>JAVJGI010000032.1:33269303-33302363 GCA_035590275.1 Ibycter americanus | reverse complement strand
TGGAGGTATTTAAAAGATGTGTAGATGTGGCACTTAGGGACATGGTTTAGTGGTGGGCTTGGCAGTGCTGGGTTAACTGTTGGACTCTATGATCTTAACGGTCTTTTCCAACCTAAATGATTCTATGATTCACAATCCCATTTGATCCAGCTTTGCTTTGACTTCTTCCTTGACAGAAAAAAAGAAGTCTGGGAATTTTACTATTTACCGTAAACACAACTGAAGTGTTAATTTGTTTGTATTACATGACCAGTTTTCATGCACACAAGCATGCAATGTACTGATACACTCTTGGAAAGCGGCAACAGCAGCTCACGTACAAATCAGGTTACCTGCAAGGCTGAAAAGCAATTCCCTTTTCCCTGGGGAGAGCCCTGCTCTGAGGCACTTCTGTTTTTACCAAACATTAAAACTGCTTTGATGAGGGTCTAGAAACGTCAGGTTACTCGCTGAAGGTTGTGCAAGTGAGTCCACGCTTAAACTGGAAAGAAAAGCCAGTGCTTTGTTCAGATGCCCCAGCTGTCCATGCAGCACAGTGGCTGCCTCTTCTACCAGAACTCATCACATTTAGCACGAAGGTGCAGTTGTGAGCACACAGAACTGGTACCTTAATTTCTTACAGAAGAAAACGTGATCTATTTGATGTTTTAAAACTGGTCCAAAATTAGTTTTTGAAATGCATGCGTGTATTAAAATGCAAACAGTTCATGTGCTGAGATATATCGTCTCAATATTAAATTGAAGAATGAAATGTTCAAATGTGTTCCCATAAGAAAAGCCCACACAAAATTAGAAAAACCCCTCAACCACAACTGTTATGCATGAGGCTGTAGCTGCCCCATATTTACACAAAGTAATTGGTACCATTTCCACATTCAGAAACAGTATTAGTGTTTTTGTTTTGAATTTAATCAATTTTAAAAGAGACACTTCGAACATGAAAACCAGTCAATTAATGAGATACTACATGAGGGCCCCAGCTCTGTCTCTGCTCTTTTGTTTCTAAGGGACAGACCCACACAAAGCAGATGGAAAGCCTTTTCATGGCAATGCAAAACTCTCAAATACATCATCAGCCCATATACCCCATCTCCATTTATATTCTATTCCATTTATTGTTATCTGATGTGCTGGATGCTAGGAAAGTGGCCACAATAAATCCAGACAGAACTGTAATTTTTAAGCTGACTCTGCCGTTGTAAAGCTGCCAGTGGGCAGCGGAAAGCGGGAAGGGGCTTTTGGACTCACCTGTTGAACTTCACTTTCTCCATTCGATATCTTCTCCATGTACACAAAGGAGCTGAATATCCTCTGAAAAAAAAAATAATCAGAAAGATAACATAAGAGACGTTTTGTCATAAATGCCACATTAAAGCAGCTCCGAAAGGCCATGGGTGAGGAAATTGGTGTCAAAAAAGGACTGTTTCACCCAGGGAGTCTCTAATGCCAGGCTTCCCCAGGAGGAATCAGGTCTCTGTATACCTGTTTGTGGATCTGCATGAAGACGCTGGTTTTGTTTTGGAAGGCAAAGACATGATAGGTTTTTTTCAAAACATCTGTTAATTTACCAAACTGACATAAAGGTGCTAAAAAAAAGCATTACACATTAGAAAGCTACTGCTGTGCAAACTACGACTGTTCTCTAGTGCTAAACATTTAACCCAATATAAGTATTTTTAAAAGTACTTGTTTCCAACTAACACACGAGAGGCTGTGAACCAGATCTAGACATATTTGGTATCTGGAAAAGAGAAAAATGAGACCTGCTTTTGAACACCACCAAATCGAGCTCACTAACGGCAAAAAAAGGATGTATCCAAAGGTAGAAGTGAGACCTGCGCTGTGCTCTGGGAAAGCTTCCCATCTGTTCCCAGAGGGACCGGAGTGCCTCCGAAGGCGACAGCCATGCTGCCATCCTTCTTTATTTACAGCGGTTACATGGAGGAAAAAACCACTAAGCACCTTGTTAATACTCTGCTTCCAGACTGAAAAATAAGATTGGAAGGATTCCAGGTTACACTGATGAGATTCCTGGAAAATTTGTCTGATACACCGAAGTTTCTCTTTCAGGATTTTGCATTTCCAAGGGCAGCTGTCCCCTTAGGGACACTGGGGCCATCCCCACTGGAAAACATACAAATATCCCTAAAATATTCCTTTGCTATGTGTCTTAACAGCAATACACAGTGGCTGCATAACACAATGGAGGTTTCAGAGAACAGTATCATGCAAAGCAGCAATAGTGTTGTTATTCATCATCAATAAACATAACGGTAATACGTTGAGGTTATTTAGGTCATTATATATTTGAAAACAGAAAAAAGGTCCCATTACTTTATGAAAAATCTTCTAACTTTCTCCTGTCCTGCTCAGGTGCATGCCAATCCCTGTAAGCTTGGGGGTAACCAGAGGGCTGGGAGGGTTTGTAAGAAAGTAAGTGGCCATTTCCCCACCACATATCAAACACCCTCTATGAAAGCAAGTTATTCAGTACAGAAGCTGAAATAATTTTCCAAGCAGATTCTTATAAAAACGCTTACACTTCCTTGAAAACATGGGTGTTTGCAACACACTGCACTTTTTACAGAACACAGCCCAAACCCAAGAGATGCTGTGAGTGCCTGCCACAGAAACAGCAGCACGGGGAGCCCGTCCGCGTTGTAAAGGAGCTGTGCTGGCTGCTCCATGGGAGCGGGTGGTCCAAGAGGGCACTTTAACATGGCACCCAGTGTGACATTTATGGGAGCTTCTGTGCATCTTGTAGGGAAGAGAGCGAACTGCTGGGAAATACATCTTACGACTTCAAATATACCAGAAATCGGTGATACAAGCAGAAAGAACACAGAGGGTAAACTCCTTCCTGGATTGTGGAGGAGGCATTACAAAATTTAAAAAATAAAAAAAAAAGTCAATGGGCTTTTTCTCTACCAGCCTCAAGGGGAGCTGGGATTTCACTGATGAAGTGGATTCCACATCTATCACCGTTCAGTCAAACACATGACAATACATCTGTAGGCACGGCGACATCTGGCAAAGGGCAGTGATTCATAAAGACCCTGTTGAGTCCCTTCCTTGATGTGATAGTTGTGAAATTACTACGACTCATGTTTACAGCAACACAATAAGCCAGAGCCAGCTCTCCAAATTATTGGCAATAACAACTGCAGTTACTAAAGTAGTCCAAATTTCTTCCAAATCCAGTGTAATCATTGGTCCACAGCTCCAAGAGTTACCATGGTGCAGGTTTAGCTGACTTCCTCCTCATAAGACTATATGCAGCTATAACTGGCAAAACCAGTCTGGAAAACCCTTTGGTGTGTTCTGCTCCACTTACAATCATCACTTTTCCTTATCCCTCTCCCTCGAGGACTTCAGGAATTTTAAAAATCTGAGCTCTTAATTCTAAAGCAGCATTTGGAAAGGCAGCAATAAATCTCCTTGGTTTACAAGTTTCAGAGAGCCAGGGGGGCAGGGGGGTGGGGGGAGGCATCTACTCTTAAAAGCCGCCCATACACTGAGACTTCCTCTTTTTCCAGACCTTAGTTTAAAGTTCTGCTTGGGTACTTTAACTACAAACATGTTGGCCTTTTTTTTTCTCCCCCTCATGAGATGAAAAGATAATTTAAACATCAGAAGAAAATACATTAAAGCATGTCATTTTGATGCAAAATGTTTTAAATGAATTGAATTTTTCTCTCCACGCAGCATTTAGTCTTCAGACATCAAAAGGAGCGAGAAGGAAATAGACTGTCAGCTACTGAGAATGGAGCTTTCTGTCCTTAACACAAAGCTGACCCGTTCCTCCACCCCTTTAACACGTAGCTGTGTTTATGAACTTTCAAAATAACGCCAGAGAACATTATACAGTGTTAGATAAGAGTCACAGTGCCAGAAGGAGCTTATTGGCCACTGGGTTAGGTTATTAACCTATTTTTGCTTGATTTATGAAGCTGAGTTCTTTAAAATGTTACGGTATCTTCCACTTTTTTTAATTAAAAGCCCTGTGCATGGCAGAGACAGGGTAGCAGGAGCCTGTTAGTCAAACTGCCATCACAGACAATGAGCCTAAACCAACAGTAAAAACTAAACAAGGATTGAGAAACAACCCAGGAAAATGCGAGCCATTGCACGTCGAGCTCCCCGAGGCCACACATTAACTGCTCAGCCCCTGCCTGGGTACAGTCCCGTTACTCAGGATACCTGCTCCTCATTCAAGAACTCCTATACAGAATCACACCCGAAACCAAAAACGTCTTCCTGTTGTATTTAACCTAATTTCACTAACTTAAAAAGCGATCTAACTTTAAGTAGAAAAATACAGCTATGTGGCAACCTCCTAACGAAGTTAATGGAACTTCAGAGACCCAAGAGTAAGTCAGCTCCACAAACTTACAAAAATTGTCTAAATATTTAGAAGAACTTCCCATGGTAGTTTATGCAGTGCATTAGCATCTGTACTTTATTCTTCCCACCCCTCATTGTTTAATTGAATCTGCTTAGCAGATGGCAGCAGGCTAAGTTCATTCCAACAGGAACAATTACACACATGTTTAATGAGATGCTCGCTCAGGATTATTTGCCATAACCCATCACCACTTGCTCTCACAACACATGAAGGCTGCAGCCGCTGTGCTGGTTCAGCATCCAGCCTTTCCTCTCCACCAAGCTGGTGCTCCACCAGACACGGAGCTATCTGCATCCCTGCCACCGCTCCCAGTACCTCCTCATCACACGCTGACTCAAGCCCTCAAACAGCATTTGATTTTCTTTTTCTCCATTTTCCTCCCTCTTTTTCCTATCATCAACTATTTTAAGATTATAATAATCTTTATAAATATTCAGGTTCCTGCTGAACATTGGTCAACTATGTGGAAATGATTCATTTTCTCAGGAATTCTCAAATTCCTTTAAACTCAACATCTTTAAAAGACAACAGCTTTGTTCTTGTGGCGCATGGCAGAGGGCAAAACTTCATGCTCTGCGCTACTTATCTTAGGCACTGAGCTGAGAACAGTTGCTTCCCAGTCGTGCTCTAGCCCTGCATGTGCTGCAACACACCTGCACACGCCACACTTTACTCCAATGGCTTGGTTTCATCAAGCAGATTTCCGCCAAGAATTTCACCTTAAAAAAAATAAATTAGAAACAAAAGCAACTTTTGTTTTTCAATCCAAACTCTGAATTGAATTTCAAGATTTAGTTTAGAAAACAGCATTTGGTGCTGCTGTGGCTTACCCAGCAGGGCAAGCAAACTTTGCCTCAGCTATTTCCACCACAAAGCATCAGTTTTCAAACACAACATTCAGAAGTAAACAAAATGGAAAATTTCATCAAAACTGAGGAGTTTTGAAACATCTGTATTTTCCACACGTTGTTCCAAAAGCAAGCTTCAGAAATGACATGAATTCCAGATTTAGCCGGGCCTAAATTAGAAACTCAGTGAAAGTGTTATTTTCTTTTCAAATTACTCAAATGTTGGAGATGCTCAGAGAGAAGTAACACTTGGCTGGATGACTGTATCTATCACCTGCTGCTTTATACTCACATTTACACTCCGAGGGGCAAGCAGGGGCTGAGCACAAAGCCCTGCGCCATCCCT
The DNA here is from genome assembly GCA_035590275.1 of Ibycter americanus. Classification (NCBI taxonomy): domain Eukaryota; kingdom Metazoa; phylum Chordata; class Aves; order Falconiformes; family Falconidae; genus Ibycter; species Ibycter americanus. Next base: position 33,296,764 of record JAVJGI010000032.1, on the reverse strand, counting down.
GGGGCCTCTGCGCCTCCGGCAACACCTGAACCCTGCAGCATGATGCTCTGCACATCACTAGTGCTCTTCCTTAATCCTCCCCTTCCCTTATCGAACATGGCACTCACATTTAGCTACACAAACAGAAAATCATGGTATCTGCAGGGACCACTGCAGGATTTCTGGCAATCTGTGACAGCTCCAAGACACGCAGGCTTCAGGAGAGCTGAGCGATGCGTCTCTGTGAGCTGCAGAGAATGACCACAGCCTGGATGGAGTCCTGAGAAGGCTGGGGTTTGTTTTACAAACACATTTTCAACACATTAGAGAATCTTGCCTTCCCAAGCTTTCATTACCTGTCTGGGTCAAAGCACTTGCAAATTCCTAGAAAATACTCCTCTGTGGTATCTAGATATATCCTTTAATGACTTTAACTGCAGCCAAGTGCTTCCTGGTGCCACCAGCCTGCCTCACTTACAGCTTTGAATAACAGGACAAATATTTGATAAGTGAGATAAACTGGGAAGCAATGAGAGGATCCAAGGGCAGGGGTCCTTGGGGCTGGGATGGGGAAGATTTGGGCCACCACCGTCTAATGTTTCCCACAGGTGGGGTCTGACAGTGATGAATGGGCACGGCACCCAAACCCACATCTCCGGGTAGGATGGAGTCAGGTTTCCCACCAAGCCAGAGATAAGGGGTAGCTGGGGTTTAGCTTTGTGGTGTGCCAAAACAAGGCTTAGGAGATGCTGATTTATAATCTGAAGCCAAAGGCAACTCAGTTTTAAATCTTGGAGATGATGCTAAACAAACCTTAGCATAAAAAGTAAATATTAACTGGCTTGTCCCCTCCGTTCCTTAAGATTAAAATAAACTCAGCAGCGATGCAATGCAGTGAGAAAATACTTCAAAAGCCCCCAGTTTGACTGTCAGCTCTGCATCAAAATAAACAAAAAAAGCCACCACCCCCAAATCTCCAAGGTCCCCGACCAAATACAAGCACCAACTGCTCCACAAAGCAGTCAACCATTTGCACATCACATTATTTGCCAGATGAGATACAAATCCATCTCCCTACCCCCAAAAATAACATTCTTAGAGACAAAGAGAATCAGGAAAAACAAATACAGGATTAGTAAAATATTCACTGAGCTGTAAATATGTTGAAGCTGGTTTACCATCTATACTACAAGACATTTAAAACAAACAAACATAAAAAACAACTTTCAGCAGATTTAGGACATAGACTGCTGTTACCTGTCACATTTGGGTAATGACAGAATGAAAAACCCCAACAATATTTAAAAAGTATACAAAAGAGCAGTAGCAAAATGCATGTGTGTCAAATACAGGCAGTATTAGCTCAGCAGGGCTGCAATACTTTTTAAACTTCAAGCAGCTACTAACCAGGGTCTGTTTCTTATTTGAAAGGTTAACTTTTTAAAAAGTGGTGAGCATAACAAATATATAACAAATCCTTTTTCTGATGAAACTCACCAAGTGAGATTGTTTTGAGGGAAACCTGTGGCTTCTGTCTGGAGTTTATTTTTGCAGTGTCTGAAGCCATATCACATTATGTTTTGTTACCATTTTCTAAAACCAAGAAACATTAAATAGTGGGGTCCCATGAGATCAAGGACATGCTTCTTTTTTTTTTCTTTAAGAATTTACAATATACATATAAGAAGCTAAAGTAAATTGGAGGAAAACAAAGTGAAAGGGAAACCTGGTCACATGAGAGCAATGATGGCAGCAGCCCAGCATTACAGACCCTATCCAGCCCAGGGACAGACGCAGCAACCACACATCTAACAGGAATATCCCAACACGACACTGCAAATGCCTTTCTCTTTCTGTGGGTTTCAGAAAAGAAGTTTTCAGGAAGGATTTAACTAATTAATGCTTTTTCATTATGCTATTTGTCAAGAGGCAACAGATATCTTTATCAGACAGGTAGACAAAGAGAAATGTGATACAGAGGTCACAAGCTGAGCTGAGGTCGGTGCTTTTGTGGGGGTCAGAGAGCAGGCAGCTTCTCCTCAGAGAGCAGGAACCATGAGCAGCGTCTTCAATTACAAAATGAGAAAATGGAAAGACTCACACAGCTTGTGATACTGTTGTCCTGGCCCAGTTCATCTCCTACCATCCACAATTTGCTCAGAGAAGCTCTCTATGTCACTTATGGGCAAAGGTGGTCTGGGCACAATTATCCAGAGCTCTGTTAAACCACATCAACATTTGAAAGACTCCTTTGGCAGCTTCATTTAAATAATTTTGCTTTTTTTACACATAAAATTTACACAAGATTACTTGGAATGCGGAAGAATTTGTGGGGAAAAAAATTGGTTGTGAGAAAAACCTAAGACTACCTATCAGACATAACTTTTCCATAGGCAAAGTGAACACCGAACCTCCCGGCATTCAAGACGAAGCGTGCGTGCGTTTGCAGATGTGTATCTCCACGTGCTCATACACACACCTTCATGGGTGAATGCATTCCCCAATATCTGAGAAGGTTTTAGGCAGGAAAACATAATCTCTCTTCCCAGGTTTTATCTTAATGAAGATCCCTTACCAATTCACTATTTACAAGCTATCATTATCATCTCCCACGTACTGAGTTGGTCGATGGCATCTCTGCTCCCTGCTTTGCGGCCAGCACTGGAGCAAAACATTTTGTGCAACACAGAGGACAACAGAAGAACTGGTATTGAGGTTTGATCTTCATTTTGATGGTAGAAAGCATCACAGTTAGCATTTATAATTTATCTACCGCCATTAGACTGTGGGAGGTAAAAGCCTTTGGGATTGTTTCCAGAGTCATATTTGGAAGGGGAGATGGTAAGTAGGTACAGCATTGCTTGCAAAGAGTCAAAGTAGAGCACAATTCTTATAAATGTGTTTCCCGGGAAAACTTCAGGCATTTGCAAGGAGAGAAAACGATGGAAAACTGAGTAACTGCCAAAAATGCAATCAAGAACCAGCAGATTTTTTGTCTTCTTTTTCAAGGAATCAGAGAAGAGGGAGGAAAAAAGTGAGAGGGGGAAATACCCCAAGAAAATTAGTTCCACATGTTAAAAACATTATTCATTTAGCCAATGTAACTTGACTAAGGTTATACTCATGACAATGTATATGGCAGTATTTCAGAAAAAGGAAAGCCATGCTACCCAACCTTAAAATATAAAGCAGATGGTCTTCTCAATAGGACTGGATTTTTTCTTCCTACACTTATTCCTCATTCCAGCCTCTAGGATGTGAAACTGAAAAATATTTATATGGGTTTTTTTCAAGTTGAGAACCTTTTGATTACTGGACCTTTTTCAACTCGCTGCATTTTGTCAGTCCTCTTCCCTTTAAAAAGAACATAAATTTGAGCATTTATCAGGAGTAAAATCAACCTGAAACTTCATTCTATTGGGAAAACTCTGGGTTTCATTTTTCTGGTTTGTTTTCAAGCTCATGTCAAAAGGACTAACTAAAAATGGGGAAACATTTAAGCAGCAGACCAATACATGTAAACAGATGCAATCCTATAGCCAGAAGAGCTTGGTATCATTTCAGTATAATTACTGTGCTTGTTCAGTTTGGTCTTGAATTCAGTATACAGCAAGTATGCAGAAGAAACATGGATCGATTTATGCAACATTCCAGCTAGGATTGTGTAATTTCACAGCAAAGTAAAAAAACCCCAAAAAACAAAGGGACATATATACACACACACACACACACTCCCCCTGAGAGCATGTGATTTTGCTTCCTGATCCATTTAACACAATAAAGGCAGAAGCTGTTGGGTTTTATTTGGAGAAACACTGCAGCACAGGAACACCAAGGCTGGAGTGAGGTATTAAAGAGATCTACTTGAATCAGGAAAAAAAAAAAATAATCCAAAAACAACAAGCTTAAACATAGGAATTTATAGATCATAAATCACAACACTAAACTTCTGTGCATAAAATGAATGGGCTGATGCTAACGTAATTACAGAACTGTTTTCTTTAAATGTCCAAGAGTATCATTTTTCAGGATCTCTCAGCAGGAACCATCAACATACACACGATAAATACCATAACAGCCTTCCCCTACAACTGCTGCTGCAGTGCCCCTTAACAGTAACTGTCTAACACTGCCTGCGCTCAGAAAAACACAAAAGTTTGGAACTGTAACACACATGCTGCAGTCAGTTCTCAGCTGTTTCCACGCAAGGCACTCACACTTTTTTCAAGAGAAAAATAATAGATGACTAATAACCTGAAAAAGACTGCCTGTGCATAAGTACCTTCCTGCATGAGTCAGTGTCTGTAACAAAAAGTACAAGAGTACTCTCATTCAGTAATATTATTTGTATTAGTAAGTAGAAGAGTTTTAAGGTCACCTGTTTACACACCTCATCTGCACTGGTCTTCTTTGAGATAATCCACACCCTTTTTGAGCAGAAGGGAGCAGGAGCAATTTCTTCCACTCCTAACTTAGCAGGTTTAATCTCTCAATTAAATTTTAAAAGTAGTTAAAAAAATAACTCAAGAAGATAACCACTTCGCATTAATTACCTTAATCATTCTCTCCAACCTGGATGTAAGTCATTTTCAAATAACTGTTACATTTCAAACTGACCCAGGGCTTAAAATTGACTTAAACTTGACCCCCTTCAGGCTGCCCACGAAGAGGTGAGTTCAGGCACACCAACTCTAAGGTTCAAGGCCTCACCAAACCCAGCCAAGTGCTTCGAGACCTGCACACCCGACGAAGGCGCATGGCCTGCAGCAGTGGTGCCCGCAGAGGGTGATACCTCCGGCTGCTGAGCTGCATGGCTTGAATCATTTCCCCCTTTTCACACGGCTCGTTTTGGCACACTGGCTCATATAGGTGCTGCGGCAAGAAAATCGAGCTCTTGACAGAGATTTACAGGATGGCATATATATTAAAAAATCTTCCAGTTTAATGTCAGCATATTTTATAAGTTAGAAAGGAATAATTGCTACACATACTGGGGTTATACCCCACCTGCAGATGTAGCCTCCCGAAACACTTCTCCAACCAAACCTGGTTTACGCAGCGGCTGTGCAAGCCAAAGGAGTACAGACAGGGAAAGGATCCACGTTTGCCTACGAACAGTAAGTGGAAATGGCATCCATGGCAGCGGCAGCCGCCAGAGTGCACGTGCGGGAAGAGGCTCTCACAGCAGCACACGTTACACATGCAAAGCTCTCCCTACGCCTGCACACTCGCATGCCGCGGAATGCCATGTGCTCCTGGCAGAGCTGCCCAGGTACTTGGGGAGTCCCATCCTTGGAGGTATCCAAACCCAACGGGACAGGTGCCCCGGCCAAGCGGGGCACAAGGACCTCAGAGGGTCCCATCCCACCTCAGCCACTCTCCAGCTCTCTGAGGACATGGTGCCAGTCCCAGAGCTGTGACCCCATACTAAAACCGTGGGTCAATCACCCAATGCCTACAAAAGCAGAAAAGAGTGTAATTTGTACTCTTTCTGACCTTGAAATTTGAAAACCCCTGGTACTCTCTGTGAGCTTTAGGCAACAACATTTCACTATACTTTGGTGCTAATGAAAAGTGAATTACCCATCAACCAGCACTGGAAATAGGATATTCCTCCGCTGGCTTCCAAAACAGGGGTGGAATGAACTCAGGGAGCAAGCACATTAATGAACTAATTATCTAACAAGTTCTCCCCATTCTGTTTCATGAGCCAGAAGATCACCCGATGCTACCAACAAGATTAAACACACCTACAAGAGAAGGAAGTGCGGTATCCTGGACCCCCAAACACAGCGTACAGATGCAAAGCAGTAAATAATTGCTAGGTCAGTAAAGCAAAGAAGGTAATCTCTAGAAGAAACTGCTAAACCCCTTCTCTAAGTGAATTGCTAGTGTGCAACCAAGGTCAGTGATAACCCCCACGCTCTGCAGGGCAACAGCCAGAGGGGCAGAGCTGGCCCACGGCTTCCAGCAACCCACCTTCAGCTGACTGCTGCTGAACGGAGGTCAGTTAGTCCCTAGGACTATTTTTCCCTCATTCTTTCTGAGAGTTTGGCCCAGCATGTGTCACCCCTCCATGAAACAAAACCTCACAGGAACGCTCAATGGGAGCTAGCCGATTAACCGTCCTTCTTCATGTTTACCTTGTTATCTCAGGACACCGAAGGAGGTAGAGCAACCCACAGAAAACAAATGTAATCTTCTGGAAGGAGCAGAGCCATTAGATGTTATCGGTTCGCAAAAAAAATTTAAAGATTGAGACTAAGGGGAGGCTTATGAATTGAATTCCTGCAGCACTTCAAAGCAATTTGTGCATGAATGCAAGCATTTATTCTTCTAATTAAAAGAATAAAAGCAAGCAAAATAGCAAGACATCATTTACATGAAAGAGGGGGGAGTAAAAAAAGAAAAAAAAAATCCCACAACCAAAACTCTAACAAAACGTCCAGTGTTAATCAAGAGCAGAGTAGACTCCAACCCAGAAAAGGGAGAGAAAACTCCCAGTTTAATGAGGGAAGGCACTGAAGAAGACCAAAACTCGCCTCAGCATTTTCTGTAGCACTCTTGCCAAGCCATCCCATGAGAATTTCCACATCCACCCTTTGGGAGCAAAAAATTATCAGATGTTTTGCAAAGAAGAGTCCTTTATCTTGCCCCCTCATTGTTTCACAAACTGAAGAGGCTGGAAGCCAAGGGTGGGGCTCCAGCGTCCTTGACTGTGGGTCCCAGAAGATGGGACGGTTCCAAGGCAGCTGCTGAGATGGAGAGGGCTTGGGCCAGCAAGACCTGCCACAGACTGAGGTGTGCTTGGGACCAAGCAAAAGAGCTTTTTCATATTTCCCTTTTCAGTGGCCTCACTTTGTTTTAACAAAGAAAGCCGTCCTAATAAAAAACAGAGAGATGGCTCTCTGGCATACCTCCCTGTTCATGTCTATACCAGGTCTCCTCAGTATAGACATCCTACATATCAACTATGTCCCCATTTCCCCATATGCAGAACACTAGACAGTTCAAGTTCACCTAACATTAGCAGCGTTCAGGCGGGGGCTATTCAGCTATGCGTAGTACTTTCAGTTAAACAGAGTCCATGATTTGACACTCAAGTACAAATTTTTGTAGGTAATGTATTGGTCTCCAAGACTCCCTGACAAGTGTTGTCTTTATTCAGGGAGTCATTTAACCAGGGCTCCAAAACATAAAAACAACCACAGCGCGGCTTCTCTTGCCACAACAGCAACTGTAACATAAATCATATTTCAAGAAAAGAAGCCTAAGTAGCATAAAAGGCTTATGAAAAAAAACAGAACATAAAACAGAATTTCTAATCTGCTACTCTGATTATTTCAATATTGGCAAACCAGTATTTATTATCGTAACTATAACTAATACACACCATGAAAACAATAGTGTCATTCACTATTGTTGATTGAACAGCCTACACTATTTCCTAATTAAAAATAATTATTTCAGCCTTCTAAAAACTAGTTTTCCTAAAATTATGATGAATGTATTTACCTTTCAAACACTTAGCAGCAAGAAATTAGACTGAACCTCAATTTAAAAATCAGCATATGCACTCTTCTGATGAGCTGCTGATTAGCCATACTGAGATGAACATCACCTGAATGACTTCTGTGCTTGAAAATGGATGCTACAAATTAGCAGTTGAAATCTGTAAGAATTCCCCCCCCCAAAAAAGTCTCTAAAGGCATTTCATCCGTCCAAAGACAACACCTCAGATTACAATGCAGGACTTTTTCAGTTTCCACACAGGCACCTTTTCCTTAGCCAGTGGAAGAGTTTTTTGCAGCTATTTCAATGTATGGGATACCCCTCGCCATGTGGCCAGATTCCTGTGGTTTCACATTAAAGCCATACATCCTCAGAGACACTGCAGGAGGAGTTTTCTGCTGGGGCTGTCCCAGATCTGTCACTGTTTACCCTGGAGTTTTCAGGACAGAAACACACTACTTCCCTGCACTACCACGAGCTTCTGTAAGCGGTTATTTGTCAGAAGCCTTTGCAAACTATACTTACTATAGGATAATGACGGCTGGTCATTTGATGAGAGCACCAAATACATGCACACATAACAGTGAACAATAATATTATACAAATACACAAATCAGATATATACTTCTCAGTGTGATTTCTCTTCACTCAGTGAAAAGAGATAGAATTATTTTTAAAGAAGATGTATAAAGACCAATTCTTCTAATTTATATTTGAGTTTGCAGACACACATGGTGTAGATTGAGTAGCATCACCTGTTCTCCATTTCCTGAGTTCCTCCTCTAATCTTCATGGTATGACAATATTCAGTAACTGTGCTCCTCTGGCCCTTTGAAAATACTCCTATTTCTTACTCAAGTTCAACTTCTTTGTGAAAACGCTGAGCAAATGAGCAAGGACCCTGCAAGTTGCAAAGGGTTTATGTTTTGTGACCTATAACACACAAGATAGTTGCTACTAACCTACAAGCACAGTCCTGGGACCCTGCACATCCACACAATCTCGTAATTTACGTTCAACATAGCACAACACCGCAAAGACAGGAGGAACAGAGCAAACAACAGAATTTGGGAGCAGATTTCCACTGTAAAAAATGGGGTTTAAACTGGAGGGAACCAGCTTTTCAGAAGAAAAAAACCAACCCAGGAGATTTATAATAGTAGTATTAATTCCTTTTATGACATGACATCATTGCCAGTTGGGTTGTACCTATTAAAAAGATCAAAAAGGACTCATGCGCACACACATTGTTAAAATTAAAACAATGATAGAGGAAATTACTATTTTTCATTCCTTCTGTAAATATTATTACAAGCTGCTTTTTCACAAAATATTTACAAACTCTGAAGCAAGCTCCACTGCTCCTGGTAAATGAACACAATTAAAACAACTTCTGTTTCAGAACAGAAGAGAATTATTTGACCTTTTTTTTAATCTCAATTAATGTTTAACTTTGTCTAAATAAAATATTTTGAAACCTCTGGAGAAAATGCTGCTCATTTACTCAAAATAAATCTCTGCTGTGACTTCTTCCAGAAGACGCTACTTATATCAACTCTCTTATTTAAGAAACACACATGCTGATCATGTGTACAGTGTCATCTTCATTAAAAATAATCAAGAATCCCTAGGCGGACATTTGCACTTGAAATTATAAAATCTCAATGCTTCATAGTACTACAAGGTTTCCTAACATTCATTCATATTTAATTGTTGAGGATGTTTCAGTGCACATAAAATATATATCAAAGGGGGGTTCAAATTAGACTGTTTAGTATCAGCTTCTCCCTTAAAATAGTTTTAATTTCATTTTCAGTAAATCATCCAAGCTTTCATTTATTAAATTTAAACAAATTCAGAAATGCAAAATGTCAGTGGAAAGCCCATACTTCTGCATGCTGCTGCACAACAACAAATAGTGGTTTACTAAAACCTGTAATTCTTTTAAAGCATTATATAATAATTCCACTCCTTATGAATACATGATGCGTTGTGCTGAACAGGCGTCAAAATATTACTCTGGTGGAAGGACAGCCTCCCATGTTAAACCTACGCACAAAGCAAGGCCACAAGCTTGCCGAGCCTCGTTGGGCGCATGAGCCCAACAGGACTGACTGGCAAACCTGAAATTGAATTAAGGATTTAAGGCTGTACAGAGACCTCCAGCTCAGCAACCTAAATAAATTCCCTTTCTTTGCTTTTTTGTGCAATTATCTGTGTGTTGTACATCTGTCTGAACACGTGCAAATGACGCTGTAATCCACTTTGCTATCAGGATTAGCGAGTTTAGACACCAAGGAGAAATAAAGGCATTAACGCTACTTTGAATGTAGACAGACTTGAAGTAGATTAATGCTACTCAGGGAATAAATATTCCTGTTGTCAAACAGTTACTACTACACTGCTATCAGTATTTGACAGTCAGAAAGTGGGGAGGAAAAAAAAAAAATCATTGGACAGGGAATTTTTCATTACGCTGATACTGATAATTTATCTTGTCGAATTAATGAATTTTAACTTTAATAAATTAATAACTTGCTGATAACCCAAATTAACTTTACCTCCCTGTTTCAGCATGCAATCTGTATTTTAATTTCCAAAAGCTCTCCATGGCACAATTTAAATGCGTGTTTTCACAATACGGTTTTCGCTACACAGAGACAGGGCGAAGCGACAGAGCTACGCTGAAAACAGCTTAATACTTCTGTCTCACCTCCCCAGCTTGACTTGATTCTTTCTATGGCTTTTCACTCTTAAATATAACAAGGACACAAACACAAGGCCAAGGTTACAAAATCAAAATCATCAGATTTTTAAAATATTCCAACAAGTGATGTCCATCCTAAAAGAGATATAATAAAGGACAGTAAGACAAAGTAATGGCATGAATTTCAGCGTTGAAAAGAAGTCACAGAGCATAATTTTTAAAAAGAAAAATTAAATCTTCTGAAATTTCTGTAAGTCCTATCTCCATGCAAGGCAAAGCCCTTTCTCTGGTGTCTCATAACACATTAAATCAGGATTTTAAACAATATGGTATGCTCCTGTTTCTCCCTACACTTGCAAATGAGTGATTCTTAAGTGGCAATGTGAAGCAGCTGTATCTTACAGCGGATGGTTTACAGACTTTCACACTATACGTGTATATATAAATTTTTTTAAAGTGAAAATTATGATGTGGCAATTATAACGATACCACCAAGTACAAAGTAAATGCCACCAATTCAGACCTGTGTCTTCCACATTTCCAGGTGACATCCCTGGCTTTGCAGCATCCCATGCTCCCACATGACAGTCTTGGCTCCCTCCTCCACTGCACTTCCACTCTCATCCACAAAGTGAAGTTTCTCGTATGAGCATCATCTAATAAAAACATAAATTATCCGGACATAAAATGTACCGCAGTATGTGCTCTGCTCCACATGTTAAGAATTATGAGGTGGTGACCTCCACATCAAACTACAAAAAAGTGGAATGCTAACCAAATTCTCCCCAAGCATGCAGCAGACAGCCAAGAAATATCCCAGTGTGTCATCTGAAGATGAACGATAATCACTGAACTTTAAAACAGTTTAGGAAGGTATTATATTTGATAAACATAGCAATCACTAGTTGCTTATGTTAATTCAATATTTTTTCATCTATTTGCATTCAATTTCCACCTATTCACACCCACAAGCTATTATTCATATAAAAGTGATTTGAAAAGCTGATTTCTTGCTGCAAGCTGCTCCTCTATTCAACCAAAGCAGCACGGACACAGAGGTTTTCTTCAATCAGGAAAAACAGAGAAAAACCTTTACAACACTTTTCAAAGTCTAGAATGCATTTGCATGACAAAATTTAACAATTACAAGAAGTTGGAGGGGTTTTTATTTCCTTACATGAGCAATACAGAGAATGAAGCAGAGAATCATTTCCAGATGGTGTCCTGGTTTGCTTTGGTTTGTCAGCTCTACAGGGTTTTGGAAGGTGTAGTCGCTTGATCCGAGAACACTAGCAATTCAGAGACATTTTTATCCAAACCAGAATTAAATATGTACCTTCCTCCTACCCTCCCTAACCTTCTATCACGTCACTCTGCACACCCCTCCTTGCTCAGCCCCCCAGAAGTTATCAGGAAAGAGTCTCATTTAGTTTTGCTTGTACAAAATGGCAGCGCCCTGCAAAGCAATGAAAAAAAGAAGCCGTAACCTGAATGACCTATTGCATCTTTGATTTTTATTTGCAGAGATGCAGTCATCTTTAATCTGGATGATTAAAAAGGTAATTTCAACTGTAACACCCGCCCCCTACTCTGTTATTTCATAGGCAAAATACCAGTGTTCCTCTCACTTGAAACAACTAACTGGAAAAGAGTAGGAGACTCATACAATAAAGCTATCAAATGCATAAAGTGTAGAAGAAACTGGGGGAAAGAAGGATCCTGAAAAATGTATATATTGGTTTAAAAACAACAACAACAAACAAACAAAAACACCTAAACAAAGCGTTCTAAGCATTTATTCCATCTCTCCAAGGACAGAAGACACGAGCTAATCTTGGGCACGGCAGACTTTTGCAACAAACACAAGTTTGAAGACAGCTTTCAGCTACCGAAATATCTGATGGGTGGAAGCTCTCTCTTTTCAAGGCATCTGCCTATTCTAAGATCAGCACTAACCAGAACTGACCCTAAGCCCTGGTTAGGTTTCTACAATGTTCTCACAGAATCGTAGACTGGTTTGGGGTGGAAGGGACCTGTAAAGGCCATCTAGTCCAAACCCCTGCAATGAGCAGGGACATCTCCAACTAGATCAGGCTGCTCAGAGCCCTGTCCAACCTGGCCTTGAACGTCTCCAGGGATGAGGCATCTACTACCTCTCTGAACAACCTGTGCCAGTGTTTCACCACCCTCACTGTAAAGTATTTCTTCCTTGTATCTAGTCTAAACCTACCTACCCTCTTTTAGTTTAAAACCACTACACCTAGTCCTATTACAATAGGCCTTACTAAAAGGTTTGTCCCCATCTTTCTTATAAGCCCCCTCTAAGTCTTGAAAGGTTCTCCTTTACCTCTGCAGACCAGAGTCAATCAAAATGCCATCAGATCTAAGGACTATTTTTTAGAAACACAGGTTTTGGGCACAAAGAAATCTCTGCTGTCAGGCTTAAGGGTTTTTTTACATTTGTCTTTGTGTACTACATACCAATAAGCAAACCCTCCAATTCGTGTTTTGTGAACACAAACAGTTAATAATTTCAGATCTTTTTTTGTCACTGTGCATGCTTCATTCTGGTATAAGGAGTTCCGCTCAATGATTATTGCTGAAGTTCAATCCCAGCAGCTCAGGCAGCTGCTCCAGCAGCAGCAGGGCAAGGAGGCACCTCTTGGCAACGCACTTTTCATACCAAAACAAAGGAGAATGAGCCTCTGAAGGACAAATTCTTTGAGACTGGCATACAATGATGACCCGCCTTTAAAAGTGGCAGGTTTTAAACCACAATTATTCTTTACCTCAAATGGTGTAGTTGTATATATGAGGGCATAAGCAGCAAATCTGCCTTAAGAAATACTCACCCTGGCACTTCTGCTACGCTGGCACCATTGTTACCTGGGGCTGCGCTGAACCCCTGCGACACCAGGAATTCATTTCAAGGATCCAGTTTACACCACAGCCCCACAAATAGTTGCACTAACATGACTACTAGTGAGGCAAACCTCAGTGGAGAGGAGGGGCAAACAGCCAAGGAAGGAACCTCTGAAGTTCTACAGCTGCAACACCAAACCCACACAGTATGCACCAATGCTGTTAGTGCCTGAGGGGTATCAAGCGTTCAATACAGAACGGGCCACTGTATATTCAGCAGTAATCACTCGGTAACTATCTCTGAGCTGCCAGCATTGTGGGAAGTGGTAGGTTCCACCCCGAATTTGCTACATGAAGAGATGAGCTGGCATGCAATAGGGGTGGCATGGTGCAATCTGACTTCCAGAAACCAGCATAATGCAGCCAGACATGCAGAAATTCAGAAATCATCACAAGCGTGTTGCAAGAAAGATGACTGCTAAAAACAATACTTACTAAGTGGTACAACTGATGAAATATAAAGTCCATCAGGTAGTTTTTAAGCCTAATGCTCATTTACTCATTGCTTTGTGCTTTACTGAAAGCACACAAGACCCTTCCAACGTAAATAAATCACATTTGCAACCCCCTTGAGGCACTTACACCATTACAGTGATGCAGACAAGTACTAGTGAAAGCGAGACCTTTTTTCTCTCACCTTTATCTTCCCTGTAGCTAAATTGCATTTTGCTTAGCCTCCAATTTATTTGTTCTATAGTCTTCTGAATAGCTGCATTTAAGATAAACACCCTTATTAAGCAGTTACTGTTCCACCCATTCTGAAGATAAACGTTTAAAAAGGTGCAAAAAAGATTCGATATTTCCTGCCTGCTAAACATTTTCCGTACGAAGTAGTCATGAGAATAAATGCATTTTAGCAGGGCTCTGGCAACAGCATCTATATGAAATACATGTTTTCTTTAGCATTGAATTCAAAATCATGATTGAATTGCTGCTTCTAGAACATCTTGTTACCATTTTTTGTTTTCAGGTTGATTTCATTTGATCTCGGATAAAACAGATTTGCTAGAAGAAAGGGACAGGGAAAGAGGTATGATCGCCAGGGTGGCAGGACCCATAGGACTGTCACAGCTGCTCGGGAACACGCTACCTTCTGCCTTTCATGTACAACAGCAGATCGACTTTATTTTATTTCAGCCTCTCACAATGCACATGGAATGACTACTTCCTGAGCAAAATAGTTGAATATATACTCTGGGATCAATATTAAAATTTCAGCCTGTGAAGAAAAATAAAGGAGTGCCATAAGAAAGCTCCATACTGACAACACAAGCAGGAGATTGGATTTCAAAATTTCAAAGTGCACAGAAATTTCTGCCAGCTGCAGGCACTGTTACTGGGAAATGACACTCTTGACACTGCATCATCACACAGGAGTAGCAGCAAATGCCACACTTTATTCATAAAGAAAGAAACATCTTCCAATTTCTGAAGGCAGGGAACACCTATTTCTCAAAATACTCACAAAATACTCACCAAAATTCACACACAAACCACAATATTAAAGGCTCTATCAGCGGAGAGAGCTGGAAAGAGTTGGCAAAAACCCACTGGGATTATTACCACCAGAAAACACTGAAATTGCACGGAGCAGCCAGCCTCCTGCGAGGAGCACGATTAGCACGTTAGTTTAATTCCTGCGCATCACTCCAGCCCACCTGCATTCCCGCAGTGTCAGACCGTGGCTCTTTCTTTGTGTATTAATTTTACATGTTCCTCTCTTGCAGGCAGGCAGGGAGCTAACGAGCAGTCCCCCAGGCTTAGTCTGCAGAGCAAAACTGGCAGCGGGACTGCAGCTGTTGCCTAGTTAAGATCTTCATAGGAGAAGGCAGAGGAGCTGCCCAACGCTAGCAGTCAAGCTGGTTTTAGAGGGGTTTATTTATTTATGTTGAAGCAGACCTTTCAGACAGTAAGCTCCTTCCTTACCACTGCAGAAGTTATGAGGGCATAATGGTGTAGTGAAAGGGTCTTACATCAATCAGCCGGAGCTGTGCCCAATTCCTCCAGATCCATCTCCTGTAGGCTGTTTATCGATGGTGCAGCAGATTTTTAGGTTCACAAACCGCTGAAGTCTTTATGAAAGACTAGCAACTCTTGGCTTAGATAGCTTTCATTGGGGAGATCCTGATCTCCTGCATTCAAAAAAAAGTCTTGCTTTGATACTCAGGAGATAAAAAAGCAGACTATTGCACTTAGTTTGAAGTATGCCAGCCTAGATGGCATATTCTGCATAAAAAGTTCAGAAGGAGAAAACAATGCACGGAAAACAGCACTAATCAGCTGGAAACGCTTCCAGGACCAACAGGGCCATGGAGAGCACACAAGGTCCCAAGACAACAGTGACCTTAAACCGTTCCTACAGCTTTCCCTTCCAGGCATTCAAAACTTCATGGGAAAACAAAGGTAACCCACACAAAGCACAAGAAACACCTTAGGTAAGGCAATTACCTTCTCCATCTGGACAGGAACACCTACTGAAGAAGCAGCAAGCCATGAAAATCCATCCAACTGTTCATGAAACTGCACTTCATCAGTCACATCTCGCTGTGCAACTCAACTTACCAGGATTCCTTCAAGACTTTTCCCTCAAATCAAATATCGATACCAGACATCCATTAGTAACAGGCTCATAAGTTTATCAACTTAAAACACCCACTTTTGGAGGACAAATAATTTGTTCAGAGATCTGCAGCTCCTAAATGAAGTCAGATGGCAGAGGGAAAAATGAACATTGCAGGACTGTATGATCCGTACTCTCTTTTTCTATCCAGTTGTATGGTCACAGGGAACCTGTACTCATTTCATACTGTTTCAAGTCACAGAAAGTAAAATAAACTTAACCTAAAACTGTCTGAATATTTAGCATTTAATCTGCTTTACTACCTTGGATTGGAACCATTTAACAAAAAAAGTCCTTGTGGTAAATATTTCACTCTATTTTAAATATTTATCACCTTTGCCATGTCTGGGAAGACTACTGTTCACCACAGATTTTATGTGTACGTTAACACCCTGATCAGCATCCCCATTATCAGCAAAGAGACTTCTCAGGTTTAAATTTATATTCCAAGAAGATACATTATTACATTCGGCTTTTGTACAGTGATGTTTCTAACACACACAATTAGAGGTGGAGCAAAAGCAATGATCAAAAGGTGTGGACGTCCATGAAGCCCTCAGATGAGCTGCAGTAACAGCAGAAAGCAGACCTGGCTGCACACTGCTGTAATCACGTCTTTCTGGGTAGGAAGATACTGAGCAAAGGAAAAAGCAAAAAAAAACCCTGAGAACATTGCCATTTTCTTGGGATTTTTCTAGACAGAAACAAAAAACACCACCACATTTCACAAGGAGCAAGAGGTTCTGTTCTGGTTTTACAAATTCATTATTTATTAACGCATCCATTCCAGTAGATTTTTATTTTAAATACCTGCTCCCCCAAAAACCCCCACATTTATGCTTTCAAAGACTCTTAATTTTCCTTTCACTGAGGCATTACTGTATTTCCTTGTCCTTGGAGAGCTTTAGCTGGGATTATACATATGTACCAAAACACAGCTGTTCCACTTCTTTTCTCCTTTATTTTTCTCACATAGAAAAACCTGCCTCTATCAGCCACCCAATTAGCTGCTCACTATCAAAAGACTGCTTTGGCCTTTCATCTTCTTGAAAACTGGATTCAAGTGAGAGGGTGTCATGGAAACTGTGTCTCAGGTCATTTCCTGTTTCAGTTTTTACTCACCAAAAATAAAATAGTAATAACAATAATAGTGGGGTTTTTCTGATGAAAAAAACAGAACAGTTGTTATCCCAGTCTGCAAAGCATGCAGCAGCTACTAAAATATATATATATTATTATTCATGAGAAATCTTCATCTGACAAACGAGGAACCTGATTTTCAATTCTGTGGTCAACTAACTCTTCCCTAAAGAAACTGATGATCAAATGTGAAAAACATAAACCTGCAGCAAATATGAAATGAAATTAATAAAAACATATATATAGCTTTCTGAACATGTATGCTTTTTATAGTTCATAGTACTACCGTACAGCGTACACTGTGTGTGTTTCTCTAAGTATTTCACTAAGCAAGTAGGATAGAAAAGCGTTAGATAATTATGCAGTGCATTGCTATGAAACCACAGAAGTTTGGTGCTTTATCTGTTCCAAATACCTCCTCTTAGAAGCTAACAATCTCAATTACCTCCTGCTTTTGCAAAAACAGTGCAAAGTTTGCTGAATTGCATTATTACAGAAGAGTTGCACTTGACTGGTAAAGCCACAAAAAACCTTATGAAAGACACCAAATTCACAACCATGACAGATTTCAACACGCCTGAGGTTACAGGTAACATCACATTTGTGCAATAAGCCCACACGCATGGGAAGGCCAGCGCAAGGGGACATGTGCAGAGATGCAGCATGTATTTTTGTTTATTCATCTGAAACCCACAAGATGTTAACATGAACATTCATCATGAGCCCATACGCAACGTGCTAAAATAGACTCACTACGCAGGTGATTGCTGGGAAGTTCCTGCTCCTGATGAAGTTCCTGCCAATATTAATCAGAAATTACTTAATTCCCACAAGTTCTGAATGTAAAACTTTAGCACCATCTTACAACACACAGTAATTAAATGAGTCACAATCCCACACCATTTTAACAATGGCATGATTTTGAGAAACTGTCACCAGGAGAAACTTGGAACAGGCACACTATGGCAGAAAACTGCCAATTTATGTATATCCACATTACTGGGGAAATGGTTAGCTTCTGATTCCAGCAACCAGTGCTGCCATCTCCAGTTTCTGAACCCAGCAGGACACAACTCCTTGTTTCTTTTTTAAATCAACACACTACAACCACAGGCTCTTAGAAATGCCAGGTTCACTCTATCTAACAACACAAGGGCAGTACTCAAAATTGAAAATTTTTTTTTTTTTTTTTTTTAATATGGGAAAGCTCACAAACTAGGGTGCTTTTATCCTTAAGATGGGTGGTAAATAAAGGTAATTGAAAAAAATAAATAAAAATCACTCAATGATTTAAGAATGCCTTAGTCCCTTGTTAGATTTTCTCCTGTTTTCATGAAAAGAGAGAGAGAAAGACACCATGAGGTTGCACACAACCGCGTAACGCACTTCATTAAATACAGAGCTAAATGGGGGGGGGGAGCTAACAGGGAAAGACAGACAGCCTCCTCTTAGAGAAGGAATTAAATCAAGGATATCACTTATGTGAGAACTTTTCTTTGGTAAGAGGAGATTGAGGAAAGTGCACAGTAGCTGGAATGCATCCGTTTACAAGCACGCCTAGCAAGGGATTATGTCTTCATTCAAAAGCTAACAGGTTGGTGTTCACTTGATTTTATACAGAGAAATGCTGTGTGCTCATGCTGGGGCTGCTGGCAAAAAAAGTGTGGAGTGACTTCTCTCAAAAAGCTTTTTTCAACTCTCAAGATGAAATTCTCAATCGGAACAGTGACATCAATGCATAATGTCCCAGTTTATCCCAAGACGAGTGTTTTCAAGTCATTACAGGGAGAGCCCAGCCCACTGCCTTTCACCCCTGATTCACTTCAGATTTGGCCACGCGTGTTCCTCTTGCAACATTTTCCAATATAATACCTTCATACCTCTTTGAAGGTTTCTGGGTGTAACCCAGTCCTCAGCTTTCGCTCTCAGCCACCACACAACCAACTGCTTTACTCTTTGGGGGAACCCACACACACACAACTCCAGCCAGACAGACCTACTTTTGCTCTTTCTTGACACGATGAGTCTCCAGCTGTGACTGCAGCTGAAAACCCATTGGTAAATACAAGGAATTGGATGAAGGCAGGTGGCTAGGGTCCAAGGCAAGAAGGAGAGGTGAGGTACACTGCAAGAGTTACTGCTATCTGTCTGGAGGTACCCAACCACCAGCAGCCCCTGGCTCTTCCTCATCTGGCTGTTTTCTTAGAAATATGTGAGCAGCATTCGTACAGAAACCAGCAAGAAACAGCACACAGAGCACACCTACCTTTCCCACCAGGCACAGACCACCTGACCAAATTAGAAAACCTACTCCAGAGGACCCCCATCACATCTGTCCAGCTTTATCATCCTAATCAAAAGTGTGAGGCTTTTTTTGCTGTTTTCTCCCCCCCCGCCCCAGATAATCTCCTCTGTGAATCTTTGCTCAGATGCTTCCAAACTAGAATAAATTTTCTGGGGTCCTTGCTACAGGACTAAGGTGAAGTGCTCTCTCTCTGCAGCCCCACAGAGCACGTGAATTAACAGCAACTGCAAAAGGGGACGTCTCTATCAGAGAACTTCAGGACTTTTTTTGTTGTTTAGTTCTTTCTGCTAGAGGAAACTTAATTAGATGTCCCCTAGATTCTTGTTCTCATGAAGACATTTGAGAGGTCAAACTGAACATATCCGTGACCTTACAGCCTTACTTTTTGAGAAAGAAAACCATTTTCTCGCCAACAAACTGTGGTGAACCACAGACAGCAAAAAAATACCAAAATCCAGCTGAGAGATTAAACAGAAGATGAAAGATAACATCAGATCTCAATTTTTAAAAAAATGAATCAATCAAATGCTATTCTGGTAAGTGGCCATTACAGACAAACCTGATCCATGGACCAAACAAGAAATACAGGGACTACCTGGGCTGAGAAAAGTTGTCTCAGTTTCACCGGGCTGGGAAGCCACTATTGTTGATGCAGAGCCACTTGTGCTGCCAGGGTAGCAGAGAGCTCATTGCAAATGCAAAGCCCCAGCTGGGGGTAGGAAGAACTAAACATGTTAAATGCTCGGCTGGTGAGTGCCCATACCAATCACCCCTGCGTCGGCAAGCGGGGTTCCCTCCCCTACTCCCATCTCGCTCCCCATTATTCTCCATTCAAGCTGAAAGCGAGAAGGTCTTTTCCTCTGCCGCTCGGTGTCAGCCAGACTTGGGAAGCTCCGCAGGAATTGCTGAGAGATCCAGAAACGCACAAAAGCCTCCTTCCACAAAGCCCCCTTTCATCTAGGCAGTGTGTCTATTAAATAAGTCCTGTTAATGTGCATACATTTTTATAAAGAGATTATAAAGTGAATACTCAGTCACTAACTCAACTACACAATAAGATTTTTAAGTCTATTACTAGAAAACTGGGGTTTAAAACGAGTAGCTGGGAATGCTTTGCAACTCCTCTGCAGTAATACTCGAATAGGTCTGGTACCCACGACAACAGCTGAAGGTGTACTTTCTACAGTTTAATGCTTTCATTTCTTTATTTGGTGACACACAGGCACCTTAGACCATGACCTCTTTGCTTTGGGCACTGTTCAGGGATAAAACAGAAAGGACGATTCAAGCCCTGGCAGCGTACCTGCACCAAACATAATGCTCAGAGAACAGCTCCAGCAGGCCGGCAACAGGAAAGTTGAAAAATACATAAGTTTGATCGGAGCCTGCTCTTTTATCATGGCATCAGGACGAACAGGTGAGCTGCCATTCCTAAGCATTTACTCCTGCTCTCATCAAAACCAAAGTAGTAAACAGCCACTTTATCCACTTTCTCCGTTATAACCCTTTCTTCACCTTCTTCCGCCCTTTCCTTTGCCCACAGGGGCTCAGCATCTCCCAATATTCTGAATAACTAAGTCAGGTAGATATAAATTCCTGCCAGCACTGTGAGAAAGCAAGTTATTTTCTGTCCACCGAAAGGCAAAAAAACCTAGAATGTCTTTTTTCTTTCTGCATCAAAGCAAGGCCACAAGTTGACAATCTTCACCAGTGTGGGTATGGCCATACGCCAGCTTCACATACCAGCCTTTGCAGGATCTGCAGCTAGCCACACTGCCAGCCCGCAGACTTGCTATAGCAAGGTTTTAATATTTTAAACATATTTTTGGACATGCAGGCAATCAGACTTAAGGTTAGAGCCAGTGTTAGCATTGGGCCCTATTTCAGAGCAAGAATCCCAAGAAGGCCATAAATCTGTTTTCAGTATTAAAATGAAATGTCATTTCCTAGCAGTGGTGGCAAAACCCAGTCCAGCTCCTCGTTGCGGGCACAGAGGAAGAGCGGATGGTTGCAAAACTGCTGGGTTTCATCATGCAGACAGTGCTCTGTAGGCCTATGCACTCCCAGCCCTAGGCATCCATCCAGTTCACTGCCAGTCCCTCAGGGATATCTTCCATCAAGTGCAAAATTGCAGGAGATCTGTTACAATCATGTTATTTCTTGTGCCGATCGGAGAGGTGTGTCCGTCTGCCATACCAGAGCTGCGAACCGACCACCTCGGCCCCACGCATGTTGCACGGAGGAGGGCTAAGTGCTCGTCCAGTGCTGACCGGCAGGGAAACTGCTTCCAGCACGCTGACAGTACTGGAAAGCAAGGCGACAGGGAACAGCACAAACGACACAAAAGCGGCAAACTAGGGCTCAGGAAATGGTGGAGCAATGCTGGAAGGCAGCAGAAACCCAGCTCTGCTGCACCTTCAGTCTGCACAAGAGAGCCTGAAGTACAACTCAATGGGAACCCCCTAGGCTTCCCAATGAGTGAAGGGTTGGGGTCAAAGGTCTTGAACACACAGTAAGATTTTTTTGTATGAACACACAATAACATTTTTTTTGTATCAAAGTTGCACCAAGATGTGGATTAATAAAAACCAGGTAAGAGCCTGAAATAAGCCTGACCTACACTATATGCACGTTTAGCAAAGCAGCTCTCATCAAACTTGGCTCAGAGGGGACAACAGCTTTCATTACATTTTCAAAGAACCACAAAACAATGCATTTCTCTACTAAAATTTTTTAATGACTGTACTATCCCTTTCTAGCTGGTTATTTTTGCCTCTTCTCCTTTCGTGTGAATTTTCAGGCTCTACTGAATCATCCAGGCAACATCCTCGAAGCAGAGAGCATACTCAGCAGGTCCTTCTTACCTTTCAAACAAGCCTTCACATAGCAGGTCTGCATTCATCTCATCCTGACTCCAAGTCTTCCCTTTCCTTGCCAAAATAGCTGCTGCACCTCTGCTCCTCAAAGAGAAATCCTCCATTTCAAGCACTGAAAACCATGGTGATGTATGTCGGGTTTAATTTATTTTTGGAGGCTGACTTTCTATTCTTGGATATGTATGAAAAAGCAGCATTTGAAACTCTGAGGTTGCAATTACCAGAATGTGGTTTTTTAATGTATTCCTAGACTTTCAGTCAACAACGTACTGAATAAACACATAAATATGAAGAGGGAGGCAAAATTACATTTATGTGACATCATGGTGAATCAGTAGAGTTTTAAAATTCATTAGATTCATTTTCTTACCAAACAGAATTAAACAAGTAGTCATTTCTATTAAGTTAGTTACCTGCTGTCATGATTATGTTGGAGTTATTTTAATTTTGGCTTTGCATCCAGTAGTTTTAAGGGAAATACAGTATCATCTGTATGTCGATATCTGAAATGTTAAAAACCAAATACAACTTTCGGAACAAAATCCCACAGTCCCAGCAGCAAGCTCAGCACAGCACAGGCACCTCCGCCAAGAACAGCTGGATCTTCAGCTGACTGATTTTAACAACTTCAAGACCATCAAGCATATCCCTCAGAGCAGCTACCGAAATCATCTAGGGCTACATAAAATATAACAGCAGCAGAATTCAAAAGGAAGAGATGGAATATTGTGATTTACAACAATAGTTTCATTTTAGTCAAAAATAAAAAATAGACTTCATTTTTTCCCAAATTACACTACTAAGCAGTAACTGACAAGAGAAGGTAGGCTACTGAACAGCAGTTAGCTTTATATTTGTAACTTCAACATTGGTGAAGCTAAGTTTGAAAAGTTTGCAATTTTCATCTTCCTCCTGCAATGTATCTGAATATTAACTTCGTTCAAATGTTTTTTTCCTTTTAAATCATGACCTCCTACAAGCCAGACACAAAAGACTGTGTATCCAGGACTAGCATTTTCTAATTTTAATCTAACAGATAAAACACTTCAAAATTTGCAATTTAAAAACAGACGCCTGACCACTGCTGGATAATGTGACAAACGAGCCATCTTCAGTACTTATTCCTGTCTTCCTGCCTGCACCAGAAAGTGCAGTTTTCCCTGTAAATTGTCCTCTGTAGCCAAACTCCACCAAGCCAGACCAAGGGAATGAACCCCTCGTCACACCTGACAATCCTGGATAGCCACTGGCAAAAGAAATGAAAGACAACTAAGAAATTCACATTACACATGGTTCTTTAGGTAAACAGTGTGCCCAAGGAAGTCTAACTACCTAGACCACAGCTGTAGGATATTTAAATTAAATATCCTTTCGTTGAAGTTGCTAAATGTATTATCCTTAAATTAAAAATCCCTTTATTTTATGCTTTGTATGCCTTCCACGTAACACAAAAATTCTGTCTCTAAAGCGTTGGTTTGGCCTCTCTCAAATACGCCAGTCCACAAGGGCTTGACCGTGCCAGCTGTTGTCAACTGGAAGCTGAACCTGCGGACCACGCACCTGCTTCAGCCTCACTGCTAACAAAATACTGAACTGCATTTAGGATCCACTGAGTTGAAGCGGCTCTTCCTCCTCCGCTTTACACTCCTTGCAATGAGGAGAGATCCTCCTGCTTCTTTCTTTTCCTCCAAATTGTGTTTAGGTCTCCAAAATCAAAAGTCAGAAGCCCCGTATGACTTCCATAGTGGGAAAAATAAGGGAAAACAACGTGCTAGTCCACTGACCATGAATAAAACAATAAAAATAGCCTGAAAACTACTTTCTTCTGTGCCAATCTTCCATCAGCATTTGCCTGCGTGTTGATCTGCAACGGACAGGCTACCACTGAAAGCAAACACTTCAGGCAAACTTCATTTTGCTCCCAAAAAGCACATGCTCTGTAGCCATACCAAGGTGTCTGTGCAGAGTATTCCCAGAAACTGCTCCTCACCCAATACCTGCCAATGCATACAACACCTTAGCATCTACTTCTGCCCAAAAACCATCACAGAACTTGGTTTCTTTCTTCCTTGCTGTTTTGAGGCAAATAGTACTAGTGCAAGTCAAACGCAACTGGTCTCTGCCGAGGACTTGGGCTTTCTCCTGTTCCCAAAGCAGCCAGGTTTGGGATTCACCAGCGAGCTGAACCACCCCACGGCATAGCACACTACCTGGAATGCAGCGGAGATGGAATGGCATGCTGGAATGGTATGCTGGAATGGTCCCTGGCCAGGGATAACTCTGCCGTCACCGCTGGCCACGCCGTCATCCCGATGCTGCTGAACACCCCTCCCCGCGGCTGCAGCACTATTTGATCAGTTTTCACGCCCATCTGCCATCACGTGGTAAGGGGGAAGGAGAAGAAACGATCACAAGCACACAGGGACCATACAGCTGATTTTCCTTGTGCTAACATGGCTTCTGGGAAAGAACTGGTGAAGACTGCTGCTTATTTGGTTAAAATCAAGATATTTTGCTAGCTTGCCGTTCATTTTAGTATGAAATGCTACCCTCACACAAAAGGAAAGTCTGCTATGATAAAATATTACACTCCTGACCCACACAATTTGGGGTTCCTTTATTTTCCAAAAAAAAAGGCAAAGAGCCCTCCTGGCTCTCCACGCAATCTTCCCAAGGGCTCGTAAGCCCTCTCCAGCCTTAGCTTGGAGCCTGGACTTGCTCCAGGCAAACAGGCTCCCACTATAGCTATTTTGAGAGTCTGTCCCTTCTCCTCTCCGCCCCATCACCACAAACACCTCCCCAGGTTTTGTTCGATATTACTTCTGAGGTGAAAGCACAGCCCAAGAGGAAATATTTCTAATACTTCCTTTGCTGAAAGCAAGAGGAGCAGGGACCGAACCAGAGACAGGGAGGTCGTGGGAGCACCTCAGCCCTTTGCTGTGGTAAAGTCATATTGTCACCACCAAGCTGAACTTACCTTCACATGCAATCTGGTCTGAAATCCACAAAAAATGGCACAAAAATACTCTCATAACCCTACCAGGGCAAACGCACGAGAAATTTTGCTTAAGGCGTTCAAGCTTCTAGAAACTTTTATGGCAACTTCCAGATGTGTCTATTTTAAAGCCCTTTTCCCTGGCCTCATTCCCACCTGCGACGATCGTAAGTATAGCCAAAAATTCCTGCTGCATTGCAGGAGTATGTGCAAAAGATGGTCAAAACTGAACAGAGAGCATTGGCCAGACAACTCCACAGAAATGTTGAAAGCAAAATTACAGCTTTTCTCAAAAAGGTGTCAGGGCTTTTCTGCTCTCCTAGTAGAGTGGTTGCAGCCTCATTTCACATAGTCAAAGCTGAACAAAACTGTATGCTTGGAGGGAAACAGCACTAGTAAAAAGTTGGTTTTATCAGCTGCTTCTGGCTGAGAAGCTGGTAAAGGGAGATGTAATAGTTTGATTTTGCTAATGATTGTAATTGTGCAAATACACTTTTGCAAAATCATTTGGGAGATTCTACAGAGACCCTACAAGCTGGTAGAAGTGACTCCACTAAAACTTTTCATGGGATTGGAAATGAGTATCATTGACTTGTGCACCACGATTACTTCAAAAGTCAACTCTGATTTTTCTCTGCAAAATCAGACATATAGCATTGTTTGCAAATCTGTACCAGGGAAGAGCACACATAATGCAAGATTCAAGCAATGACTTAGCATGCACTCTATTTTATATTAGAAAAGACATGTCTTCACAACAGACACTGGGTAAGTGCCGATGTTATTAAACTCTCTTTTCCATGGGAAGGAGTGCAGAAGGATGTCCTTTCAGATTAACACTGCATGGTACTGAACAACAATAAACTACAGGAAAACAATGACTGCAGAATGCAATCCCTCCATACTTTATAATTTTACACTTTATTCCACATTAAGCCTACAATACAAGAAGAGGTAGTACAGCTATTAGTCAAAACCTCAGCAGAATTTTTGACATAGAAAAAAGTCTGATACATCAAATAAGCTACTTAAATTTCAATTTTTAAACTATGTTATCTGAGTATAGGAAAAACAAAAAAATAGTTAGTATTTTCCTATTCAACTACATATAAATAAATCATTCCTTGGACATTATCCAACCCCCAGTGAAGTCCCCATAAGCTCGGATCCACGAAGCATTGCCATTAGCAGGCTTCACAGAGCCAGGCTCACACTTGGGGAGCCCTGTATCCCAGCCTTGAGCAAGTCACACTGTGGAGTGCCCTGACAAAGGAAATACAGAAATCTGGAGTACTTCCTTACAGCTGGGCACTTCCACACGTAAGGGTACTGAACTGACAAGGCTCCAATCATTTCTTTGCCAATTTTTCACCAATAATTTATGAACAGAAAACAGTAACTGTTTAAAAAAGATGTTAATACTTCCCTTTAGCCACAGACACAGAAGAGTAACTGGGAAACACACACACACAAAAGAAGTCTTTTAATACTTCATATCTCCATCCATTCTCAAACATATCTTGCCTTTCTGTCTGAAAGAAGGTGAGGCACTCGACGTTACTTGACAGCAAGCATTAGATTTTTTTCTGACCAGTGCCTGGCCAAGCTACTGGCAGCAGAGCAGCTTCCCCACTATGTTCAGATCATCAGGCACTAACCATTCCTCCTCTACTGAATTAAGCCAAGAAAAAAGTGGGCTAACATATGCTGTATCTACTTTTATGCCTTCTTAACATACGTGTTATCAGCCCTGCCACAGCTGAGAGATTCCCAATCACTTCACAGCATACTTGGATTTCTTGCTGCTAATAACCCCTCCAGTCCCCGCCACGACTAGCAGGGTCCTTCGTCGCAGCAGTGCAGGGGATGGCTAATTATCTACCAACCCACCTTGCCGCACCACACTTGGCAACTTTTATCTGCACAGGACAGCTGCATTCTCCCTGTTTGAAGCGAAATGTCAGTCTTCACTAATGCAACAAGACTTACATCACTAACGATGTCCCGACACTTTGAAGAAACAACTCAAAGCCTAATTAAAAATTCAGATTCAGTCTCCTAAGCGCTGCCATTTTCACTGTCCTTCCACCAGGACCTCTCTCTATCTTTTTGAAATGTTTCGCGCTGGAAAAAAAAGAATCCATGTGGAACAGGATGAAAAACTGCTGCAGTCTTGGGCTTTCAGAAAGCCTTGAAAAAGGCTGCCGTAGCTGGATTCAAACCAAGACATAATCATGTAAAACAGATGAGGTTTTACTCCACTGGTTTCCACTCCGTAATTATTACTAAAGGGTACAGAACTGCCAAATAATAATTAAAACAAAAATACATAGTCACACACTTATCAGCCCTCCTTACTTACATTTTTCTATTGTATACCAGCTTCACAAGCTGGAAACAACCTG
>JAVJGI010000032.1:33246126-33263510 GCA_035590275.1 Ibycter americanus | reverse complement strand
GGGATGGGGCTGCGCCCGCCGGCCCCCGCCTCGGAACGCAGCGCCTTCTTCGTGCTCTCCCTTAACCTTTTTCTTTAACCGCTTTTTTAACCTTTGTTTTAAACCTTGTTTCTTACCCTTTCCTTTAAACCTTTTTTAAAACCTTTTTTTTAAAACCTTTTTTTTAAAACCTTTTCTTAACCTTTCTTTTTACCTTTTTAAACCTTTTTCTAACCTATTTTACACCTTCTTTACCTTATTTTTAACTTTTTTACACCTTTTTTACTTTTTTACCTTTTTAAACCTTTTTGTTACCTTTTTTTAAGCGTTTTTAACCCTTTTAAAAACCATTTTATACCTTTTTTTAACCTTTTTCAACCTTCTGTAAAACTTCAACATTTTTTAACCTTTTCTAAACCTTGTTTTTAAAGATTTATTTAAACATATTTTTTAACTTTTTTTTTTTACTTTTTTAAAACTTTTTTTTACCTTTTCTTTTAAATCTTTTTCTCTTAAATCCCAGTGCAATGTGCCTGTCTCCTCTCGCAACCTGCAGCACAGAGTCATCCGGCCCCGGACGGTACCGTGCAGCTCAGGCTCAAGCAGTGAGGCTTGAGGAAATGTTTGTCATGCAATAGAGCTGACAAATAAATAAATGAAGGGCAGGCACGCAGAGCCTGACCCACGCAGGGGCACAGAAACTATAGCTGTCCTCCAGGGAAGAGCGGCACGGAGAACTTAACCAGCTGAGACCCCTGGAGAAACAGCCCCTTGGTGGGACGAAGAGCCGGGGGGGAACAAAGCCACGTTACGGGCAGTGGGGAGAAACCCCTTTCCATGCCCTCTGCTCATAACCCCATCGGCCCTGGAAGCGTCACCCGGGCAAGCGCACGCCAGCCCCTGCCCCCAGTGATACATAGCAGCATCTTTCTCAATCCCTCATCTTCCTCACACCTTGGCCCACCCTCTTTATCATGCTCCTCACTAGGAACACGCCAGAAGCCTTGTGTGCACGTTGGGTTGTGTTAGAAAAACACATAGAGGGGAATAAAATTTGCTAAATGAAAGCAGGAGTCCCTTCACGCGGCACCTGGCAGCGGTTCCTGCCTGTGATCAGCGAGCCCAAGCAGCCAAATACTAAGCACATACAAAATACATACCCTCTAGATTTACTCTGCATTAATTAACACTTTACGTTATGTCAAAACCCTGTGGGTGTATATAATTTTTAAATAAATCTGACCTGTAGTGACAAGATGGCTTCAATCCCCACTTCACCAGCTGATTTAACAGAGTCCTACCAGAGTCACTTGTGTCCCACAGCAGCAAATTCCACGAGTTAACGATTCACCTGAGAATTAACACAACATATTATTTCCTATAATCATATCCTATTTTCTTGAAATGTGGTTTCTATCTGCTTTAACGGTTGATTTTTTGACTTTTCCCAGGCTCTGGGTGTCAGCGGCCATTTCCCTGTCCCGCTTTGTTGAGTGTGGGAGCCAGGTTGGATCCGAAACCCTTCTCCTGCAGGAGAGGGCTGCAGCCGGGCAGCACCCGCTGGCATCCCCCAGGGTCAGGTTTTACCTGCCGCTCTGTTCTTGGGAGGTATGTCAGCAAAACTCTCTTTCCTTTGGTTTTAACAAATGAAATTTAATTCTTACTATGCAAAACCTGTACCCGTTCATCCTTGGCTTTTGTTCATTCAGGTGATCTATGTGTCTAACATACATTTCTGGGGTGGGTTTTTTTTCATTTTCCTGAGGAGGACTTCTGGTTTAGCAAAAGGAATCTAAACCAAAACGCCGCCTTCCAAAGCTGCCGTAATTGGTGTCTTCCATTTCCGTTGCTGAATTAGCATTTGCTACCTGAAAGACAAGGAATTTTCTTTCCATCATGCTGAAGCTTTTGGATTTCTGTTGGAATATTTTCCCGGGGCCCAAGAGAGAGAGAAGCAAAACTGAGCCAAATTCGCTCTTAGCACTAGTCATTTTCGTATTACATTTTATGGGTTTTTTTATTAGATTCACTAGTGTAGGGCGCAAAGGTTTTAAATTATAGTGAAAAGCCGAGTGGTTTTCAAATATCTTGGCTAAACTACTCATATTTTTTTGTTTTATTTCTGACCTTAGCTGCACGTTCAAAAAAAAAGTCTATCTCTGTAAACTTTGTTACATAAAAAATTATCAAATCAAGGTCACAGCTGGAGCTAAGTCAGTAGCTAGCTGCATTAGCAACACCACTGAATTTCCAGATATCCAAGCCATCCCATTCATACATCCCATCATGAAATCACAAGCCTAATGCTACAAATAGCCTTTTTTTTTTTTTTTTTTTTTTTAACAAACTAACCTCAGGAAATGAATGAAGCAATTGTCCTTCTGGTTCCAAAGCCCCAGGAACCTGCTCAGGGCAAGGGAACCGACTGAACAGGTTTAACACTTTCCTGTCGAATCTAAACTCACTTACTCTACAGCCCTCCAGGCAAACCCCAACTCCTCCTAGAGTTCCCATATACTTCACGTCTACACCACGGCCTCCCCAGACAAGCTAGCTAGCTTCCAGCACAGCAGCAGTCAGCAACCCTTCCTTCCACCCCGCAGCCTCCGTGCCTCCTGTATTTTACGGAGGAGCTGGTCCGTGATGTGGAAAGCAGACCACGTGCAGAACTGCAACCGAGGTAACCACCGGCAGTGCCGTTTCTAAATCAGTTGTACACGTGCTCACTTTCACAAGTCAAAATATTTAAAGAAGAATAGGAAACCACTCCCTCCAAAATGCCATGCAGAAAAAATGAATAGGATATCTTAAAAAAAACCCCCAAAATCCAGATTGTATGGTCTATGGAGTCACAGGACATCAGTCAAAACTGCCAATTCGGACAACCTGATGTTTATTGCCCTCTCAAACCAGCCTGGTCTTTCAGATGCTTAGATGGTCAGGCTGACACAGCTGTGGATTAAATCCGTCTCCTCTTGCTTTGGAATAAGGCTTGGAGAAGAGGAGGATTGCCCTTGCTTGGTGCGGTAGGGTTGTGGCATCCCCAGAAGCGGAGTGTATACGTGCTGAACAGGGAAAGGAACAGGAAGATGCAGAGAAGAGAAGCAGCCTCTGCTATGCTAACAGCCTTCAGGCATAAATAATGCAGCCGTTAAGATCTGCAAAAATGAGGCCACACTAGAAATATGTCCCTTCTTTTTTTAAAGAGCAAGAAAAGAATGAATCTGGAGTTGAAGAGCCGGAGTATGGGAAGAAGAGGAACATATGTCAGATATAAATCCCATTGCCATGGTGGGAGTAAACATGCTTTTGACAGCAGCATACGCAGATGCCAAATAGGTCAGTATATGGCAATGCTGGAAAACAGAACAAGTGAGATGTCTCCAGAATAGCTGGTGCATGTGACAGCACCAAAGAAAAGCACTATTTCTGTAGCGTATGATCCAACATGGTTTCTCTATTGCGTATATCCCTCTGTAAAGATTGTGACGCTATTGATACATATTCTGAAATTCCTTTACAGGTAAGTATTTATACTTTAAAAACTGTAATCTAACTGTGTCTACAGGTACAGATCCATATGAATCCAGAGGTCTGTTTTGTGGTGCCCCTAGGCTGCTGTGCTTGCTTCACTTTGTAGCAAGTCCCTGTACTCTCCTAGCAAACCAGGAACACCATGTATTGAAAAAGCATGGTCTGACCTTTGGAAAATCTTGAACGTGGCACTTCTTTTATGATACTAATCTTCATGCCTGCAAGCAATACAATATATGCTCCAAAAAAATTATAAGGTAGACAGAATGTTTGTTTGGCAGCCTCACACCTTCTGCCTGACCCTCTCTCCCAGTCCATAGCCCTTTCGCTAACTGGTCGTGTGCAAGCTGCACATCCAGTAAACCCCATAAAGGCAGATGAAACTACTCACTCACCAAGAAAGGAACCAAGAAACTCCTTGTGGCTCTCACTTCTAACCTCAAAGCAAAGACTAAATTTAATCTTTTGGTATAAATCCAGATTAAAAATAGAGAAAATGAAAGTTTACATGAGGCTACTACTTTTTGCTTTGCTGCAATCTTCCTCCTCTCTCTCCTGATTTATGTGCTTTGTTTTTACTTTCTCATCTGACTCGTTTTCTGTTTGCCTTCATTTTGATTGTGGTCATCAGTAACATGGACACAGGCTAAGTCTGAAGGGCTTACTTTCCCCATGTTGATCTTCATGTTTAGTTTCCCATCCCTCTCACTATATCTTTACATGTTTTCTCTGGAAGTTACAACTTTTTGCTAGTTCTTGCTTTCTCAGTTAAGTTTGATCTTTGCTCACTCTTGAGAGTTACATGTTGAACATACTGACATGTTCGGATTAAGCCAAGGGTAGCATCTCTTATTCTTTGATTTAGCATGGAATAATACAAGTAGCAATTGATTAATGCATCTGGAAACTGCTTCTCTAAACCTTCTTCCCTTGCAGGCAGATGACAATGTGTTATACGTTGGAAATAATAGTTCCTTGAACACTCCTCATTAATTCCTCACTGGGAGAGCGTTTGTCTAACCCTGTTGTTAAGCCTGTACTCCTTCTATGTGCCCATTTTCACATGTATCACATGGCAGGGCCTGTAAGACTCTAAACGCCCAAGTTTTATCTCGTAGTCAGTGCAACATCTGCGCACTTAATCAGTGATTCCCCTATAGATTACAACCAGTAACGAAAATGGAAAAAAGCCTTGGTGTCCTCCCTCCCCAGCCCGGGTCCGTAAGTGTACCTATGAGAGCGTTCTTTCCATAGCACCATCATCACCAGATAATATTTTTAATGAAAGCCATCACGTGTGTGGTGTGGGATTTCAAAGCGAGCATTGTGCCCAGCTGTACAGCTCAGCACTGAAAAAGCCTGATGCTAGCAGCGTAGCTATATCACAGCATTATTGGTGAGGTCTCCTTTCAGGTCAGCTAATTTTATACTAAATTCTAACTAAAAGATGATGTAAGGGAGAAAACAAACTTGTAGGCTTCAAACTATCATCATTGCAGGGCTGAAATTTTTAAGGAAGCGCTGAACAGGGGTTGAGGCAGAGGCATCGCTGCCACGGGGAAGAGACAGCCCCAGGAAGGGGTGGGCTGGGCACTGGAAGCCAATGGAAGGTCCCAAGGATCTTGGTTTGCTGCTCCCGCTGGCCCCAGAGAAAGAAAATGGGAGACAAAGCCAGAAACTTCCCCCCGCAGAGTTTTCTGCTATTCCGGCATTTTCTTACCCTTTACTAGAAAATGTTATTTGGGGTCTGGGCATCTCAGCGCATCTTGTTTCTCCTGAAACAAAACCACTGTGGGAGCATGATGTGACAACAGAAGTTCATGATATAGGAAAAATAACAGATGCAATTTATCACAGTGTAGAAGAAAATGATGAGTAGCTAGCATAGGAAAGCTGCAGCCAAACAGTTTGAGATTAATATAACCGTAAAAGCAGATGGCATGGCTTTTTTTTTTAACCAGTTGTCCAGCAGTCCATGGTAATTTATAAGTCATGACCTTCATATAATCACATAATTACCTGTAAGAGAACCAGCCTGTTAGGATGTTAAGAGTTCCCCAGCCACAGCAGACGTCAGAGTATTCATCCATACCACACCTGAACCTTACCAAGGCTTCTGCTGTGATTTCCCGTGCAGACTGATTCTGGGCAGCAGGCAGGTGTGCTGGAGTCTCTTCCAGAAATCATGGTTCCACAGGCTCACAACTTCATCCTAGCTCTAGGCTGATGAGCTTTCCTTACTCCAGCAACCTGATGCCTTCAGCATGTCTCCTTTGCCTGTATGATACCTGGGATAACCTCTTTTAGCAGCGTGGCACAGAGTTCACCCTTAAAGATTCCATTAAGGACTGACATGGTTCACCAGACGGTAACCCAAGCAAATTGTGACAAAGCAGCAAACTACATTTGAAACATGTTTAAGGAATTCTTTGAACACCCACAGTTTTCTCGTGAATCAAGACCATATGGATTATTAAGCATTTTTCACGTTTATGGGTAAAAGGACATGCCCATGCTGTGGAACAAAGGATACAAATTTCCAATTTGCATTTCTTGGCATCTTCATTCTTCCATGGTTCTTCTTATTCTGTATTATATTTTAGCCACACACAGCTAATGGAAAGAGCAAACATTATTAGGAAGATAGAATTTGTGAGATTATTGCTAAAATCAAAATATTGTGTAACTTGTAATTTTTCTAGAATTTTAAGATAATCAGAAAATGTTTCTAAAAATAGCATCAGGTGCCTCCTCTCTCTTTTTTTTAAAAAAACTTGTTTTCAACTTCAGTATCATCTTGCATCAGCAGTGCCCTGCATTGGAGCGAGTGCACATTTGCCTCAGCAGCAGACACCAAATTAGACCCGCAGGAACCACACAGCAACCCTCACAAGGCTGGAGCAGCAGTTGACATCATGTATCCAGGGTGTCAAAGAGTACAGGATTGGACCTCTCATTACATTCAGCATCAATCTTTTTACTGATCAGATGAAAAATACATACCTCTACCTTAGTTATAAGAATCACTGGGGTTTTATAGTGTGCTTCCACCCTTGGAGCTGCCAGACTCCAGTGAAGCCTCACTGATTATATGCAAGCCATAGTTTTTCAGAGACTTATAATTTGGCTAAATTTGGCTGGATTTTCATAGGTGTATCAAAGGGCACACTCCTGGCCAGTGTGGCAAAACTTAAACAATCTCAGCTTTTCTCTTTTCTCAACAAAACAACTTTGTCTACAGTTTTCTATAACCTCATTTTTAGAAATGGCTGAACCCCTCAGCATGAATATCTTGGAGTCTAAAGCAAAAAATAGCTAGGAGCTTTCTAGCACAAATAGAATTTAAAAAAAAAAAAAAAAATCAACCTGAAAACCTGGATCTTATCTTTGAGAAATGGCAGGCAGCCTTGGAAACAGGCATTGCTACCGGCAGTATTTGTAATAATTCTGATACTCTAATCTCTTTATCTTCCTTCTGCATCTCATCTTTTATCTTCATGTTGATGCCATGGAATTCATGGCACCACATTTTTTTTTCCTCTTCTTTTGGCTTCATTTTCAAAATTAAAATAGCCTCATTATTACTATTTGAAAAAAGGCAAAGTTCTGGTGTACCTTCCACGCACCCTTGGACTCCTGTCTTGTGATGAGGTGCAGTTATCCTCTCTCTTGGCTGGGGGACCATGTCTTGTCACAGGATTGCACATAAACATAGCAGCGAGACCTTTTTAAGGGCGTAAGAGGATGATCTCCCACAGGACCAAAAAAGTGTCACTTTGTCACAGCGAGATTGGTTGGATGGAAATATTTGCAGTGGTAACAGGGAGAACATGAGAGCCACCCGTCTCTCTCCTGCCTCTTGGGAAACAGTATATATCTCAGCTGTCCCTGTCATGGGGATTCCTTGAGGTCCCTGATCTGAATCTCCCTCAAAATGCTGAGCAGACACTTTAAACACGGTATTGCACTGCTATTAATATCACTGTCGCCTAGGCCCGGCTGTATGCAAGGCAAGGCTTGTAGGGCTAAGTAATAACTTCTGCTAGACCTCCTGATACGGTTTCTGGAGCACTTTGGACACAGGCTGATGAGATCTTTGTCTCCAAGAACATGCCCTCTAATTAGGCAAAGGATGCAGCGTGCTCCTGGGAGCGGAGCGGTGTGCCCAGAGAGCTGCCTGCCGACACGGCCATTCCCACGCACATGAAATTTAAATCTCTCAACTTCAGCATGTAAACAAAGCTTGAGAAGAGTTGTAAGCAAGCAGGAGAGCTGCGCAGTGAGAGTGTGCCGTCTAACAGGTTTCGCCAGCCCATCTGGATGAGGGATGCGGCCAGTCATGGAGGAGGTCGCTGAGGAGCATTTTTGTGATTCGGAATTGCGTGTTCAGCAGGACCCAGGTCTCTCTTTCTCCATCTCCCACTGTTCCGGGAAGTCCTTTCTGAAGCTATGACAGGGTGGAGCTCCACTCACTGTGCTGAGTGATAGTCATCTCCATGGTGCATCATCACCTTCTCAGGAGAGAGCCCGATGGTGTCCACCTAAGTCAACAGTTCTGTCTGCTGGGTACATCAGTCAGCGGCCAAGTTTTCAAGCCAGGGCATCGGGCTCCGCTCCTCTCCTCTGCATTTTACATTCCACAGCCATCGATTAAAATGTAAACCCAAGAATGAAGGCCAAATCCAGGGCTCTTTCCTGCCTAATGAACACCCTCCTCTGTGCCTGGAGTCATACCCTCCCCACCCTCCTCCTCCTCTGCCCCAGCACATCTGGAATTCTTTAGCCTTTAGCAGCCAGGCTGCAATGGGATCCTCACCATAGCCTGTGCTCTGGGAACACCTTGAGCTGGTTATGGTCTCTGAAATTAGGCAGTCAATAAGTGGAATTTTCTTTTATTACATTTTTAGGAATACCTAATGTGCACCTAAATAAATGCTTAAATAACACCATCTGCAGGTAGTTACATTTTCAGTGTATCCAGCTCAGTGGTTTGGAATTTGGCTACTCATTAGGACCTACAGAAGTAAAGCAAATGCATATTCTAATAGCCAAAAAATACTGATTTGAATGTTGCTGTCTTGCAAGATAGGAATGAAAAGTCAGAATTTGCCGCCTTCTGGGGAATGCTATCAGAGCCAATTAGTGTCAGCCTGCAAACGAAGTACCAAAATTAAGAAAATCAATGTACCTGGCTTTTTTTTTGGTCATTATTTTTTCAGAGTACATTGCTATCTTTTGTTCTGTTACAGCTTTTACTACATTTTATAATCTATCCCTTTTCTTTAAACCCCTCCAAAAAGTATTCCCTATAAGCTCATTACACCACTGTGGCTACTTCTTGTAGCAGAATTTATTCCTGCAAAATCTTAGACCTGTGCTGTCACTGCAAATTGCAGCTATGCCGTGGACAGGGTTGTAAACTCTACAAGAGTTAGGATCACATTTAAGCACAGTAATTAATCTTGCCACCAGTAACAGTGAGACAAATACAGGTCTGCCAATAGAACGGTTGGAATGCACCTGAAACAGTAATTTTTGTAATGTTACAAGATTTAAAAAAATAAATAAATCTTAGAGGTATTTCCCAGTTTGATGGGAAATAGCAGATAATGACATCACTTTAGACAACATTTTTTGACTGACCAACTAAATAAGTATGCCTGAACTAAAAAAAATAAGAAGCCATCGAAGAGAGCGGTTTTTAAGTTTGCATTTGGAATATAATCGTATATTCTAAACTATGTAGTCTCCTGTTAATAAAACAGCTCATTTACAGGCTAGTTAAATAACAGTCAAAACATGCATCTCTGGTACGAACCCAGAGGATCCAGTCACTTACTTGCTCTTAAACAATTTTTCTTGAAAAAACAGTAAATGCTACTGTCAACTTTCACGACAGATCATACCTACAGACACATTCCTCCAAAATCTGACTTGTCATTAGATAAGGCGTTGTTTTAAGTACTACCACTAACAAAGAAGCAGAGAGAAGAGTGATGTGTGCCTGTCTCATTAACATTATGTGTTACTCCATGCCTCCACAGGTTTTTTTGGCTGATTGCTCATCCATTGCTATTTCTTTTTTGCTACAGCACGTACCAATACAAAACTCTGACCTGCCACTATTTTACTGTATTTAGAGTACACAGATACTCAGCTGAAATTCTCCTCTAATCTAAAGTTAGACCCATACAAAAGTCATAGGTTTGAAGCCACAGTTATTTTATTAAAGATAGGCTTTTAAAAGGAAATATATATAGGAATAGTTTGAAATTGTGTGCAATCTGTGGAGACTAAAACCTCAGACTAGAGATCATAAAACTCTGTAGTTGCTTTTTTCTTATACTATTTGAGATTTGCTGAAGAAATCCTTTTGAAGGCTGAAATGGGTATTCTATTTTTTAAATGGAAAGCCAAGAGGCCAAGAAGTGAAATCTTCTCATCCGCATCACTTCTCTGGTGTTAGTGATGTAAGATTCTAGTTTCATGGGAACCAGAAGTGCTGGCTAGAATAAATTTTACAAACCGAGAAGAAAGAACATTTCTGTCTTTGAAGTTCAGTGATGTTCTGTTAAGCAACGTGAACCTGCAAATTAGATATTTCTTTTCTTTCCTAAATCCCTTCTCCGCTCAATCTTTTAATTTGATTATTGACATCACAATCAGAATGCAATTTGGTAAATATTTCCAGATATATCCAAGCTGCACAACACATATAGTCTAGACTTAATTAAAGAAACAAAGAGTGAAAAATCCCAGCTGGTTTTCTTTTTCTTCTTCCATCAACAGGATTACAATACTTTATCTGTTTGGCTCTGCCTTCTGATGCTTATCACAGATTTCAGCTCCACCACCTAATGAACAGCTGAGATGTGGTAAAGAAACAGACCTTTATTTTCCAGTTATTCATTCCCTTAATCATGAAGGTTGAATCTAACACACACGAAACAGTTCTTGTTAGGGGATTGCATTTAAATGTCACAGGGCATTCTTTGCAGTTCCTTTTCAGGAGTGAAGACAAAAGTAAGGTCAGAGGGTAGACAAGAATGATAATAACATTTTAAAAGGTTCATTTAGTAGATGGGCTGGTGACAGCAGATGCAATACATAATGTAATCATAGCTTCACTTTGCTTATAATTTCTCCCGACGCTGGCAGATTTTCGAAGTGTGGTCAAGAAAGCACGTTCACTCTGGAGGTGTTTGAAGGCCCTGGAGGACATCTTATTCAAGAAGATGAGAGTTCACCATTAAAGACCAACAACCTAGCGAAAATGCAAAGGCCTTCCATGGTGTTAAGGAGAAAACCAAACATTATTAATGAATCCTTTGCTAATATGTGACAAGTTTTTCCATGTCTTCATTGCAGCAGGAGGAAGTTCAAAGGACTGTGGTACAATGATAGCTATGCACTAATGAGATCGCAGCTCCACAGGAAACATTACAGTGATTTGGCTAGCATGTACAGGCACCATTAGCCCTCCTGGCAAGGAACCCGTATGTATGTATAGGCTCAGTGTGACCAGCAATCGGCAGAACATCATCAATGCAAGCAGCAAGACTCTGTATTTTGCATTCCAGAGGGTCCATTTTGTAGAATGCTGCCACTGTGGATGTTGAGTTGCCTTGTGGCAACCATGAAGTCTAGATTGGTTGTGGGTTTGTCTCAATCCCCACTTGAAAAACTACCTTATTTCATGCTGTGAATGTCTGATGAATGCTAAGTAACACAGTGTTCTCCATGCATTGATGGAGATGATCTTCACCCTAATCGAAACGTCTAGTGCATAAGATTGTAATGACTCATACTAAAGCAGAGTGGGCAGTTTCCAGGTGCCTGCCTCTACCTACTAACAAATTAATAGGAGATTAATGTTAGTGCATTGTGAAAATTGGTGGGTACTTTCCACAAAGCCTCTTGCAAATTTACTGCTAATCATACCTCATCAAAGACAGAGGAATACTCACCAATTATAATATAGTATCCTGACACCCTGATCGGTTAATTACCTACTCAACAACACTGCACAGCCACTGTATATATTCTGCACAATACATTCGTACCTGACAGTCTTACTGGAAATGACTGTATATTTAAAATGAGGAAAAAGTAGAATAATCCATTTGTCATACTGGATATATACAGCTTGTAGGAATCAAGTGGTTGCAAGGAGCCTGCATTCTTTTGATCATCTTATCACCAATGGCCCTTTAAAATATGATAGACATGTGCAGCCACACCTCCTGCTGTTATAAACAAGGCAGAGACAAATGGCTTGCAAAGAAAATGGCCTCTTTTAACAGCAGCAATGAAAAGATCTCCCAGCAGACCCTTTAGTTCCTTTCCAGTCTGAATGACAAATTAAGATGGGGCCATGGATACAACAACCTCAGATACATACATCAGAGCAAAGCCACAGATAACAGTCCATCTTTTAGTCGGCACTTGTTTGGGTCTGAGTCTACAAAGGTATTAATTCCTTCCCTTCTCTTATATATTATTTAACAATGCAGAAAATTTAAATTGGATTTTTCTTGTAGGATAAGTATCTGTTAAAATAGTACATCAACTCAAAGCTGCTCAGATAGCAACATTAAAATATTTCCCTTAACTACAAACAGACCCAAATTATCCCAGGTTAAAAAGGCACTTCTGTGGAACAAAATTTTAGCTTGTGCAAAGTAAATATATTTTTAATAATTATACCAAAAAAAGAACAGTTTAAATGCATCTTCACCTAGTGTAACTAGCTCTGTGTTAAGGATTTGCCACAGTGATATCAAATTTATCTTAAATTGTCCAAATTATGCAAGTGCAAACTCATTAATATTCATACACCTCAACAGTCAAGCCGGGTTGTTCCTCCTTGCACATCATTAATCTCAAAAAAGCCCTTACAAGCCTGTGGACCAGATTAACTACTCGAAGGTACCTTTGCACTCCCCTTGAAATTTTGGTAAATTACCCCACTATTATGATTTCCTTGAATTAGCTTTGTCTTATTAGTCAAATTAGTTTGACCTTATCAGTAGAGCAGTTCCTCTCTTCTTTTTTGTTGGAGGTATTAGAATAATTTGCTTACTTTTCATTTATCTTTTGGATTGTCTGTGTAAAATAAATCTTAAAAAATAACAGAAAACAGAAGTGTTGAGAGCAAATGCAGCATAATCTGTTAAATCAAGTGACTTTGGTTATATGGGACCATTGCCTGGCATTCAGATCTGCTGAGAAATGACAATAAGACAGTTCCATCAGTACCTCAAATACTCTTCATCAGCAGAAGTAGCTTTCATTTATTCCTATATGCAGGCTGCCCATAGCTTTACCTCCAAAGACTAAAGTATGCAGAGATGACATTGGCAATATTGAAAGCGTGCATAGAAACACTCAAAAGGGTCTTCACAAGTATTTTTTTTCTAGACATTGAAGATGAATAACAAATTGGAACAAATAATAAAATAATTTTTGCTTTAAAGTAGACAGCGTTGGGAGATAGAGGTGTATCTATGCAATTAAACGCTGTCCTGACTTGCTAAGCAGAAACAATTCAGAAATTTAAAATGTACTTTTTGGCACATGCAGCTGTACACAACTGCAGGAGTCAACCTGGAAGAGAGGTTGGGTGTACATGCCAACAGACA
Source organism: Ibycter americanus (assembly GCA_035590275.1). Classification (NCBI taxonomy): domain Eukaryota; kingdom Metazoa; phylum Chordata; class Aves; order Falconiformes; family Falconidae; genus Ibycter; species Ibycter americanus. Next base: position 33,250,356 of record JAVJGI010000032.1, on the reverse strand, counting down.
ACTCATTTAAAAGGGTTGCTTAACAAAAGAATGTACCAAAATTTGTATTAAAGTGATGGTCTCAAGTCCAGCCCTCCTGGGTGGCTGCAGAAGTTTAGGGGATGGGAATTTGTCCCCCTGATGTCAAAGAGACACTTCATGTAACTGGGATGACAGACAACAGGATATCACATCCGTCTGGTCTTGCTTTTAATGCTGAAATAAGAGTTTGTAGAAGGAATAGACACAACAGGGCAGGTGGAAACATGCCAGCCTGGGTCAAGGAGGATATTGTGTCTGAAGAAGGAAAGAATGTGATACAATATATAGTTTGGCAAGAAGTGTAGAAATTGTTTGGATTGAAATAAAAGATAAAAAGACCAAAGAAGGAAGATAGGAAACTATTGTAGCCCATCTGGAGCAAATAAAAAACCAGCCTGGAATATTGATGCAGATAAAGACACCATGGAAAAGCCTCATGTTGGCAAACTTCTGCTACCCAGGATGTGGTGAGGAAAGCAGGGATGCTGCACAATGCAGGATGGGAGTGGGCGCAGGGCTTTCTCACCTGCTGGGTTTCAGTTATTTCACTTTTTTTAAAGCTTTTTTCCCTGAAGCCAACATTTCTCCTGCTTTATGCAGCTCTGGAGGCCATCAGCCCAGGGGACATTGGTCCGCACTCCTTGCCCAGAAAGTCCCTGCCACGGCCACCCCACCATGAACTGTGGCTGTAGAGGTCATCTCAGTGACCCAGGTCCAATTAAAACAACCTACCCAGGTTAAAATTAAACCACTGGGGGGGAAAAAAAAGGTGGTTTAAATCCTTATCGGTTCCCCAAGATGGTTCAAAGGAGGTGGAAAAAGGAAAGAGCAGCCAGGGATGGAGGCGGTGGGACCACCTTTCTGACAGGGGCTGTGGATGATGCTCATTTAAACTGAGTAAAAACACAACATTAGTGAGTGGAGCCAGCAGCTTTGCCAGCTGAGCAGGGGGGTGAGGAGCTTGCAGGGATCACTCACCCTGCTCTCTCCCAGACATCTGGAGGCAATATGGTAGGGGAGGTCAGCGGCTCCCACAGAGGGTGGAAAATGAATTTTAAAAGACCTTACTAAAGACACAACATTTGAAGGTATGTAGCACAGAAGATGATATAATTTCATTGAAATTAAGACTGCATTTGGAACTTTGGCAGCTTCAAAGGCTCCTTCTGCTCTATTTTGTGGAGAGCAAAGCCCCCCCGGGAGCCACAACCGTGCCGGGGCATCCTGCCAACTGCCACAATGTGGTCAGGCTGGCCGGGCCTCTGCCGCAGCAGGTACCAGAGGTTTCCACACATTTCTGGCTCATCTGGTTTAACTGGAATAGACTGGTTGGGAATATTTCGGAGCCCTGGAGCAAGCAGAGCTGTGGGACTGAGCAAGTCAAAGGCCATGAGCTGAGCAGGGCTTAGAGATGGGGATGGACTCAGGACTGTCACACCAATGGCAACAGATGTCTTACCCATCTCTGCAAAGAGCCACTGAACCACACCTTGGGAGTATAACAAATTAGAGAGTCAGGAAGGAGGAGGCAGGAAGCTACAGGCAGCTGGTGGAGGTGATTCTGCCTGGAAGAAAAGAGGCTGTGCTGGCCCCGGGGACCCTGCAAGCAGCCAGCCTGGGCTTCCCGAGGCCATCCTGCGGGACCATGCAGGGGCTGTAGTGCTGAGCCGTGGTGCTGAGCTGCAGCTCTGCCCAGGGGCTGAGCCAGGCTTCAAAGAAATCCAGGGCAGAGGCTGTGCTCTGCCTTGCTCCTCACTGCAGATGGCTGCAGGGAAACCCTGCGTGACAACTAGAACAAGGGACGATTGCAAAGTGCCTTCTAATTTTCTCTTTTTATTTAGTTTCTGTGATTTATTCTTAATATAATCTCTGACCTTGTCATCAAGGCTTTAGCACTTTGCTCTACTGGAATAAACTTGCTATTTTTACTTTTTAAAAGTGGCTTGGTATTTGAAGCAAACTCATACAGCTCTAACAAATCCAGGACGCTTTTACCTCCCTGGATGAAAACAATCCAGATCAATCAATCCCCCCTACACCTGATATACACACACTGTGGGTTTTCTACAGACAAGACTCTTGGATACACTTCAAGGCTGAAAGGTAGAGTTCAGGCTGGGCAAGTGGCACTACCCATAGCAAGAACCTGCCACTGGGCACTCTGCAGTGCTCGCTGCAACCATCATCAACAAACCCAGCTATCAGGGTTTCATCAACCCAGATAAGGTTTCATGACTCCCTGAAGTCATTCTCATAATCATAGAATCATTTAGGTCGGAAAAGACCTTTAAGATCGTGGAGTCCAACTGTTAACCCAGTACTGCCAAGCCCACCACTAAACCATGTCCCTAAGCACTGCATTTACGTGTTTTTTAAATACCTCCAGGGATGGGGACTCCACCCTTTCCCTGAGCAGCCTGTTCCAGTGCTTGACAAGCCTTTCTGTGAAGAAATTTTGCCTAATATCCAATCTAAACCTCCCCTGGCACAACTTGAGGCCATTGCCTCTCATCCTAGCACTTGCTATTTGGGAGAAGAGACCAACCTCACCTTGCTACATCCTCCTCTCAGGCAGCTGTAGAGAGCGAGGAGGTCTCCCCTGAGCCTCCTTTTCTCCAGGCTGAACACCCCCAGTTCCCTCAGCCACTCCTTATAAGAGTTCCTCATTATCATCTTCATGGTTATAGAAAAATACATCCTGCTGAGACCATGAAAACGGGCAGGATCAAACAAAGGTGCCTGGTTCACCTACAGCACATCTACTGACCCAGACTGCAATGCTGCAATGGGATTGCAAACTGCAATAAGGCAGCAACATGGGAATGAGACAGCGTGATGCGACGAGACAGCAGTGCTACGACGACTTGGCAATGCTGCAATGAGATGGCAATGTTGCAACGGGATTGCAAGCTGCAATGCAATGGCATGCTGGACGCCTGGGCACTGAGGGGGACCTGTGGTATGGCAGCTGCAATGCAAGCAGGGAACCAGCACGTGTTAGAAAATGGCCCCACAAGGCATCCAAAGTGCAGTTCTGAGTGAATACAGACTCGGCACTTGCAAATAAATTAGTCTGACTTTCAGACAAATTGTTCATATTTTCAAATGGAAATAAAACCAAACCCCAAACATCACAAACTTTAGGGTAAATGACGGAAATAAACTGAATGCTGCTTGGAGAAGTGTTGCCATAGGACAGTGCCCGTAACCATCACTGTCAGAGCTCTGGACACAGATGTGACTACGCGAAGACAGCAAAGATGCAGGTGTGCTTCACGGGGGGCATAATGTCAGCCTGCTTCCAAAAAAGCCTAGAAGTTCCCAAAACATCATGAGCAAGTACTGTAAGTGCACTGAAAATACTCAGTTCTAACTTGCATTAGGTCAGCAGATAAAAATAGGAAGAGCATCTGGAAGGTGACACCCGAGGAAGAGAGCAGGAGCAGGAGAGAAGAGCTATTTGTGTTCGGGAACAATGCTGGCACAGAGAACATGCGGGTAAAAATTGACCCAAGACATTTGGACAGGAGGTCAGACCATTTCTAGCCACCAGGACACAGTATTTAGGAACATCTAACCAAAAGGAAGAATACTGGGAGAAAACCCTGCTCACTGGGCACAGAGCAGCAGCTGGATGATGTGGTACCTTGCAAAACCAGGGGCTTGGCCGCCCTGAGCTGAGGAGTCCCTCCTGATCCTCCATTCCTGCGTTTCTATGGTCCTAGCAACAAACAGCGGGAAAAATAAAAATTATACATCACCACAAGGCAACCACAGTGCAGAGCTGGTATTTGAGGGTGTGGGGTACTTTGGGGAAGTCAAATAAAAGCCTGTGTGTGGAGGGAAACCAAATGCTGGGGCAGAGCAGTGGTTGGGGTGGATTCTGATACAGTTTATGATTATGGGTGAGGAGTATGGATTTTATTTCTGTTTTGTTTTCGCTATGTTTGGTGTTCTATATTTCAGACTGGCTTATTACAGAGAGCTACAAACTGCTTATTTGGGGTTTTGTAAGCTGGGGCAACACCTTCTTCAAGTGTCTTTGAAAAGCAAAGTCATAGAACCATATGATCATAGAATAGTTTGGGTTGGAGGGACCCTCAAGATCATCTAGTTCCAACCCCCTGCCCATGGGCAGGGACACCTTCCACTAGCCCAGGCTGCTCCCAGCCCCGTCCAGCCTGGCCTTGAGCCCTGCCAGGGATGGGG
>JAVJGI010000032.1:33230236-33245934 GCA_035590275.1 Ibycter americanus | reverse complement strand
CTCCCAGAGCCTTCTCTTCTCCAGGCAGAACAGCCCCAACTCTCTCAGCCCGTCTGCACAGCAGAGGTGCTCCAGCCTTCTGAGCATTTTTGTGGCCTCCTCTGGACCCGCTGCAAGAGGTCCATGTCCACGTCAATCTGTATTAGTATGGCAAAGGGCCTGAATCTGAATTGAGCATCATGAAGCCAGCATTTCTCCATAATATCCAGGGTCATTCTCCTAATGCAGTGAGGAAAGGGCTGGTGGAGGTTTCCAAGCTGGAGCTCAGCAAAAGCAGAGCCATAGCGAGGAGAGTCCCCAGGCTCTTGGCCATCCTTCAAGCTCACCTATCTCAGCCACACAGTGGGATGAGTGCAGTCAGCTCTTCTATGCAAAGCACTGTAAAAATAACAGTTTTCCTTATGAAAGAAAGCTGACACTGTGAGCCCTCCTCTGGGGTTGGGAAATGCTGTGCCACCATCTCTTTAGTTTCTTCCTTATAGTTGGGGGGAAAAAAATAGCATGGCAAATATGACTTCAAAGGTGTCACAAAGCCACATAACAGAGATCACCGGATAAATCTCAACAGGGTTAATCCCATGCAGCTCTCATAAACTCCATCTTTAGGAATTTATGTTTCCCATCGTGTTAGACACCCTGCTTGGCTCCCTTCCCTGAGCTGCTGTTTCCCCGGTTGGCAGCGGCAGTAGCGCGCCAGCCAAAACGTGGCTCTGTTCCAGTGCCAGGGGAAGTTTGCTGCTGCTTTATCCCTTCATCTACCTATCTGACAGGTGTGTTGTCACACATAATTAGCTAATGTTTTAAAAATACTTCAAGATCTTCAGAGGAGAAATGCCATAAAAGTGCAAAATGTTATTACTAGCTGGCAGAAAGCTTGCAATTCCCACTGCATGGAGGAACCATTAAAAATAATGAGCAAAAAGTCCACCTTTATCAAATGCAAACATCAAATGCAAATACACCCTTACTTTCTCTGCTGAGGACGCAAACTATCCCTGCAATGCACGTTGCAGCTATTTGCATCAGGGCAAAGCAAATGTATGGCAACAGTAGATCAAACTGGTTGGATTGTTGAGGTTCTCTGCGTAAGATGGAGGACAATACTGTGGTGAGTTCAGAGGTGAGGACATGGGGATCATCCTGCAGGTTGCGTGGGGAGAGCTGTATTTGCCCAATACAGCAGCTGCCTTCCTATGAAAAACATGTTTAGAGATGTGTTTCTCTCTTTTGGCTACAAGACAAGATAAAGCATCCGTGCTTCAAACTGCATTTGGTTTCTTGGCTGCTTTTGAGCTCTCCCAGGGCAGGTGGGGACGGGGGTGTTGGCACTGGGTTCTGGCTTGGCCTGAGGACTCACTTCTTAGTTTATGCTGAATCCCCTTTTGTTCAATGCCAAAGATGGGACAAGTTGTTGTTTATTTTAAATCATCTCTGTTCAAAGGAATGCAGCTTCAAAACCAGGGAGGTGAAAGCTTTCACTGCCTGGTGAAGTGTTTCCCTGTGTTTATCTGGGTCCCTGCAGTCCCTGCAGAAGAAGTCTTCGGCTTCTTGGTGCTTGACTGCACATGGAAGGGAGAGCTGGACCTGACTGCCCAACCTCCAGCTGCTCCAGCCCTGCTGAGATACCGTAACGACAAGGAAAGGCTCAAGCTGCAATGCACAAATGGGTCTTGCTATAGTTTATAGCCAAGTATTCCATTTTATAGCAAATTTGTCTTTTCCAGATGATCAGCCTGAGAAGCTGCCCAGCCAGGCCACTTGTTATCTTAATTGTCCATTAACAGGAATAGACAAATCTCACATATAGTCCACTGTTAATTTAGCTTGGAGCCTGCACACTTAACCAGGAAGCATCTCAAGGACTTAAGGGGCTCTGCCAATGTAGGCAAACTCCAGGTTTATTTTATCTAATGATCCAAAGTCTCTTTTCATTTGCACCAGCAGATAATTTCAGTGATGTGTGCCACTATAATCAGATCAGGTCTGTTTATGTTTCATGGTATTCTAGTAGTAACTGATTTGGCTCTACAAAACATTTTCTTTTTCAGTTCAAGGGACACTTCCCTTGTTAATTAATACAGTACCAGTTTCTGCCAGGCTCGCCATCACTGCGTGTATGTGGAAAAAGCAATCCTGAGCACTCTAGTAGTTACTTGCTTTCAGCTGAGAGCCTGAACTCTATTGCTGCAAGTATTTCTCTGGGCGGAACGTATCCAAAACCTGAAATTACTTCCTGGCCTCTGGGAAAAGTTCAAAATCTCGCTGTCCCTCAGGCTCACCTCTCCTCTCAGCTTGCTTTTTAAGCTGCATGTCTTTGACACGTAATAAGAACCTGCCCTGTCACTAGGCTGTTCTCCAAAGGCTGAATTTTGCAATTCTTGCTCGAGCAGCACTATCAGAGGTCACAGAGAATATTGCCCCATTAAGCACTGATTAAACATTGATGAGGGACCTCCAGGCCTCTGACTGTTTCCATGTATCAGCAAAGCAAATATTTCAATCAACATTCACGTGGGTGACAGCAACCATCTGGTCATGTACACAGCTCCAGTGTGATTTTATAAAGTGAAACTTTGGTAGCACAGGAATAAGAAGCCATTAATGCGTTTCAATGCAAATAATCTCTTAACCCTATTTTTAAAAGGAGATCTGCACCCCCTCTGCTGGGCTGCTCCTGATGTGCAAAGCCTTACCCGAAACCAAATGCCAGATGAAGAGACCAGAAGCGACTATGAGTATCTTGGCAGAGGAAGAGCGAGCTTTGCAACAGAGAGCAACTGCTCATTAGTCCTGCTTTTGAGCCAGGCACGAGCAGAGTAATGCTGTAATATTTACGGAAGAGCTTGGCTTGCCAAGTATTAGGAGGAATGTTGTATCTGTATTGATATAGTTATTCTGCACCCACACAACAGACAACTGGAAAAAGGTTCAGAGAAATGATAACAGATTTCTAAAATAAGATGTATGAGGAAAGTTGGGAGGTATTGACTTTGCTTTGTACAAAAAACTGAAGGGAGATAAAAGACAGTCACAATCCTCATAAGTTATTTTACATAAGACCGTTCTTAACTGGTTTCCATGTCCACTAAGAATAAAACTAGAAGCAATCAGTTCAATTCACAGCAAGAGAGATTTATGTTAGATACTTAGAAAAAAACTTACTGAATATAATACAACCGAAGTACAGCAATAGATAACGTGGAGCTTGTGGATACCCTCACAGGTATTTAAGAGCAAGAGAGACAAGATGTCTATTAAAGATGATCAAAGGGTATCAATAGGTGCACCACTATCTTTTTTTTGACTCAATAAAAAAGAAAAAAGTGGAGGAGGAAAATGGCCAGACATACTGACTCATTCCCCTCCTTGGCGTAGTGATTTGCTGGGCCAATTTCTAGAACATAAACACTATAAAAAAGCTAATTGATTTATATATTCATGAACCCATACATAGTTCATGCCTGCACACTTATGTATGTACGCACATCCCAGATACATGCAACACATTAAACTAAGATTGTAAAAATAAACATTCAAAATGAAGGAGATGCTAGAACTGAGGGTGTGTGCAATCTCAGCTGAGCCCTGCTGGGGGTAGTCATTATGGCACTTTATGTGACACTAATTTATATCTGCTCCTCAAAATACTACTGACTCATTCATTACCTAGTTTAGTGTTCATTTAACAAAAATCCATTTAATACTTTATTCTTATTGTCAATCCAAACTTACAGCCCCAAACTCCACACTGGTCTGTTGTGAGAAGAAAGATTTTCCCCATGGATTTCCTTGTCATGCTTGCCACTAAATTCTCTGCATGCTTCAAAGTGGATACAGGCTCTTCTGCCTGTTCCCTTCAGACTTGCACCATCTGACACTTCCACCTCTGTCAAAAACCCATCTGGTCCTAACTTGTCCCCATGCCCCACAGCCATTTGCAAAGGCTTGTTCATCCTCTGCATGCCCAGAGAATCAGTAAATCACCGTCAAAGGGCTGACGTTCACCATCACCCCCACTTCTGCTTTATTTTGTGCTGGGCTTTGCGCTCAGACTGATCTGCTGCCAGGTACCCATGTTTCCACCCTGAAAAGCCACTGGTGTGGGATGGCGAACAACAAACCAGGAGGATGGACATGGAAAAGATGGCAGTTCCAGCTCTCAGGATGGACTGGGGCAGTGTTTCCCAAACAAAACCTTCCCATTTTAATTGAAATTCAAAACCAAATTTTGCTTTTGCTTTTAAAGATTAAGAATTACCAATGAGTACAAAACAGGTTCTGCCGAACTGTTTACACAAGCAAAAATCTGATATACACCAGAAAATATTTCAGTCAATTGACTTTGCCAACTGTACTAAAAATATATCACATAAATCCCATCCAGTAAGACACACTGCTGTTTAAGTCAACAATTAATTTCAATAAGAACAGAATTTAAACTCAGGCAACATTAGCAGTCACTTGTACATGTGAAAAATTCCTGACATTGGACACAACCTATAGTATACTGTAGGGCAAACCCTGCCCTGAGGGGCAGATGGGTGGGATGCAGCCAGGCAGCTCAGTTTTCGCTCTTTTGGCTCCACACAACTCATTTGCACAATGTCAAATTAATGTCCCTGAGGTGCCAGTGGCATCGTGCCGGCGTAACCCACACAGGGCCCTGCTACTGCTGCTCTAACACAGACCTCCAGAATTTACTTGCTGGTGCCTCGTTACTGACTTTACTCCAGATTATTCAAGCCACAACACTTTATTTAAAGAGAAACTGTCGACCTAATGGTGAATAAATTTGTAACTTCCAGTTTATTTGTCATTATTTTTGCTCTTTGGCTGTATTTTACATTTCAGTTCAGACAATGGGAACCTTTGAAGTCAGCCTCATCTCAGATTCACTGGGCTGTAAGAGTTGGATTTTAAACAACGTGAAGGAGAGAAGTTATTATTTTATAAAATGTATTTTTACTGTAATATGAAAAAAAGAGGGTACTGTAAGACTATAGCTCCTGATCACTGGCTATATTTTAGAGGAATTTAGAATGAAGCTAATGAACAACCGATGATTTAAATTATCTATGTCGATTGAGCCCATGAAGTTTCTAAGTGGCAAATTTAAAAAAAGGAGAAATGAAAAATAACTACGTTACGTTACTTATTGCTCTAATGCGGTGCTGGTGTTCCCAGAATATACAAATAACCATATGTAAAGGGCCAGGCATCACTGAACAGAATATAGATCAAAGGATGTAGGAAAAGCCTGAATCCAAACCGGGTACTTTATTGCAGCTGAAGAGCATCATGATCTATAACAGCAGAGATGCTGTTGCTATTTATGCAGGGGTCAAAGATAAATGACATTTGCATCTGTACCTAAGCATAGTGTTTCACGTGTTTTGATATTTATGCTTTATTCTTTCTTGCTACAATATTATGTTTAAACCCAATTATCATTTGGGGTTTTTTTTTCCCCAGTCCTCACATACTAAATCTTCCAAATCACATGGATGAGGGCATGCACTGTGGCTCAAGCACTGTACGATACGCTGGAGCAGAACTGTGCCACGTACCGTCCCAAAGATGTGCGAGAGGAGAGAAAAGCTGCTCGGACTTGGCTGTGCCTGTCCTGAGACCCCAGCACACACAGGGAAAGGACGTGGCGTTAGCTGGAAACAATGTGAACTTGGCCAGCCAGGCCCTGAAGAACTCCAGCTCGTATAAAACAGGCCAGGCGACACACTGGGCTTTTTTAGATCTTTCTTTTCTGCATTAAAATGGTTATTATTTATCTGAGTACATATACGGCAATTATAGTCAAGCTACAATAGTTTAATTTCTAAAGTGTGCTAAGAGCAATTACCCTATACATCCAGGAATGGCTTTGATGCTATTATTTGCTCCTTGAATGGTACATATAGCTTGTATTTCAATCCAGTTCTCTAGTATAGATCATAATGACAGAAATATTTGGGAGACGTATAAAGATCACACAGCAATGCAACTCATTCTAAATATTTACAGCACATTTTAGAAAATGTCTTTGTTAGTAAGAATAAATGAAGTTATTTTGTTTACTTGGATAAGGAGTCATGGTTTGCTGACAGATGTGCAGCTGAAGTATATTTCTGCTCCATAGAAGGTATTATGTGCAAGAAAATAAAACTAGATGATGAATCACAACTGTCATTGATGATGACAAAAATAATTGAGAACATATTTTGGGTTGGGTGCATCTGCAAAAAAGCTGGGGAAAATAAATACAGTGCAATGCCCTCAGATGTTTTCCTATGCTCAGGCCATGGGGCTGAGAGACAGCCCCCTGGGCAGGATATGACCCAGCTGATACGCTGTGTCGGAGCAAGGATCAATCAGGCTTCCTTATTGGAAACATGATTCCCCCACAAGAAGGGAATAAGGCAATCCGCAGCCCATGATCACAGCTATCAACAGCAAGACAACGCCTGTAGGATCAAATCAAACAGCTTCCACTAGTATTTAGCTTTAACTACGCAGATATTCTGCTGGTGTAAAACAGCATCACTTTGTAAATGCAAAGGGAGCTCAGCTAACATGCACTAGCTAAGGGTGCAGCCCCCGATCCCCGCTGCACAGCTATGGGAGAGGAATGCTATATGCACCAGCAAACCTCCCGTGTGGCAGCATTTGAAATGCAAACTGCAAAATCGAGATGTCCCACCAGGCTGCAGGTCAGCCAGGGCACAGAGGAGAGCTGGAGGTGAAGGGAAGCATCACTCAGAATTTGGTGGTTGGAGAAAAGGACAAAACTATTAATTCACCGTGGATATAAGCTGAAAGCTGCATGGGGGTGACTCTATTCTCATGGGAAAGGAAACAGCAGAGGACTTACTAGTACAGACAATCCACACATCTAAGAGCCAGCATCATTCTACCCAGTGTCCAGACAGAAGGGCTCCTCCTGCCCTGTCTGGGTGGAGCACTGGGGACCCGGGCAGCCTCTACTCCCAGGACAGCCCTTGTGCTAGCAGAGGTGATGAGCAAGACAAGGCTGGATGCAGCAGCAGGAAACCTGGGGAGGTTTATTTTGCAGGGGCAGAGCCTGAGAGAGGCAGAGCTGAAGAACATGTTGCTACACAGAGCCCTCGTTCTCCTGTGTCCCCTTGCTGTCTGCTCTCTGCCTGGACCAGCCTTACAAGAACTAGGGTTAGATATACAACGAGTTATGGTTTGTATACATAAACCACATGTAGGTATTTGTGTGCGTACACACGTACGTGATATACGTAAGTATACATGTACTGGTCTATAGTACCATATAATACATTAATACAAAACCGATGTACTACATGATTAGCTACACATGCATGTCTATATAATTCAATTTTCATCATTTATAAATACTGCCTTTTGTTCTAGCAACTGCTTCTGCTTGTTTTGAAAAAACATACAAAAATGAAATAATAGGGCTGAGTCTGATTCCAAGCTTGGAATTGTCACCAGGACCTAAAGCCCCACAGCAGATTTCTGAGTGGCTTCGGAGGCACGTTGGCCAGTAAGCTTCTACTTTAACATCTACAAGATCAGTCCAAAATCAGAGGGCAATTTTAACATTACACTACTGCATGTGTACTATCCAACCTGCTCAGAACATGCCAACCAGTGCTGTTGTGCTAACCAGCTGCCTCACCCTCTGGTTATTATTTCTTCCAGATGCTTCCCTTGTGCAGAGGCCATCCTCATGTCTTTGAGCCATTAAACTTCCAGCTCTCGCCATGGCTGTGGGCTGAATATCTCCTTTTAGTGTTCAATCCATTGTCAACATCCATTATACAAACTCTGAGAGAACAGCACTCGGAGACACCATAGGCACCATCTTAAACACAGCAGCAGGATGAAAGGGTTGATGAATGCAAAGGACAGGAGATGGGGAAACTGGAAAGAATAGAAGGGCATACAGGAAAAGTTAAGTTTTCATTTATCATGACTACTGCCTGCTGACAACAGCTGTATTTCTGACTCGTGTTCAGCTTTTCCCTTCCCAGGAACAACCATAGCTGAGAGGCTGCCTTTGGAAATTGTGTTAACAGATGGACATAGCCTGGATCAGCCATGGCTGGAAAAGTAACCGGGGCAACAGCAAAGGGACGGATGAGAAAAGGACCATGGATGTAGTGCTGAACCACATTATTATTAATAATGATGGACTCCTGCTGGAATCAGGCATTACAAATGATGCCCCATGTCCCTGGTAATCAATACTGCAAATGCATCCCTTGCCTGTCTCTGGGGAGGTGGGGAGAAGAGTTACTGGAAGGAATAAAAGAAAGATGCAAAACTTGTGTCTGCAGGAAACACGGGTGTTCTATTCCTGGTGCTCAGACTCTACTGCAAGCCATTCTCGTCCAGTATTTCTGTGCTTGGACGGAAGCGTTCCCCCGGATTCCTGGTGAACATAATTGCAACGTGTATGTATTTGGTAATGCAGCTCTTTAATTCAGCTGCACCTCTCATGCTCTTTTCATAAGACTCTTACTAACATACTTGCTCTTTCTAATTACTGTGCAATGTCAATATAAAGTGCTCATCCTGCTCCAAGCCCCATCTTGCTGCTGGGCTGCAGGAGACTTTGTGCTGATAAAATAGCCTGGAGAAAGCTTCAGAAAGCCGAAGGGCAGCACTCTGCTGTGCAGACAGAGCATGCCTGCAAGCTCAACGATGTTTGCAAAGCTATTTTCCAAGTACTTCATTAATCCAAGACAGAGCAAGATTTACTTGGTTTTAAACAGCCAGTTCCCTCAGATACTTTCTAAAAACAAGTAGTGCTTCAAAATTAGCAGAGACTCCTGGATTGCAGCTATCTGTCATCCTCAAACACTGCTTAGATATCTGGAAAGTGTCTTTCTGGAGAAGAATCGAAAGATGAGCTAAAAGTATTTTGCAGCCTAGTTAGATTCCACAGGGGGATTATAAATAATACAGACATTTTTGGTATCTTTGGGCTCACAGAGAATTCACTGATAAAGCCAATCACATATCTGACTGTGATCAAGTACATCCTCTGTATCTAGCTTTTCTATGAATGTTCAGGAATGACTTTGAAGGTTTCAGACTGTATTTCTTTGACCTAGAAAAATCAATGTATAGGAGAGACTTGGCATATTTGCTCTTTTCAGTGGGTTGAAACATTCTGGTCATTTTGCACTGGGTCCTACAAAATTCATTCATAAATACATGTTTATGCAGAACCACCCTTTTTCTTCCCAAACTTAACAAAAAAACCCCTCAGTCTCTGTGGATGGTTTATACAGGTTTATTTGACTTCCATGCATCATGTCCATCAGACCAGGATGTTATCAGCAGCTGTTAGAGGAAAAGGAAAAAAATGCAACCCTTGTCCTGCACCCCACCTGGTCCCCTCGCTGCGTGGTCTTGTGCCCCTGACCCACAGTAATCTGCAAGTGCTGGCAGAAGAGTTCAGCAGCCTGTCTGTGCCTTGCTTGAGCTTTGGGTTTCTTCTGTCTGAGGATAAAGGATCAGTTGTTTGCCTTGGGTCAGACCTTCCACTGAACTCTTCCACCCAGCAAACACCCCTGCTCGTCTCTCCCCGATGTTAACTCTTTCACTGTGGCATCTTCATCGCACAGTGGGTCAGTCCAGCTCCATAGGTAGGCTGGCAGGAACTTGGTTTCTCACAAAATACTTGTGGTGGATTTTTCCAGACTTTTGGCTCCATGCTTATACTCTGTTTGCTTGGAATAAACGTACAGAGTCTTATTTAGAGTCTGCACAAATATCCACCAGGTTTCCCTGCGCAGGAAGCCTGTTATGTCAGCCTGGGGTCAGGCAGACTTGTTTCCTTCAGCATAGCTTCCAGGGCTTTTGATTTTCAGATCTAATTGAAAGAATCTTTGCTTTTTGCTTTATTCCTCCACTTCTTGTGAAAATTATGAAGAGAAACTCATAGACCTCACTGCCAGCCTGTGTTTTTGTCTCCTAATAATGAACCTAACCTGTGCATTTCCATCTCTGATATTCCTGACTGTTTACATTCCTACAGCCTCCAAAATCAGTTCGTTGCCCTCTTGGGCATACATACTCTAGCAGTATTTCAGGTTGTAATTATACTGGCAAAAAGAGATGGTGGGGAAGCTGGTTAATGTCAAGGTCTGCCGGAGGGCAGAGTCCCGATTTCAAGCCATCCCACTAAATTAAAGTTTGTGGGTTTTTATTTGGAGCTCAAGCCAAGATCCTTAAGCTTCAGAAAATGAACATGCCACTGTAATGTAAACCAATTTCCAGGCAAATTCCTCTGACACCGATGCTGGGTACAGAATAGATCCCAGCTGATCTTCAAGTTGTGCCTTTAAAGAGCTGGAGCTCCCAGCTGTGCCCGGTGGTGGGTGCCACTCTGCACAGCAGCCCAGAGACACACGCAAGCACGTTCTGCTCCACATCCAGCCACTCCTGCCCTGATATAATAACAAAATCCTGCCAGCAGAGGATATTGTGAACAACAGCTCTCACTATCCTGCTCTGTACCTGTTGCTACTTCCCAGCTTGCAACACAAAGAAAGTGTATTTCCCTCTCCTGGGATGCGTGTAGTATATTCAGAAATTCTTGTTCTGCTACAGATGGGAATGCATAGATTTTGTTATCAAATATTAGCTAAATTAAATGTGTCATTCCTGGTTACAGGCTAATTGTTTAGAGGCACATGATGCAAAGAAAGAAAGTGATGCTACTGACAGCAAGGGGTTACTGAGGGTTTGGAAGATGACTCTCAGAGGAAAAGACTTCATTGTATTTCAGAGTGCAACTGAACACATGATAGATTTAATATATGATTATTACAAATTAACCATAAATTGAAAGCCAGACAGTTTCCTGTTCATGGGGGTGGAGATGGAATATTAAGTACTTCATGCAATTATGAGGAATTGTTTCCACTTGGCATAAATCATTCTCCAGTCTCCATTATCTGCCCGTTAAAAGCGCAAGTGTCTTGGCTTCTCCATATAAATAACTTCCTTTAAAATTATTCTTGCAGGGTCTATGAGTGATGGGCTAATCCTGTTATGAGATTTTAATGCAAATTGCATATTCAGGCTGGAATGATACTATTTAAACCACTTTACAGATGAAGAGCATAATCATAGTTTTTCATTTCATACATTTTTCCCTGTTAGTGCCTAATATCATTTACATAGACAAGGCTGTCAGTAATAGACAATGCCATCAGTAATCCATGTACAATGGTTGAGCTCATGTAGTATCAAACTTTCCTCAGATATACCAGATATATTTTGATATCTATGCACATAGCATCTAAATTAGTGAGCGGGATGCAAGATATGCCACTAACTAGGTGATCAGCTGCAAAAACAGCCAGTTTGTTACACTGAGGCCCATTGTTGCTACAACCAACACTGACATTTCTCCTTGACCCTGACCACTATTTTTCAGCTTACAAAAGCAGGCCTCAAAGTAAAGGTGTCCCGTGAAGATGTGCTGGGCAGAAAAATGCAAGGGTGCCCATAGAAGAGAAAAGCTGTGAATTACAGCCAGAAGGATACCCCTTGGAGTATAGTATTTCTGTGCTAAAGGAGCAAAGAAAATGACAGCGGGTCCTACCAGCAGAAGAGATGGCTCACTTGCCCTGTCCACACCTGGAGCGCGCCGCTGTTAAAAACTAAGGCACCACACTTCATTTCAGCTGGCCTTAACGGACAGCTGTTCCTCCAGCTGCTGTGAGATACCATGACAACAGGCGATGCCACCAGTTGTGGTCCCCCCTTTCTCCAGGGCACTCAGCTTCATTAGATGCTGCAATACGGTTTGTATTTGGTCCTGGAGCCAGGACAATCTACTGACAAAGTGTGAACTATTTATTAAGAGCATCCTGATCACTTACGCAGTGGGTATGCAAGCACAGCTGGGATCGGCTTGGAAGCCACAGGCATGTTAAGAAACACAGAAGCAAACTTGTATTTATTAGCTACCCTTCATTATCTAATTTTTGGAAGGAGAGTCCGTTCAAAAATAAAACGCAAGATCAGGTTTTGCAGTTAATACTGATCTCCGATAATTATTTTTTTGCTGTTAAAGCCATGCTATTTGTGTGTTTCAAGTGGAAAGGTCAGAGTAGCACATCCCAAAGTAAAGGAGTGTCTCTATTAAAGTGTGCTTGTCCATTTCTTTTGGAAAAGCAAAATTACTCTTCAATTTTCTGTCATACAGAGATATTCAGGAAATGCAAGCAATCAGAGATAGAAACTTAAAAAAATGATAATGAAAGTTTGAATAGCTGCTCTTGGTTAAATGCTAGAAATGGTAAGATAAAATTGATAGACCTGACTTGGTCCAACTATTATGGCATGACCTAATGTGCATTTACATTAGCTGCTGGCAAATTATTTTTGTCATACTTGAATATTTAGCACAACAAAGTGACAGAAAACCTACAGAAGTCAGTTTGCTGTACAGAGAGATGTTAGTAATTATACAGTGTACTAACAAATATATTTACAGAAGAGCCACTTAACTATCAGCATTGATAATGATGACTTTTTTAAATCCACAATTTGAAATAAAATACACAAACCATTTATTAAATGCTATATAGATTTCTTTGTATGCAGCTTCATAATTAGTGTGAATAGCTAGTTAAACCTATTTCTAGTGTTAGTACAAGATGAATGGGAATTTCTCAGCTCCCTGGCTTTCCATGCATTTCGCTTAATGACAAAACAAAGCTCACATCTTAGTTTTCACAGTAGGTTATAAATCTCCTAACCAAATATGAAATGCCTTCAGATCTATGAATGAAAGGTATAGCTAGATAAATCTAGGGGATCTTTGAAATGACAGGCGACAGACTATGACAAAGGGCTTCCTTTTCAAGGCTTTGGGTCCCAGACAGATGGAAACCAGTGGAAATTCTTCTTCTAATTGCTCTGCAAATTCCTTTTCAGGACACAGGAGGAGAGGACTGCTGGCAACATAAGGTTTTAATCAAGAGATTAAGGAGGCCACAGCAAACTTGATCAAAATGTATGGATACTGAACACACACCTCAGCAATGCACAGAGTAGGCTTCAGGTTTGTGCCACTGCCTCCCCACCAGCTCCAGCAGAATTGTTCCCAGCTTCTGCTGCTGAAAGTTTCTGGCTTCCAAAATAATATTTTACTTTGCAAAGATGGTTTGGATGCTAAAATGCTACTGTTTTTAAAGCTTGTAGTCCTCTGACTGGTTTAAGTGCTAATTGCTCTCATGGGTCTGGCAATCAGTACCTCAGGGTTTGAGGTTTACAAATGTACGTACCAGTTCTGGCAAGTCATCACAAATGAATATTTTGCTTGCCTGAACCTAGATTGTGTTTGTGAAGAAAGCCCATGCACAGCAGGCATGGGGAGTCTGGCCAGCAGCATTTCCAGGCTGGTACAGACTGAGAGCTTTTCTACACTAAAACTACAAATTTCCCTTCCATTCTCCCAAAAATACGTGAGCAGCAAAACATATGGCAAAACTCAGTTTGTGAATCACCACAGTGGTAAAAGATGATTTTAGCAGAGGCAGATGTGCTCAGCGGTGTTGTACTATGAACAGATTTGCTTTAGAAGGGGTGTCCCATGGCTGCAGTGCAATCTGCACCAGAAAAATCCATATAATGACTTGTTTTCCTGTCCTGATGCAGTTCTTGCAAGCTCTTAGCAAAGCCAGCAGGCAATTTCTGGTAGGAATGCAGCATGTTGTCTACTTTTCAGAAAAATGTAAACTTTTACAAATGATCTGGAAGGAATCTCATCCTCTGAACTCATTTGACAATCAGGCTTTCATGTACTGGTTTCAAAACTTCCTCCTTTGTCTTCCCTTTAATTGAATCATAGATGTACTAGTTTAACAGGTTTAAAAAATGCAGTCCAAGTTCTTCAGTCTTAACGTTAGGGTTCATGTCAGTGAACTTTTCCAATACATCAGAAAAATAGGGGTATTTGCAAGTCACTGCTCTCATTCCAAGACGAAAGAGTAAAAGCCATTTATACTGATGTCCTTTGAATGCATCACAGAGATGCAAAAAGCACTTGAAGCAAAGTGACTAAAATCAGTATATCAAAGATTTGTATTGACAAGCCTGTTTTCATTACTGAAGGAATGAAAGCAACAGGATGAAATTAGATTATATTCTTTAAAATATTAACAAAGTGCTTTATGCTATTGAAATATTGCTGTTGAATAGCTTTATGCTATTGAAATGCTATTGTTGGTCATGAGCCGCTTTTCTTGCAAGAGCTGGAGCCACATCCCGACAGAGATGCCTACCCCTCCAATTTAGTGTCTCCAAGCACTCCCCCCAGCTTGTTTCGGTCTTTTCTCTCCTGTCATTTGCAGACCCTTCTACTTACACTCCTTTATTGCATGATGTATCCCCTACTTGATCTCAAAGGGTCATCCCCCCATCTACCTTCCTCCTATTGCCCTCGCACCAGTTCTGTACTCACCCAACCCTATGCTGACCCTTCAGTTCGCTACCAGGACAAACAGCTTGCTCTCAGAAGGAACGAAATCTGGGTTTGATGGGGTATTTTTTGCTGTTGATATGATAAGTTTTCTGCCAATTTAACGACTTATGAGGTCAGATAAGCATCTGTGTCGGTACAAGAGAAGGGACAGGAGCAAGCAGCCTGATAGAGGAGAGCAGAACCAGCCCTTGTGATGGCACACAGCTATTAAACCAGCCTAGCTGCGTCAGCACACCATACCCTCATGAACACCACGCAGGTGGCAAGGAAATACGTTCATCTCCGGCCAGAAACACAACCACCAATTGATACAGAACAACTGACAGTTGAAATGGCAGCTGTGATGTACTGACGTGAGAATAAATTATATATACGAATATATATATATATATATGAAAGATACCATGAGGTCTTAGCAATCACCCAAGGCAGAAAGGATTGCTTTTCTTTGGAAAAAAAAAAAAAAGAGCACTGATGGACCAAGTTCCTCTCACAAGCTAAAAACAAGAGATGAAAATGAACATGAACTCAACCACCAGCTAACTGTTCAGGCCTGCTTATCTTTAGGATTAGATAATCCTTATGAGGATCCCTACAATGATTCCCACCTTCCAGGGGAACAGGAATAAGCTCCCTTGCATTTAGCAGGGGAGGGATGGAGGAGTACAGACAGAAGAAATCCACCCTCAAGCTTTTGCACACTAACTTGCACATGTAAAATGCCTCTGATCCATGCAACTTTCTGTGCTAGACGTGTAATGAAGTCTAGGCCACAGAATTCCCTTCTCCAGATAAGTTTTTCTCTTGCATGATTTAAAATAATGTGACAGACAGGGGATGAGATTGAACATCATCTTATTATGTCCCCAGGATCAACATTTTTACATTTACGTATACGGAAGACAAGACAAGGAACACATAACCAAATATTAACACATCAGCAAAATGTGGACTAGCTACTTCAGTTTTTTCTCTGCAAGCTCATGATTGAGGGATGACATTGAAAGAGTGGGGAAAAAGAAAACCAAGCCACGAGAGCCGTTATTACAGCAAACCATTTAGGCAGCCCCAGGCATGTACACAGTGCTTCATAAACATAGGATGGGGCACCTCTCCCCTACAGTTCTCATCAGCCAACAGGCACCATAAATGCTGGGCATGAAACGCGGAGTGAGGAAAGGGGGGGGGGCAGGGGGGCCAG
>JAVJGI010000032.1:33196353-33221880 GCA_035590275.1 Ibycter americanus | reverse complement strand
AGCCGGGCCGGGCAGGGCCGCGGGGCCATCTAGAGGCGAAGTTGCTCCGCCGCAGCTCCGCAGGCCGGCCGTGCCCCTTCGGGCTGGGGTAAGCATCTTCCTAGCAGCTCCTGTGGGACTGGATTTGGGATTTGGGCTGGAGCCGGTGTCGGTAACACAGCGATGTTTCCCCTCAGGGCTGCGCGGGCCTTACGCAGCGCCAAGGCCTTTGCTGCGCCTCGCACCGCCCGGCCTGCTTTCAGCTGCGGCAGAGGTAATTTCCTTCTTCATCGCCGGTGCAGCGCTGTGTTTTGGATTTAGTATGAGAATAATGTTGGTGATGTTTCAGTTGTTGCCGAGCAGTGCTTGCTCTAACTCAGGGACTTGCCAGGTTCCCCCTGCCCTGCCAGCGAGCACGTGCACAGGGAGCTGGGAGGGAGCGTGGCCAGGACAGCTGACCCAAACTAGCCAAAGGGCTAGTCCACACCGTACGATGTCACGCTCGGTATATAAACTGGGGGATGAAGAAGAAAGGGGGGGACATTCAGACACTGTTGTGCATGATGCAGCCCTGCTTTCCCGGGGATGGCTGAGCACCTGCCCGCCCATGGCAGGTGGCAAATGAATTCCTCGCCTCGCTTTGTGTGTGTGGCTTTTGCTTTACTTATTAAACTGTCTTTCTCTCAAGGCACAAGTTTTCTCGCTTTTACTCTTCTGATTCTGTCCCGCATCCCACCAGTGGGGAGTGAGCGAGCAGCTGTGTGGGGCTGAGCCATGACGCTGTGGAATCGCAGTGACTAAACCAGAAACAGGTCTGGAGAGTACCTGCAGCTGGTTAATTTTTCTACAGGTATTTGCTAAAAAGTGCATGAACAGTCTTCTTCATTAATGAAACCACCATGTGATACACACTGCTTTTTCTCATAGCAGGCACACACATTTTGAACTATACTCTGCCTGTAATATGTTATATGAAACAAAGGTCACAAATAAGAGCTCATAAAGAAGTGTGAAATTTAAAGGACTGCAGTTCGGAGTCCCATTACCCTGTACACAGGAAAATCTGAAGCTGGATTTTCATTAGAAAAGATGCAAGGCATTTGTAGCTGGAGATAATTTTCCACACATGGTCAATAGGATTAAAGTGATATCATCTGCATCTAGACTGAAGTACAAACTACAGCTTCACTCAGTTATATATTGTTTGCATTCCTGGCTGTGAACCGTTTCTAGAAAGGCACCATCAAAGATGTGGTACATTGACCTTCATTCCCTTCAGCTGCCTGCCTGTTTTACAGACCCAATACCTGTTCAGACCTAGTTCATGCTTTGTGTCAGCTGATTCTGAATACCTCTTTCAGACCAAGAATGTTTATTAGTTTTTCCAGATATACATGTGTAAGTCTATACAGGATGCAGCATTGTCCCTTGTTTACCAAAGCCCTAGTTCTATGCCTGACCCAATTCAAGCAGATGTCAGGACTCAACCGATTGTACTACACACAAGATATAATAATTCCCTATGTATTGCAAGGCTAATGTGAGAATTTTCTTAGGAAAGTGAATTTATTGATAAGTTCCAAGGCTCCTGCTTTGCTTCAGGAACAGTACAATATTTTTAGAGCGTGACCAGACTGGCTATGAACATGCAAACACACCACAGAAACAAATTATGTTCCAGAATGTACCACCATCATAGGTAAGAGACTGATCAAATGAGAAGGAGGTGTCAGAAAGGTGAAATAACTCAACCGTGGTCATATCGTAGTGGCACATCTGTGAAGAGGTGACAGATTACCCACCCTCCAGTCCTGTGCTCTTTTCTTAGAGACTGATGCCTGCAAGCACAGTTTTACGTGCATGTCCAATGTTTTTAGTCTTCCAGGACCATCCTCACAGGCGTAAAAATGACAAGATACTGGTTACTGAGAAGAAATTTCGTGTGTGTGCATTTCCCACACACAGAACAAGCCATGGAGCAGGGTTGCTTTATGGCAGCTACTCTGTTTCCTATGGCACTTAGGGAACAGGTTTCAGAGGTGGGACATTCCTATCTGTTTTATCTCTAGGTATTCAGATAATAAATATTTTTGAAGTCTTATTACACAACTGGTATTTCTAATCGATTCCTACACCAAAGTCTTTGTGTTTTTCACTGCTGTGCTCCAGTCCAATGGGTTGGGTTTTTCTCTAGGACACAGTATGCAAGTATAAAAGACACATCTCTCATTAGGCAGCGCACAGACACGTTAAGTGGCCAGTGACTTGAAGATGGAAAAAAGACATTTCTCTTGTAATCTCAGAGATCTTCTGTGAATGTGATTCTGCAGACTTTGTAACAGTGTGGCTCTTGTTTACCCGGTGACAGTGCTTGGCTGGCTCTTGAAACCTGAGCCTGGGTCCAAGCTGCATGAGTCTTTACTGCCCTGCCTGCCTGTACTTCATTGCCCTTTATGTAGGTCTCAACACAGCTGCATGAATTACTTAGTGATGGCTACAATTGATAAGCCTGGAAGAGATGACAGACCTGTACAGTTCTTTTAGGAAAACTACAATATGCCACATTCAGACATTTTGTAGCCAGTGTAAAGACCAGGAGAACACAGGAAGTTTGGAGTGCAAAATTAGCATTGTTGGATTTTCAATTCTGAACACGACCATAGTCTGATTTTAATATAAGCAACATCATCGTCTCACTCACCAGATATGTTCTCCTGTGCATTCAAAACTACATGTTTCTTCGTAGTAGTTCCTACATCTTGTCATCGCTCTAGGCCCAGCAGACATTAGAAGACTGAAAAATACCAAGCGAATTAGAAAATAAGATCCAAAAAATTACACAGCAACAAACCACTAAGGGCAAAAGGAAGACAGAAATCCTGGTAAAAAGCCAGGCTTGCATGCACAAAACAGATTCTTATTCCATTCCTACTCAATCTCTAACTGAAGCTGATAGCACCATGCTGGCAAAATAAACAAACAAACAAAAAAACCCAAACAAAAAGTAACAGTTGAAGATTTGCCTGGTAGAAATGGTGCAAAAATCCTTAAACTGTTTAAAAGGTAATAAAGTACTTGCTTATCTGTACATGCAGTCTCCCTGATGTAGTCCTGTAATCTTTTGTTAGAGAATTAATCCAAGCCACTAGACTGCCCGCTTCCTTCCCCCATTGTTCCTCTTGGTTGTTGTGTCCATCTTCATCAGCTACTGGCCTTCCTGATAGGAGCTCAGGCACATCTATGGTTTGAGACAAGGAAGATAAAAAATGTAGGAAATGAAGTATAGCAGGAGAGAGTAGGAAGGATGCTTCTAAAACAAGCCAAAACATATTTTTCATTTTAAATGCAAGCCCAGCTTTGTCATAATACATGAAACTGCATCTGCTGGGAATGCACAGGGAACATGCAGATTCACATGCACTATAAATAGAGAAGTATTTGTATAACAAGTTGCAGAATAGTGTAATAAACTACATTTTTCATCTGTCTGACAGCTCTGCCTGAAAGTTGGCCACTAATCTATTTAAACTCAAGCTTTATAGATTCTTCCAAGCTATTCTGGACAACTGCTTTTTAACCTGTCAAAAATAAAGTTTCTTTCTGAGGCTCTGAATGATGATGTTGTGTTCTGAATGAGTGAAATATCCTTTCCACCACTCCCAGCATTATCAATATTAACAATTCTGTCAGCAGGATTCCCATTTGCTCTTTTATAGCTCTAGGACTCTGCTGTGTTAACAGTATTATAATTTGTTTTTGTCAGTTAAGTAAGCCCATATGCCTCTAATACAAACAAGGAACAGATTTATTGAGAAAATAATGCTATTTTTAAACATTTTTCTGACTAATTTGCAGCCAGTTAGTGATGTCATGCACTTTGAATGTTAGAAAATTACAATGCTCCAAACCACTAAACTCTTGCTTTGTATACTATTCTGAGAAAAAAAGAAGAAGAAAAAAAAAAAGCACTTAGGAATATTAGATTTTTCACATGTGCCTGAAATGTTTCAGGTTATGAAACAACAGCCCATACACTTGTGAAGAACATGTGTGGCACTTTCCCTTTAAGGTACTGACAAAACCATCATTTTCAATGTGTCACCTATTTTCTTTCCAAGTACAGGCTTCACAACAAAAACAGGCTTATAAGGAAAAAAGCAATCATACGACAACGTAATCAAGCTACAGAGTTCACTGCTCAGTCGTGTCCCCTCAATAAACAGCTTCGCCTCTCTCTTGGACTGCCAGCCTTAAGTCCCGTTCCTTCTCTGGCTGAGTATGAAGGGTTCAAGCTGCAGGGATTTGCTGTGCAGGACTTTATGGTTTTCAGTCTCTTTGGTCAAAAAAATTGACATTTCATGAGATCACACAACAAATGGCTTCCTGAAGCTAAAGCAAGTGGGGCACTGGGTGGCGTCAGCAGCTCTGTGGTGGCTACTGGAGTCCTCCAGTTACACCAGTTATAGCTCAGCTCTGCCAAGGTAGGGATCTTGCTCAGCACTGCAGACATCCCACCTGACTGCTTGGCTTCAGCAAAAAAAGGGAAGATTTTCCTCTTACTGTGTTGAGGTTCAAGTTCTCCTCCAGGTCTAACTCTCAATAAGAAAATCTAGTCCGAATATTCTTTTTAAGTCCTCCCCTCGATTTAGACATTGATTCATCTGAAACAAACAAATTAACGCAGTACTATTTGGGCCTCTGATGATCAGATTTTTTAGCAGCCTTAGAAAGTGTTAGTTTGGGTCAAAGGAAACTGTATCAGAAATACAAGGAAGATTCCCTTGTCAGCAGACAATGATAAACTTCGGAAAGCCATTAACAGTGCTCCCATGAAGTAATAAATATTTCAAATCAATGTGTAACAGCTGTATTCCAACAGCATCTCTGCATAACAACTTTACATCTGTTCTTTCTTCTTTTTTTGAAAAAAATGGGGGGAAAATAAAAAATGAAACCTTATGCTAATAAAAGTGTGTAACCCATCTCCTGACTTCAGATATGTAGAACCCAATTCTTCTTTCATTTATTCACTTCTATTTTGGTAAAGGTTCTACATATTTGAGTTGAGTTGATCCCAATTTCCTTAGGTTAGCAGGGAAAAATCAAACCTACAAACTCCAGCCAAAACATGACCTACAGAACGGTTTATAGCAGGCTCCTCGTCAATCCTCACTGAAGAAATGGTGATATATTGTTAACATTTACACTTCTGAATAGGTCTAAATATAAACTGTAACCATTACTAATATGCTGGGAGCTGCACATGTATTTATAATGACACTGATTTTTCTTCCATAGCATCTAGTTCTGTCCATTATTTTCAACATGATTTTTTTTCCCCCTGGGTAGAAGCACATTTAAATCCACAAATGACAACATTAAAATACTTGATTCAAGACTCCCAAGAGCATTAAATTACAATGAAGTTGTGGCAGATTTACACTGGTGAAATAAAGAGGGGAAAATCATGTCATACATATTCACAGAAAAGATTAATTTATGTGGTACTGACTCTTTACCTGGAGATGGATAGTTTTCTAGCTCTGTTTTGCTCATTTCAAACACCCTGTGGCTGTTTGTTTCCTTTGCTTTCTGATGAGCAGAGAGATGGTAGCATTGCATCTGTAAACAAAAATAAAAATTGATGGATAAAATCAATTTAGCATATACTTCTTTAAGACAATTTTATATAATAGACACAGTGCCCACTTTGGCTGTTCAAACAAGAGCTTATAAAAAGCACTTAGAGGCAGAAGTGAGCCACAGTTTTCTGAAGAAATGTGTTTGATTTTTGGTTTTGCTCTTTATTCATGAGCAAACCTGAAAGGGGGACACACCAGCTTTGACCAGGATATCATTCCTGTTGGCATCTCTGTATCTTGAGCTATATAAACTGAAGATGTCCATCCCCTTCTGTGCCCAGCTTTCTCCCCACTCTTCAGTCTTGGAGTTCAAAGTCAAAGTTTATGCTTGAGTCACAGCAGAGAATTAGACTATCAAATCCTGTATCCTAGGCCAGCAATCAAGGATGTATACAGGTCTTCTTCTCTGATATCTTCCCAAGAATACATTTTAAATGAGAAGCCTCTGAAAGATGCAGAAGCCACCTGACTGAGCAGCTGTAGCATATGAAGAGCTGAAAACCATACAGGCTAGAAAGGCTTTATCCTGTAAAGTGCTGAGAGCCTTGACCCAGACTCAGTAAAGCACTAATCATACATCTAACTCTGCAAGCACTATTAAGGCACTTGAAAGTTAATAGCTTGGAGTTAATTGCCAACTTGTTAATGGTGAAGATTATTATGTGGTAAGAGCTTTGCTGACTCATGGCTAGATTGCTGAACACCTTTCAGGACTGAGTCTCAGAAGCATATGAAATGAACTGAAACAACTGACATTCTCCAAAGATGAGAAATGTAAAAGATAATGATGAGGAAACACCAAATAATGTACTATGTTCCTTGTATCCTAACTTTGTTTTTTTTAAAAAAGAGGTATACTAGTAACACTTGCACACACAACTTTGTCCTATTGCATGATACGGTTCTTAGCCTTGCCACATCCCTTCCATTCTTAGCAAGTAAAACAACATTGCTTTCTATTTTAAATTTGTTTTAAACCCCCCCACCCCCGCCCCACCCCAATTCTGAAAAGCAGTGGTGTACTAGGGATTAAATAGTACAAAAGAGAGCATTAAATAAAATTCTTAAAAATCACTCATGTCCTCCAGTTTCATTCCCCTGCAGCCAAGTACCACTCTTCAGTTTGACTTACCATTTCTTCTCTGCTGTGGCAAAATATAACTGGAATGGGAGAGAAAACTGCTGTAAAGAAAAGAATCACAGAATAATATCCTTTAAAATATGAGCCAACCCAGTAACTTGTCTAATAACTGTCTCTCTGACTCGACTTTTAGAGGATTTTTTCTATCTTCATGCTTCCTGGAATACTTATTTTTGTAGTGGGGGAAAACGGTTCCTAAATATACTGCTGTTAATCAGAATTGTAATCTCTCTCTCGTGAAACGAAACCAAGGAGTCATCAAGACAGAGCACCTGGTCACTGCGTTCTCTTTCCAGCCACAAGATGGCAAACTAGCTTTTAACATGCAATAAGATCGCAGCACCTCTGTTTTTTTAAGGAGCTTAGCAAAACACATGCACAAATTCTAACTGTATAGTTTTTACAATCTTTTTCGAGCAGGAGTGGTTTTAGAGAGCACAGGGCAGTCGATCCACATGCTGAGAAGGCCAGCTATATCCGAGAGGGAAAATGAAAAAGGTCTAAAAGATCTAAGTACGTTGCTATGCACATTTTTATTTTGTGCATTTCATAGGTGGCCGTGAGGAAGACGTAGGCCTGCAGCGTGAATGCTTAGCTGGGAACTGGAGGCTCATGCTTGCATTCCTTTCTTGGTCACTAGAATGCCTACCCTGTGGCTGTAAGCATAGCTGCTGCAGAAGTATTCCAGCTAGCTGGAAACTGGCTTGTAGCACTGCCTCATGCCTGCGGAATAGGATGTCTGGCCACTGGAATAGTCACCTACCTTCTCAGGTGGGTTTTTTTAACTTGTATTGAACCTCGTGCTGTGACAGGCACACTTCTGAAGGTATTCCTCCTCTACCGTACACAATTCTGGCACAGACTATAGCCACTGCAATAGAGACATGCCCACTACCAGTCCCCTCTGTTCGACCAGCTCTCTGAAAACGTGGTTTTGGTTTTATTCGTTTTGTGGCTGTACCGTAAGTACCACTTCTATCCTTTGCCATCAACAAACAAACCTCCAGTCTCTACTGTAATAGCTTAAGGGCTACTTCAAGATCCACTCCGCTTCTTGTCCTATGATTATTAAAGCTCACCAAATTATAATTACATTTTTATACTTCGTACCTCCCCATTTCCCTAGGTTTCACAATCATTTCTTTAACAATATTCAGTGCTTCCTAAAGATGATGTGCAATGAACTGCTCATTACACCAGGACAAATCACTAGTCCCTGAAGGCTTACACTGATTTAACAATGTAAAAATTGACTCAGTGCCACCGTAATTAGTGAACATGTAAAAACCCAACAGGGGCAAACTGCTCACAGTAATGTGAACAGCATATTATACAAAAACAAGTTGTATTTCAAGTATCTTTTATAGAAGTAATTGAATTTAGAGATCCAATTTTATGAAGAAAACACATTTAAGTATGAACATTTGCCTTATTATATAACTGAAATTAAGGTTGCTGCTGCTGCTCTTATGTCAGCAAATTTTTGGCCTCTTTCCCCTCTAATCCCATGCCAGGAGTTAAGAACAGACTGCAAGCTTTTAAAAAACAAGCATGTTTTGTAAGCTGTTTGCAATTGAGGGAAAAAAAATTTACAAAATGAGAGGCAACCCTGTGTTTGAACCTGCATCTGAACGCTTGGACCTGTCTTTGATCTGTCAGCCCCACAGTTCAAAGGCAAGGAGAAATCTGTTAAAAGCCCATTATCTGCTGCCACCAGGTGGCATCGAGATGTCCCCAGTCCCCATCACCAGGGAATGGGCCTCACACTCCCCAAATCAGAAAGTTCACCTTTGCAATTTCCTCTCTAGTTCTTACAAATTTAATTGGGGGGTGGGGGTGGGTGCAGGCTGTCACTACAGTGGGAGATGAAGACACAACCCTAAAACAACTCCAGGTTGCCTGAGCTGTAGCACAAAAAAGGGACATTTGCAGCGTTTTCTACAGTCTGGTAGGATGGTGTGCCACTGCATAATGAAACAATTATCAAACATATAAAACAAAGGAGTTCTGTTAAAGGACATAAAAACAAGCAAGCCATGTCAAAGAAAAATTAACCCTATATTCTAGGGGCTTCTTGTGAAAGAATAAAAACCTCTTAATTTGAATTCAGTTCTTGCTGTCATTTAAATTTGATGAAGCAGTCCTTTCCTTTCTAATTGATGTTGAAAACAAATGGGATTCAAAGGGAGAAGGAATATTTTTTTTTAAACTGTTATAGAGTTCCCAAAAAAGAAATAAGAAGGAAGAAAACTCCAGCAACCTCTGAGACACAAGGCAGCATCCTGGCTTTGCAACTTCCCTAAATTGTTTTCCGCTAACTAAGCCACAGGAGAATTCAAGAGTAAAATTTAAGAACCTTGCTGACATCTTCAGCTGACCTTACACACATGTAACTTCACAGTTAAAACAAGGAATTTATTCCAGCAAGTCAAGAGCTATGCTTGGTGGAGAAAGCCTCCTTTCTGAGGAGTGAAGCTGCTGGTTTGGACAGGTACCCTCCCAGCTACCATGTGTCCTTTCCTCCCCAACCTGTCCCCCCAACAGATGCACCTTTCGAGGGAACATTTGTCTTAGGAGTTGAAATTTAAGATAAGGTGAGAACTGCTATAACTTAAGGACACACGGGGACAAACATCCAGAATCTGAAAATATTATGATATCCAAATATTGCCACTGCACTTAAAAACACCCCCAGGTGTAAATGCTCAGCAATTTAAACTTACGACTCCGCATCCCAGTCTTCTGTTCTTTCCACGTTTGCCTCCCAGTCATGGTAGTTCCATGGATTATTGGGATACAACCAAAAGTTATTCTACAGGTTCAGAGACAGTTGCGCTTGCTCTGTGTTGGCCAGAGCAGTCTATGCTCCTTAGCTCAGGCACTGCTCCATGTAAATGCGTCTCTGCTACTTCTAAAGACACCAGAGTACGAGTGGAAGGGCAGCTACCTTGGTTCAGAATGATGTGCCTCATCAAGCTCTGCGGGATCTGTGCTTCCAACAGAGTTCGGGCTCTCTCCATCGGTCTTACACAAATAGATTTCTTCAAAGACAGGGTGTGAACACTGCACAAGTGTCTGCAGAGAAAGGAATGGGATGAATGATCTGGTTCCTTTGGCCTCCACTGTAATTGCACTTGGATATACTGCTTCTGGACCCCAGTTGGATCTGTCAGTAAGTTTTCCTGGAACCAGACACACCAGGGACTTCAGCACCAGAGATGGCTTTATGAGGAGCTACTTGGGTCTAGCAGCAGCAGTGATGCTTAGGGTTTTTGCTTAGTTGTGTTGCTTGGCTTCCTCACGCTCCATCACCCTCAGCCTGCAGAAAAACAGAGAACTGGTTAGACTGTCTTCATGGCACAGTCCAGAAGTAGCACTGAGTTGCTTGGCTGGAGGAAAACAGAAAATGGGGACTGCCTGCTATTTGTTTTCCATACAGTACAAAAAAATGATAATACAACCCTAATGCTGCAAACCCAAATTAGTAATGAGCCTTTACAAACCCCTTGCAAAAACATTACCAATTACCCAGTTCGGTTAGTAATTTAGGCACAGCAAAATCCAGCAGTAGAGTGTTGGACTTCACAAAGGCTGTAGCTGACGCACACTTTCCTTACCACCTCTCCATGCTTTAATGCTTGTAGTTAATGGCTTCTCAATACGATGGTGCCCAATGCAAATCCAGACTTCCAAGCCTGTCCCCAGCCAGCAAGGTCATTCTCTGACTGAAGGCCTTTGAGGTAAGGATCATCCCTCGCACTGGGTTTGTGCAATGCCAGCACATCGCCTGGTTCCAGATCAGATACTGAAGGCTGGATCTCCAGCAGGTGTGAAGTGCCACGGCTGCCCTGAGATACACAAGCTCACAGCAACACATCATCTAGACTGCAAGTTTTGGGCACCTGGCTAAAACAGCCTGAGTACAGACACTATCCTAGCTACACCAGGATAAGTCTGGCACTAGGACAGCACCAAGTCCATTATGTTCAATTTTGCTAAACCAGGCATGTCATCTGACGTGAATCTTTAAAGTGCTCTCTTGCTTTTGATGTAGCTATTCTAGACCATGTCCTGTGGTAATTTTCAAATGAAACACTTCTTATCCCTCTGAAAACATAAATACAGAACAAGGGAGGAGTTTCTGGCAATTACAAAATTTGTTAGTTAATGCAGGCACTTGTATAAATTTCACAAAAGAACATAATTAACTAAGTGGATTAAAAACCCTTACAGTAGTAACAGTTGACAAATGGCAGAAAGAAATACGAGCACAAAGCTCCAACAAACCCGAGAGGAATGACTTCCACAAGAAATTGGTATGTCTGTTCATTACTGCTGTTAAAAGCAAAAGCAAAGATTATTTTAATATTCTGTCCTTCCCTTCTACTCCAAGGAAAATAAAATATTGCTTAAAATAATTTATAAAGCAAATCTGAAGCCAAGGGAAGAAATATTTTTGCTATTAGGTAGAGTTTTGTAAAATTCATTTGGTATTTTTGCATGAGTTTTCTGCCTTAGTTTCAAAGTTACTACACAAACATGGAAACTAAATGAAGAAAAGTGCCTGTTTAACTGTGAGTCCTGTATGGTTCATCACATTGTGTGTGGGCTACTCACATTGTATAGGCCTTGTTCCTGCCTCAGGTGTACTCTATACCTACATTATCTTTTACTAAACCGAGTGAGGGAAACCGCAACCTAGGTAAGGTAAGGCAATTTTCAGTTTCATGACAGCTTAAAAGAGCCAAGCTAGTGCTGCCATGACCCCACCGTCTCTTGTGCTTTTGTCCGCACATTCCTAGCCTTCCCCAGGGTTCATCTGATCCTGCTGTGAACTGAGAGGGAAGCCATCAGACAACCAGTAAAATAAAATAAAATAAAAAAAAGATCGTTTTCTCCTAGCTTGGCTTCCTGAGCTGGGACACCACAGGGTCAGGCAGGCACCAGCGCTGGGGTTATGGAGGGGGCAGGACCACAGCCGCTTTAGGGAGGTTTAAACTCCCATGGACCGACATCTTTAATCAGAAAGTCTCCGGCCACACGCTTCCATTCCCCTCAGGGCCCGTTCTGGCATCAGCGGGATCTTTCTGTCAGCGCATTCAGTCCACAGGCAAAGCAGGGAATGAGCCGCTTCCTTCTCCAGGGCTGGGCATGGGCCGGTCAGCAAGCAGACGTGGCTTGTGGGGGGCTGAACTTGCTAGAATGCTGGTGTGGGCACACAGCGGGGCTGCGTATCTGGGAAGGGGAAGGGTAACGAGCCCTCCCCTTTTTGGCAGAAGTTGCACTGGCTCATCTCATCCCATCCGGAGCAACCCTCCATGCCACCACCCCAGCCCCGTGTGGGTTTATGTCGCAGTTTTACCATTGACTTCTTGAGATGAGACTTTTGATTAGGTGTGTGTCTATTTTAGAGTAAGACAAGCAAGAAGTTCCTGTGGCCCAACATGCCCTTGAGAGCACAGGAAGCGTTTTCCTCCTACACTGCTCAGAGGACTCCGACACCAGCGGGTCTGGTTGAAGACTGTGGCTCCATCACCATAAAACTAATAGCTGTCAAGAGCGCTGGAAGCCAGCGCTGACCACTTTCCTAAACCTCATCTTAGGACACTTCTTCTGAAACAACATGGAATACTGAACATTTCTTTAGCAAGATGTTTTTATGGGAAGGAGGAAAATTAAAAATTTCATCCCCTTTACTGGCCCCCACCAGAAACCTGGCAAACTTGCATGAGACTCTTGTCTACTCGTGGCTAGCCAGCATTGTCTGACTCGGCGCCCTCCTAAAGCTCTGCATTATTTCATTCTTATTACTCCTGCTTCTACAAAAATAATTGATTGGGGGGGGGTGTGTGTAGATTAAATTGTAAACAAAACATATTGGGCCAATGCAATTTTATACATAACTAAACATTGAATCAGCCCCTGTCTGAATTACAGAATCCCCTGTGATCCCACTACTGTCTATTATGTCTCAGGAAGTAACAATGAAAGTGAGAGGAAGACACCAGTTATGAAAAAACATGGACTTTTGAGCTCAGTGATCAACATTATTTTTGTCTCTTTGATATCCTTCCAACCTCCCTTGCCATTGTAGTCCTGTAAAATGTCAAAAGCTGCTTGCCAGAGGCCTTTTGCTTCTAGCAATATTTAAAGCTGTGTCCATAAAAGGAAACAATTCCATTACAAATCTCAATTTCCTTCCGTTCCACACTTGGAATTTGTGAGGAAACCAGTGGAAGTTGTACCTGAGCATCAAAGGCACAACTAGATCAACCATACTTTGAAGACAAACTGGAGGTACTTGTTTGGGGTTTGCAATCAATCTGATCCTGTACCTGAGCAAAAATTCTACAATGAAAATCCTGTTTCCACCAGTGTGAATTAGAATTTAACTTCACCAGGGCTGAGATTTTATCCTTAATGTCCCAGATACATCCCCATTGCTAGGGTCTGGAAATAGAATGAGTTAGGAATCCACTGCACTAGTATTACCGGGGCTGAGAACTTCTTGTCCTTAAGAAAACTGTCAGCAGGCCAAGTACTGCCAAGTTCTGGAGGGAAGCAAAGGCAACTGAACTAAGAAAAAGAATCTGGCTCCATCTGCTAGTTTGAAAGTTAGCTGCAGAAATATTTCAACAGTGATGCCATGTACAACCCCAGCAGTACAAAAAGAAATACATCATAAAAATGATCCAGGTTTTTTTTTTCTCCTTACAGTGAATTCACTGGTTTCCCTATGCTATTTATTAATATAATAAATGATCTTAAAATATGTATTGCCTGAAATAAATGTAATTGATTAGGTCAAATAAAAATATCACTTGGCCCAACAATGACAAATTTCCTGGCTGTGCTCCTGTAGGCCAAGAACTTGTTTCATTTAGGAACAAGAGTTGCTGGCAGTAGCTGGGAAGGAAACTGCTTGCCAAATGTCTCCATAGGAAATGAAATAATTGAGAATATTCACTAACAGGAAAAAGAAAATAATTGCTCTCTTTAGCATACAGACCCAAACATCCTGGACTTATGTTGCTTTCTCTAAAAGAGTGGCAGTGAAAGCAGAACGTTCATTGTAATTTGTTACCTGGCAAAGCCAAGAGAAGACCCTTTAGCTGGCTGGTAAAACTTCAGAGAACAGTCCTCAACGTCGGGAAGTTCTACAATGGAAAACAGGGTCTTTTTAAACGTTGCTTGTCTAGATCCTGCTGGTATAAACTGATTCTGTTCAGTGGGAGCTGTGCTGACTTTGAAACAAAGAATGAACTTACCCTCCTTCCCTATCTTTAATAGCCACATAGGCGAGGATGCTGTGCCTGCATTTGGATAGGGATTGGGCTCAATCCTTGCTTGCATGCAGTGTAAAAGGCTATGGGAAATGAAGGAACGTGGAGAGGCAGCTGACCCTTGATTCTGATGGCCCTCCAAAAGCACAGCTTTCCTGCCTTTAGGCTAATGGGAACTTCTTTATCATCATCAGACTCTGGACACTTTGTGCCACTACAGAAAAATATTTACAGGATCCATACCTGCACCCTCCCTCTCCCTGTTGGCACTTACTGAGCAAACCAAGAGAAGTTCTGCCACAAGTTTTACCCTCCAGGCAACTCATTCTGGCAGCTGATCGCTGTAAAACAGAACCCCTGGGCTTCATCAGCCCACACCCATCCTTTAAAAAGCCTGGAGAAGAACTTGCCCCACTGCATTGAGAACCGGCATGCTGCTGCTGGGAAAGGCTAGGGAAGAGGATTCCTGGCTAAAGGATTTATTTCAGGACCAGCCAGGAAGGAATGACAGAACTGGGCTTCTCTGGAGGCAGAGGACTTTTAGGGACCTTCCTTTGGAAACAAAGGTTTTTTCCTCTGTTCCAGAAATATCTGAGCACAGGAGGCGAAAGAGACTTGAATGAGGGTTTCTGGCTGATTTCACTGGATGGTTTGAATGGACAGAGTTTTGTTTTCTGTTTGTTTCCTTGAAATAAAGCCAATACTTGTTGAGTGGCTGTGCTGTGCTTAGACTGAAGGGTAGAGAAACCAGCTGGTGTCTCAGAGAGAAAATATCAGCACTTCCCGTCTCCCTGTTTTATCTCAGCTGTGCTCACCAGAACGCGTGAATCGTGCTGGGGCTCATTCACCGCTACACCGTTCACAAGATCAGGCCACACGTTTGCTTTCAAAACTCTACTTCTTGTTCATTAAAATCAACATTCAAATTTACTTGTTAAGTAGGTTTTAGAATTGTTTTAAAAATTCTTAACATTTATTTATGAATAATAACAAAAAAAGTGACAGTGTTACCTTCTGGGTGCAGGCTCTTTCTAACACATTGCAAAGTCATTTGTCTATACACAGGCATATTGCTTTTTACCCCTCCTGCTGTGTTCATGTTTACTGCATTTTACTGGATTTGAAAGCATCACCTAAAGAAACATAAACACAAGTCTCACACAAGCATAAGTTATCAAAACCCTAATTTCATACATAATTAGTAAAATTACACAAGTCTATTCTGTTAAATGGGTTGCTTTCTGGCCAGAATAATCATAGTAGCTTTTTAATTTTGGTATTTTGAAGAAAAAAAAAGAGGACACAATCTTCTTGCTCCTTTCAGTTTTCCCTTCATTCTTTTATAAATCCCAGTAGACAGCTGTAAATGGCACGTGACTTTTCCATTTGTTTTACTCATAATCAATATGAAGTTTGGAAAAATCATGCATACGCCTAGGGGACATATTCAGTTACGAAAGTACAGTATCATTTGAAGTGACGGCAAGCAGTGAGGCTGGAAACAAGGACAGAAAGAACAGCAAAGAGTGCTCCAAGAAAAAATCTGGATTAATTTGTCTTTAAAAAAAACCCCAAAACCAACAAAACCAGAGCGGGCAGTAAATCTGAAGTATAGAGGCCTGTGTAGCAAAATGAAACAATCTTAGTTATCACTGATCTTAAGACTCATCCCAGCACTCTTGACCAAGATTGACAATATGACAGTCCAGAAAACTTAAAAGTAAAATTATCAGCTTCTTTAAAACATTTTTCTGAAGTGCCGGGAGCTGGGTGGGCACATGCCTCTTGAGCAGTTGACTTACACAAGATAAAAGAGTGTAAATCCTAAAGATCAAAGGAACCAGTTAGCCTGGTCTATCTAAAAATTAGCATTGGTAACAACTCCAGTCATAGTCATCCATTTCATCATCTGTTTTCATCAGACTTAAGGAGCTGCCAAAAGAGCCACTGGTGAAGACATGCAGGACTGAAAAGAAATGATTCCTGTTTGTGAAGAGGAGCAGCCAACGGATCCTGTTTACCCCAGCTCAGGAGTCATCTGGGAGTTTGTATTTTAAAATTCACAACCACCACCTAAAGCATATTCTAGTATTTTCCAACAGAGAAGACATGTACACCTCCATCTTTTTCCTTACCTGGAGAGCAAGTAAAACGCTACTTTTCTTTCCATTTCTCAGGATTGTCGAGGAAGGCTATACATGGCCTCCCAGAGCACCGATCCACGGCACAAAGGGAAAACGTCTAGGTGCTGTATAGCTTTAAGATAGGACAGCTGTGTTGCTAGGCTCTAAAGGAGCTAGAGCTCTTTGCCCTGTATATCTTGTATTTTTAAATGACCCAAAAGCCTATCTCCAGACTTCCTATCTATGGGACCATTTGCATGGTTCCCCAGATATGTTCCCATTTTTCTGCCCTGAAAATATCTGTCCTGGCAAAAACTGTTAAAATTTCTGTATTTGTTCAAGACTTTTGGACATTTTATGGCCAGGCTAGAACAACAGCTCAACAGTTTCAACCAGCCTGTTGTATTTCAGCCCTGCAAATTTTTATGACAAATGCACTGATAAAATGAACAGCAGTATGCAGCAAGTCCTACCTGGAAAGTGTCCCTGCTTCTTATCCTGGAGGGAGATACGGCAACACTACCCAGATGATCCCTGACTGTTATCTTCCCCATTCTCCTCCATTCTTTCTGATTTTTCAGGAATTCACGCATTCCTCTCTGAGGTTCTGTTTAACAGTGTGTTTATATGGTCATTGACGTAGCAGTTTGGTGGGTCAACCCGCCTCCCCTCCATGGCAAAGAGCTGTTAGGTTGACAGCATCCGCCTGATGTTCAACCGACAGCCTAAGTGTTTTGAATCACTGCAGGGTCAAACCGAGAACTGGATGCTCCTGTCATCTGGGTTCCTGCCACGCTGCACAAGTCACTTGGAACAGCATCATTTTTAGGAGCTGAATGAACCCTCATGAAGCAGCCAGCAGTAAACAAACACAACTGCCTTACAGTCAGCAAGATGAAAACAATAGCATGTGACCCAGGCTCTCCCCATATCCCTGCCAGCCACAGCAACAGCAGAATATGGGAGAAACAGCACACGACCCTTCTTTCTGCACCAGCGTGGAGCGATCCGGCGTTTGCACCCTAGACAGCTTTTGCACCATGTGCAGCAGCAGCTTTGGTGTGACACAAACCAACAGTGGTGTTAAGACTTGATCCTGCTCTGTTAAGTGGTCTGCATATTTTCAGGACCAAGACTAACCACCAGATAAGAAAATAAATATATAAATTATATTGCAAAGAAATTGTCTACAAAGCGATGTTTGAGAGGAATATTATTCGTTCTGCATTGCTGAGCACTCAGAAATTAGGAAATGCCAGATTTATGGCTTCTTGTGCAATCGTCATGGCTTGGCTACTTAGGAAGCCTAGATTCCTTAGGACCGGAGATTTTTTCAGCATAAACTAATCTGTGCCCACATACAAAAGTAACTTTAACTTTCTTATCCAATGTCTAATCCATTTCATGTTGACTATCTTTGGGAAAACACATCCCTCTTTGAGGATACAACTTATGTGAGTCTACTTTGGAATAATTATTCCATTTCTGGCACTGTTTCCCACTATACCATAACACAGCTTCCAGACCATCTGTTTATTTGTGTCTTCTCTAGTGCTCCTAAGTTAGTTTGCCGGGATCTGACCTCTTTGCAATGCTAGCACACAAGACACGTACACTGCTTTACATCTGGGACTAATGGTTTCACAGAGTCAGCATCCCACCGACCCTCAGCGTGGCAGCTTGGGCTCGGAGTTTTGCAGTTCCCCCTGGGACCTGCTGCCCTCTGAGCAGCCTGAACTCCTAACAGGAGTTACTGGAATTATCAGGCTCTTCAAGCAGCCCACAGAGTGCCAAGGGCAAAGAGGCAATGACCTTCCAGAGGAAGAAGACGCCCGTTTCTCAGCAAGGAACAGACGCCCACATAGCTCCTGCTCACCAGTGAACTCTGTACGGACCTGTAAGCATACGACCTTCCACAGCCACAGCTGTGCTTCTGACTCAGGTCCTCACTGTTCTGCATCCCCGTCTTCTTCCAGGAGTCAGCATCACTGTGTGGAGTCACGCTGAAAACTTGATTGTTCAGTTTCCTCCTCCTCCTTGTCTAGCAATGTCTTTAATTGCATTGGCACAGATATTTTTTGAGGCAGCCAGGGCCATCCAACAAAGCTGCTGCCCAAACGTACAGAAAAGCATATTGACAGCAAACAGCGGTTGGGCTCACGCTGCTCGGCAGTTGTCCTCCTATACTGCTTCCAGAGCAGGCCCAAGGAATCGCGGCACGATGCAGGAGGAATTACAGCAATGTGGTGGTTTGAGCCAGTGCCCAGACCCTGGCAGTCCTGATAGATCCTGCGGGGAATGGGAGGATTTCTGTTCTGGACCTGGCATGCTTAGCCTGAAGCGTGCAGAGCCAGGTTAGGCGTCGTACAGGAGGAGTGGCTGAGGCGGAGCTGCAGGGGTTTAGATGCAAACTGGTGGGCTGGTTGTACCAGCAGAAACCTGGCCTTCAGCAGGCGGCACTCAGCAGAGCTTCTACCAAGCCTTCGTACTGCCTAATCTGCCTTTAAAAAAAATATCTCTAAAGCATTCAAGTTCTTTGGTGCACAGGACAATTTCAGAGGCAAGAAAATAGGTTATGAAGCAAAACAACAGAATGGCAAATATGATTTCTAAGGTGTCTCCTGAGCTACGGCCACTTGCGGCCTCGTAGCCCCATGAGGCAAGGCGAGACGGCACGCGTGGACGCCGGGCCACCATGGGGACACCGGCGGCAGCGGTCACCTGTCCCACAGCTCCCGGTGGAACCTGGGGATGAGCTGGGCTTAGCGTGCAGCGAAGTTTGTTTAAACATTGTTTCAGCATAACGATTTGGGGTAATTCCAATGCAAAAGGGAGACAGCAGTCTTTAAAGAACACACGCTGCAGCCTTCACCGACCATGGTTTGGTTTCGTTTGCTGGGTGCGGGCAGGGGAGTCCCACGGCCCGGGGCAGCGCAGGCCTCGGCGGGAAGTGCTGCGCTAGTGCCTGGGGAGGTGGGCTGCGGAGAGCTGGGCAGGGGGCTCGGGAGCCGGCCTGGCAGCGGCAAAGTCCTGCCTGAGGGCTGTGCAGGGCACAGTCAGCGCCTCCGCCGCAGCCACCCTGAGGTAACGCGCCCCGGGGAGCTGCCGGGGGGGCTCCGGGGGTCGTACCCGCCATGTTCCCCCTGACCAGGCCCAGCTCTCCAGAACGGGGGGTCCTCCCTCTCCTCCCTGGTTGCAGAGGCCCCCCACCTTCGTTTCCCATCCCCTCCTACCTGCCATGCTGTGGTGTTCGTGCCCCTGCAGTCCTCCACCCCAGCCCCTCCACCCTCCTGTCTCCCTCCGCCACCTCCCCGCTCTCCCAGCTCCTACCTCAGCCCCCACCGCCTCCACCCGGCTGCCCCGGCCCCGGCGGCCCCGCTTCCCTCAGGCGTCTACGGCATTTCCCCAGATGCAGCCTTTCCCTGTGCCGCGGGGACTGTCGCTCTTCCACAGCTCCACAGGACCCATCCCGGCACAGGCCCGTACCCCCGGGGAGCGTGGTGGTGGCCTCGCCATCCTGTGCGGCGAGGAAGAGGATGCACAGAGGCCGTTGGTGCCCGGAGTGAGGTAACTCACGCCTGGTCAGGGAGCCGAGTAAAGCACATTTGTGTAACGGGACGCACCGGCCGTGTGTTGTCCAGCTCTGCCCAAAGGCAGAGACTCTGCCTCCAGCAGCGCTTCGGGCTTGTGGAAGAAGGGTTACATATGATGTTCGGAAACCACTTGTCCTTTTCTGCTTCTTTTGGCCTTAAAATGTAGGAAGGTGTGTGTGAAGGCAAGTGAGCTCACGTTAAAGTGTGGATTTTTCCGCGGATGCGATGTTTTGCTCACTCTCCCCACGGCTCTGGCCGGTGGCTGAGTCACCGCGCGGCTGCGCCGGGAGCGAGCGCCCAGCGCCGGGGAGCTGGCACTGCCGCCTCTGCAGGGACCCAGCCACGGTGCCCCGCACCACCGGGGCAGCGCCTCCGACTCCCACGGCTCCGCACCGGCCGAGGCAGCTCCTTCTCTTTGTGCTCAGGAAATAAATACTATCCTAGTTCCCGTTAATTACTCTTTCAAAATGTTATTGGATTTTTTTTTTTTTAATTCTGGAAACACCTACCAAACCCATCTGAGTGTGTACAGCTACATGTATGCACACACACAAACATACACACATTGTACTCCAAGCACCAGTTGTGATTTAAAAACTCATGTGCTTCTTAGGAATCTAATAGATATTTCTGCTTTGTTTTAAATTCCTCAGATGAGGAAAAAAAAAAACAACAACCCAACTTCTTCATACAGGCTATAGGTTGCAGCATTGCAATACGTTCTTTTGCATCTTAAGGTCAAAACTCATTAACCCACAGCTGCTGTTGCCCTCACAGGAGCAGATAAACCACGGGGCTCGGTACAGATCAGAAAATTAAGGCAGGTTGCCAGTTTGAAAGAGTTAGACACCGTTCCAAAATGCGTTGCACTGTTAAATGGGAAATAAAGGCCACCACAGATGCTTCTAATAATTCCAGTTTCAAGTCAGTTTTCCCTCCTTTGTCTTAAAGAGCTTTTGATGTGCAGTCACAATATTGTCTCTCTCTCTGTTTTTAATAATTTTATATTACCTCAGCAATATAACTGTCCTCAAATATACTGATCTTTAATCTTTGGGAGATCAAACAGGAAGAAATATGATGGGATAGAGAGTGACTGACTTGGGGGCAATATTCTCTCCTCCTATAAAAGATAGCCCACAGCAAGATAAAAATTGCTTCTCAGATTCCACGAACATCACATCTTTAAGAGAGGCTTTCAGGCCCATGGAGAGAGCAGACTTGGGGCCACAAAAAAACATCGCTGTTGAAGATGCAGCCAAAAGCAAGCATGCTCTCACAGAACTTGAGGATGTGGTTTGGGTGACTACATGCTTTAAGATCGGTCCCAACACCCTCAGACCTCCTCAGTTTAGCCGTGCTCTGCAAGCCTGACAGCCGAGAACTGCTTGTCTACTGTCTTTTCACTGGAATGAATGTGCTGGCTCTGTCTCAAGCCAAAAAAATATCTGGGACAAAGGTGCAAGGCTACATACCACGAACACGTTGTGATAGCCGGGGAGGGGAACTGAGGAATCAGCACACAGATCTTATGGGCACAAAGATGGTGCTCTTTCAAGATGCAGCCAGTGCTTCCTCTGCGAAAGGCGTTTGCTTTCCATTAGCTTAGCCCAGGCAGAAGCCCAGTTGCCTGGTTTTTCCACTGAGGTTCTCCAGCAGAACCAGAGGTGGAGAAGTTCAGCTTAGCATGGCTGCTCGTTCCATTCCCCGACCACAGGACGATGATGAATTCATATTCTCAAGAAATACCAGCTAAAATACTGTAACATACAGTAAAGAGGCTGTAATTTTTTCTGCAAATAAAAAATTGACCTTTTTTGGTTTATTGTAGTACTTTGGAACCAAAGCCAGCTTTTGTACAAAATTGTTCTTTTCAACAAATGTGTTCACGTTTCTTTTTGCTGGCTTGGGACCCTGCTTTATGGCACGCTCCGTGCCTGCGTCAGAACCGTTTGTGAACTTGTGCTGCGAGATCAGATTTCTCACAGGTACGGGCGAAGGTGTGGGGTTTCATCAAGCTCATTGAAACCGCCAAGGACTCTCCAGCAGGCAGAAAGCCTGATTCAGGCACCGCTAAACTCAGTGCAAAGGCTCTGGGTTTCAGTGTTTTATGCTAAGCCATAAGGAACAACGAAAAGAATTTTTTTCATGAAACTGGCCATCCTATGAGATTACCATCTTTGCAGCACATAGGCAGCCCTCTCTCTCCCTACCTGCAGCTCTACCGTGTTCATGAATTTCTAATTAATATATATAATTTATAACCAGTTATTGTACCTTATGCTTGCATGGAGAGGGTAGATGATAAAGTCAGAGCCACCTTAGTGCTCTGATGTACTGAACACCTGGTGTGACATGGTGTGTGAGGACAGAGGGTGGCTTAGCCCATCACCCTCTTCCCAGCAGCTCTACCCAGTGCCTCCGGAAAGGAGCCCTGGCTGCATAGCTCCTCTTTGCAGCCTGAGCTGCACCTGGCCTGCCTTGGCCAAGCTAGGCCTAATGGTATGGAACAGGAGAAAATCGGCATCCTTTGGCAAAACTCCGCTCTGT
This sequence comes from Ibycter americanus, assembly GCA_035590275.1. Classification (NCBI taxonomy): domain Eukaryota; kingdom Metazoa; phylum Chordata; class Aves; order Falconiformes; family Falconidae; genus Ibycter; species Ibycter americanus. Next base: position 33,199,569 of record JAVJGI010000032.1, on the reverse strand, counting down.
GAGGGGGCAAAGACAAGGCTCGGACATACTGAAAAGAGTGAATCCTGCCAACGAGCCAAATACCTGCTGATAAATACCGTAACTAGAGCCAAGAGCTGTTGAAGGTACTCATTCCACAGAACCGGGTCCATGGGGAACAGCATGTGTTCGTGTTTGAGAGGGTTTTTGCACTGCCTGCCTTACTGTCAGGAGTGTTTCCAGTTAGGTGGACATTTTAAAGTCCTCCTGGTGAATGTAGGTTATAGAACAGTATTGGAACAACTAGCAAATGTAAAGAGCATTTCCAAGCAACCTTCTTGGAGATGCTTATTCATGCAAAGCAAATAATAGATTCCTTTTTGACAATTTCTCACGCTCCAGATAAACATATGCTGATGTTTCTGAGTTTTCCAGCCCAAATTTCTGCACAAGTAGTGTCTCTGCTCTACCTTCTGCTTTCAATCCAGAGAATGCCAAAACCTACTGTAATCACTCCTCTGTGGGAACAAAGGATACACATCTCCATTTCGGACTCTGCATTTTGGTCTTTAAATCAGCAAATATTTATTCTCTTTTACAAAAATATAAGCTAAGCTGGAGGGAATGAGATTCTCCAGATTGAAGGCTTACTAAACAGTGTTTATTCAGAGTTTCATTTCCAAACCTCTAGAGCTTCTCAATCCATTACTGCATTTCCAAGTCTTGGCTGCCCCATCTCTTTGAAGGAAGAAGGGATGATGATTCTAGCATGTAGCATTAGGAATCTGGAAAATTCCCTTTTCCTTCGTTTGCCACGAAAATAGCTTTCATCTGTATGTCTGCATCCCCACCTGAGGAGTAATTCCTTAATTCTGGCAACATTTATTTTCAGCATTGTCTAACTGGTTTTTAGAAGACTTTTTTCCCCCTCCTCTAATCTCTCCCCAGTGAATTCCTGCCTCTCTGTGTTAGCATTTGTTCCCTATGCACCGGCTGTGAGCCAGACTGTGATTTCAGCCTCACAGTTCACAAACTTCGCCTGCTGAGCAGGAGAGGGGCAGGAAGAGGTCTTTGCAAGCGTTTTCAGGTGTATTGTTCAGTGCTGGTTTACATCTGTGAGTCTAAAAATATTTTAACCTTAAGGACCCAGCTTACTTTCAAATAAAGGAAAAACCCTAAACTGAGCTGTGAGTGGGCTTGCACTATAGCTCCTGTTTTTTTAACATAAAACCACAAAGGGTATGAGGGGCTGTTTTATGACTCCCATTGCTGCTCCATGAAGTATTAGGTTACTGCTTTCCTATCAGGGTGATTAAAGCTAAGTATGCAAATTCACAGCTAAGCTTACCTGCGTAAGACGGCAGTCCTGGGGGAGCTAAGGGTGTGTAGTACTGATGGGAGGGCGGCTTGACTCGAGCATGGCTCATGCTTCTCTTTACAGAATTGAACTGAAGTACAGCATTATGCCCAATGCATTCAGCTGTGACCTGACGGGACATGTATCGCTTGTCCGATGTCCCGTGAGCTGGCTCCATGGCTGCCTTTTCCTGGTTCCATGCCTGCCTGTGCAGGTGAAAAGAGAACCTCCTGAAGAGGACTTCCATTTTCTTCGCAAGTACACTCAGTGAAGGCTGTTGCTGACAGTGATGAGCAAATACTTTGATATCATTGCTCACGATATCTCACTATTTTCTTCGACCATGTTTTTGCACAAATGTCTGTGTACCAGCCATGGCACAAATACCTCTATTTCTGCATTGACTTCATTGACAGCATGTCCTTTACTGAAGATTTTGCAATAACAGCATAACCTAAGGGCCGCAGACATGCTTGGCTGCGTATAGCTTCTTCTGTTTCTGAAACCAGACACTTAGGAAACGGCAGACTGTCTTTAAACTGGCCACGTTGAAATTTCAAGCCCTTAATGGTGTAAGTGAAGAAATCCCATAGGAAAAATGAGCAGGAAAAAAGGTTTCTTCCTTCTCAGTGTGTTTGACGCTTAAGTTGCAAAATAATTGTTTGCACTGATGCAACCACTGGAGAAAGTATGCGGGAGTAGGTGGGAGAAAAGACAACTCAGGAACGACAATACAGTTAGTGTCTGTTGAACGAGATGCCAAGCGAGTGCTGCGAAGCCATGCGTACATAAGGGAGAAGGCGCAGCTCCCTAGCCTCTGGTTATGTTAATAGCTACGGCTCAGAGCAAAACATCTCATACACTCCTGCAAAACACCTCTGGTTTTAGTTTTTTAAATTTTTTAACATTTGAGTCTGATAACCTGACACAGATACAGAAGTTAGTAAGATTTAATTATTATCTGAATCTTCAGTCAAAACTAAGTTTTAGCTGACACGTATCCTATTTTCATTACTGATCCAGATGTGAATTCAATCCACGCAGAACTGACATCTCATAAAGTTCATAAAGTATCTCAGAGGTCACAGAAGTCCTTACTATGTAATTACTGGCTCTTCTTAATCTGCAAGTACAGTTTCATGCCTGTGCAATGGAGAGGAGGCTTGGCAGCTCCGGATGCTGCGGCAATACAATGTACCATGAAAGCTCAGGCGATGCAGCGGGATGCAAAACTTAAGCGAGGAGCTGAAAGGGTGATGCTGGCCCTTGGTGCAGAGCTGAGCGGTGCTGGCGGGATCACGGCCAAGACTGCATCATCCTCGCAGGGTAGTTATGCCATCCCGCTTCTTTGGTGCGCTCTGCAAATATTTGCACAGTCACATATTCATTTAAGCCTCTGTACGTTACCCCTCAGTAATCTGTGCCTGCAAATGTTATTTGCAAAATTCTCGTGTCCCGTTCAAGCAGCATTTTGGCAGACTCCCTGCCTGAGTTGAGTGAGCAGATTTCAGTGCTCTGTTAAATACGTAGCACTTCAAATATCTTACACCAAGATGGAGGAAATACTGACATGTTTATGTTAAAACAATGTTTTAATAAACAGCAGCATAAAATAATCAGTGTTTAATATCATCTCTGGCATGTGAAATACAAAAATGCACATATCTTAATTATAAAATAGCCTTTGTTATTACATTTTCATGCTTGCCTAATTGAAATGCCCATAATTAATAAATCAATCATCAAGTAATACAGTGATTAAATGCATGCAGTGAAAACAAAGAAAAATATTTGTATAAGGTAGTGGCTGAATATCACCATAATATATTTCAAGAACATCTACATCAGGTTAAAAATAAAAAGAAACAGACCAAGATATAAAACGCAGAGTTGTATTTTCA
>JAVJGI010000032.1:33184839-33196253 GCA_035590275.1 Ibycter americanus | reverse complement strand
AAACGCAGAGATGTATTTTCACTTCTGCTGTACAAAACATAATCACACTTTTGTGCAAAAAGGTAAAAATAAAGTCATATTATACAACATTGTCAACTGAGCAAAAGATTGTTCTCATTCCGTGTACAATAAAAATACTTTTCAGTACAAAAAAGTCTGTGAAAAACTGTAATGTACACAGCACTTTTGTAACTCATAAAAGTGGTTTCAAATGAATAATCTAGATTGCTTATACCTGAATGATTTTTTTAGTAAATATACAAATGTCATATTTCTAAGTTGAAAGTTAACACTAATTCACATTATTAGAATTGCTAGACAAAATTGCTATCAATGGATTTGCTGCATGATGGAATGTGAGTTTCCCTTTTTCAGGGTTCCTGGAGTCATAGTCACTGAAATTACACATTGATCTGAAACAATAAATATTCCTGGGAAAACTGATTGTCATATATAAAATTGTGGTTTGGAGCCTTTCCATTACACAGTTGCATAGCAACAAAAGGATATAAAATTTCTGCTTCAACTACTAGATTATGAAATTTTATCTTTGAATATGTTGATTCAGGTTCTGAAATTAAAACATTTTAATTTCATTTCCTTTAAGGCAATTTCTTAGAACTCCAGCCATCTTTAGCAGCCAACAGCAGGTGATTTTTGTAGACTGCAAGTTGATAACTCAAGCTATTGTGCTGTCATATAAATGACTTTTTTTGGTCTGAATCTGAACTCAGACTCCCAACTTAACGAAAGACCAAAATCCTACCTGAAGAAATTTATTCAGATCACATATTTGAAACATAATCCTTGACTGCAAAATTTACAAATATTTTAACTAGCTATTGGAACTGAAATTGCACACCCAGTAGATCTCTGAATATTTGCATCTCCTAAAAAAAGAGACAAATATTAAAATATGTTTTCAGTATAAAAAAGTTTCTGTGATTTAAACCACATTAGAGGTTTAAAAAGCTGTGAAAAAACGTATGATAAAATGTTTTTAGTTTAAAAAAAAAAAAATCTCCCTTCCCCTTTTTGAATTGTCGGTGGCACTTAAAAGAAACAATGCGTCCATTGACAAAGCTGAGTATCCATACCACAACGATCTTTGCTGGTTGAGTCTGCACGTCCTGTTAAGCAGTTACACTTCACAGAAGATACTTGCTGCAATGTCTGTTAAACAACCAGAAGAATCTTTAATAAAATATTTGAATATAAATCTTTTCTACGACTTTCTAGTTTGTATTGTAAATAGTTATATTTACAAAGGCCTCACTTATTTACAATTCAGCTGAAATCATAGATTCATTCGGTCCATGGATGCTGGAGTCTCCTAATAGGGAAGACTGCTTTGAGTCAATTTTGTATGGTTTTTGAGTTTTATTTCCAAAAACTGTAATACCGATTCCCCCCGGATGACTAGGAATTGACATATGAGATAGCAAAGGAATATTTGCTTCCTGGTTGGATCCCGAAGATGGCAGGCTAGTGACATGACCTGTGCTAGTTGATCCACTGGCACTGCTTGGAGAGCGACTCTTTGGAGGAGGACAGTGCTGGATTACCCTGGGTGGCCCTTGCGGTTGGTAGTGGGCAGCTGGGAAAGCAGCATATCCTGGTGGAATCGGGTACCCATTGATCGGGATATATCGCTGGTTTTGAGGTATTGGTGGTCCGATGAACCCGGCGATTTGGCCTTGGGGTATACCTTGTGCTGGAAACATGTAGTTAGGGTACCTAGGATTGCTGAGGTTGCTAACTGGACTTGCGCTGAGGGAAGTCGTTTGAGTGGTGGCATTCCCACCGGAGGGGGTAGTAGAACTAGTGTGACTTGAAAGACCCTCCCACGAGCGCAGCCTGGCATGGATTTCTTTGAATCGTGGCCTCCGGGATGGCAGATCATGCCAGCACTCTGTCATCAGGCTATACATTCTGGGAGGACAGTCTTCAGAGCATGGCAGCAGTTGTCTTTTCCTGATCATCTCTATGACTTCTTGATTACTAAATCCGTAATACGGTTGCAGCCCAAAGCTGAATATTTCCCACAAAACAACTCCAAATGACCAAATATCTGAATCGGAAGAGAACTTGCCGTACATAATTGCTTCTGGTGGCATCCAGCGAATTGGTAAGAGAGACTTGTTTTGAACTCTGTAATAATCTGCCGAGTAGATTTCTCTCGAAAGTCCCAGGTCTGAAATCTTCACGTGAAGTTGTTCTCCAATTAGAATGTTACGAGCAGCAAGATCTTTATGGACGAAAAAATGACTTGATAAGTACTCCATCCCTGCTGCAATCTGGACTGCAATATGCAGGAAATCCCCATGGTCCAGGCTGGATTTTACAGTCCCATCCTCGTCGCTGCTGCATCCCACGTCTGAATGCGGCGATCGCATGATGAGAAACTCATGGAGGTCTCCTTGGTTCATGTACTCAAAAAGCATGCAGACAGGTTGTTCCTGGGTCACAACACCTAAGAGGCAAACGATGTTAGGGTGATGGAGCTCGGCCATGAGAGATGCTTCTTGCTGGAACTCTGCCCACTGCTGGGGGTTGTTAAAGTCTTTTAGTGTCTTGATAGCAACGAGCTGAGCGTGATCCATGCCTGGGAGGTAGAGATGTCCCTTGTAGATCTTGCCGAAAGCACATTCACCCAGTTCTTCCATGAAACGAACAGCAGACAGGGGCAACTCCTTAGCCTTACTCTGTTAAAAGAAATGACAGCAAAAACATGTGAGAAAAAAAGGATTGAAAACGTGCCTTTAAGTAAAAGATCTTTTTGCACAGGATGTCTGAAAGCCGAGCGGGCGGCACAGGAGCTCCCTGGGCTGCATACCCGTTTGGCAAGGACCCTGCTCAGCCCTGTGAGATGCCGGCACTGGTATGACAGCACCAGCCCCAGGCCAGGGACAGCGTGAGGGACACCAGTATCCCAACATCAGCAAAGCTCAGGGCTGAGTGCTGCCTAATCTCTGCCCTCCATGCTCCAAACCTAAATTTAGAATTACTTTTTACCCTCTACACAAGATCAGATAAAAGTAGCAAGTATTCGATCTATATATATGCAGGAAGTATCAGCATTTCAGCAAAGGCATTTATATACTTGGGCTCAGGCACGTATATGCTTAAAATTGAATCTGACTAATTTCAGGAATTGAGGCAATTCACAGTGTTTAAGTAAGTACATGCTGAAGTGTTTTCTGGGCCAGGGCCTAAAGTTTTAGCAGAAAACTTTTTTATTTTAAAAATTCTGTCCTTGTAGCCAATTTTTCCTTGACTTTGCTATTAACCTTTCAATGCACAGTAGAGACTATTTCTGCTCACACTTGACGGAATGTTCAATGCAGAAACAGGCAGGACAGAGTCAGCTGAAAAAATGAGACAGTGGTCAAAGAAGAAAGGCAAAGTGTTTTAAAACTCTATTGTTATTCTGGGTGCATATATGCACTCTCAGGCCATAAAGAAGTTGTATTATTCTCAGACATTAACTTCCACATGTGCTTGTAACACCTACACCCAAACATACTCTTTTAGGTCCTCAGTATAGCCATAGGTAGTAATTTAAGGCTAATGAGTGTGGGATCTATGTTTCGTAAATTAGTGTAAAAATTATCATTTGCATTCCTGAAATCACATAACAGCAGCTTTACAGTGGCAATACAGGGGAACTGACATTTTAAAAAATAATGAAGAAATGACATTTTAGAATAAATGAATTCTAATCATATTGACCACTTATGACTTTTAGACAATCACTGCAATAATAATAATAATAATAATAATAGCCATTTAAGCAGGCAGCCAGCAGACTGTATGGTGATGGCAGGAAATTAGCTATATTGTTGAGGAACAGATGGTTTATATTATACAAATCCTTTAGGCTAAAACTTGTTTAGGTCTGGCATATTGTAAATTATATTTTAGTAATGAAAGTGAAATGACCTCTGTCTGACCTGAGGCTGGGTTCGTCTGTTTGAACCAACATAGTGGAAAACTATGAAAGAAAATGAAGTCATAAAGTTTTGGCAGGAAGGGCTCACTTCAAGTTAAGCGGTTATAAATCTGCTTAGTTTTTGTTTGACAAGTATTTGTCATACATCGGTGTACAAAATGTAAAGAAGTGTAAAATACATACGAGGCAGCACGCCAAAGTAAACTGAGTACAAAGGGAGAGCAGTAAGAGCGAAGCCCACCGCCTCTATCTCTTTATCGGCTCCTTCCACTAGGTGAATGACAAGACGAGCTTAGCTTATTATATTTTTGGAAGGCAATTAAAATCCCTTAAAACTGAGACAGGCTTTTGGATGAAATGCTAACGGTTCTATTTGCATGAGCAAACACACATCTATCTCAGTTGGAGCCTGAAGCCTACGCATGTTTTTATCCAAAGTCGACATTAATACTGGTTACAGTATTTAAAAATAGGATTCTACTTCCTTTCTTTTAAAATTTGTTTGAAAGGCAATCAAAACATTTGAGACAGGGAGAGCTGGGTTTCCCAGTGGGAAAATACAGAATTAGCATAAATAAGATGGAAAGCTTTTTGCGGCATATGACTTTGAACACAAAAAGAAGAGAGTCTATATTTGCAAACATTTCTAGGCAAGTTGCTTTCCCATGTTGTGCGCGCAAGCCATCAGCGCGTCAGCAGTCTAGGTGGAAACGGTGACCTCATTAAAATGATGCTGACACTCCCATTATCTTCAGTTTAGCCAGGAATGTATCCCAAATATCTAGTAGAACGGGGACCAAGAAGCAAATCCAAAGTTAACAAAATATTCCACGACGGTTGGACACAAGATGTAATTCTGACACTTACCTAATTAAATGGTCTTTGTACTATTACCAACATTTTGATATATAGCTACTCTAAGCTGTACATGAAAGTTGGAACTAAGAACTTTAACGGAAAAGGAAGATAAATTCACAGGGCCAGTGTGTATGGGACTGAGGAGTTAAAATGTAACAACAGACAAACTCTGTCTGATCACCCTGAACGGATACCCCACACAAATCACGACAGCAGCTCCCAGCACCCACAACACTATTTAAAACAGGAATCCTAGTGTTAGTCGTGTAAAAACATCTCTGCATGCAGTTTGTATTACTAACGGGCAAAAGCAGCGCTGCATTTTCCAGCACAGCTGCACAGTGGGTTTACTTTTATCGCTGACTTAAAAAGACTCTCCTACTCTTTCTGTGAGCTGGCGGTGAGCTGGAATTTTCCTCTGCAACAACTTTCTGTGCCTGTCCGTGCTGCACTGAGACTGCAGCTCTACAGACACACAGGGCAGCACCCCCGAAAGAGCAGCTAGTGCCTGGGTGGCACATCCATCCATCCCAGCCCCTGTGCTGCGCTGCCTGTATCTCAGGGGATACAGCTACTTAAGCCATTTTCCCTAGGCTGTCACAATTAACTCTTTACAACCTAATTCTGTAAACTTGACATTTAAGAGCAAGCATTAGCAGCATCCCATAGCTGCTTTATTGAACTTCAGAAGAAAACGACCCCAGAATTTATTCAGAAATGTTGAACACCGCTCCTGAAGTGTGTGGCCCTTTCTGATGCTAAGTGATTAGCTCTGCTGAAAGAATACCTATGGCAGCAATGCTTGAAGGCTGGAGTTCACATTGCTAAACTCACTAAGATCAGAATTTGGATTCATTTTGCTATGTCATTTTTTAACAAAAATAACAGCTTACCCAAAGGCATGCCTGTCTGTTTCAGATACCACTGTCTACACAGTTTCTATTGAAATTACTTGTAGATACTGATTTTCACTCTGAAATGTTTCAAAAGAACGATCTCCATCAAGTTGTGGAAGAGAATTGGCACGGTGTGAAAAACAAGGCAAATATTCTTTCCAGGGCGTTATTCTGTCTGTAGGTGGCAGAAGGCAGTTACAGCCCTGAAACGGGTGATATGCACAGGTTTGCAATTTGGCTGCCCTGCCAATACACAAGGAGCTGAAGGTTAATCATGCTTAAAACTTAAATGATTTTTAAAAATGCTTCATGAACCTGGGACTGCAGTGAAGCAAAACAATACCAGCAACAGGAGCCGCCATGCATCAGCTGTGCTGGCCAAAACGGCAGGCAGACTTCTGAGGCCCTGTTTTGGTAATTCCTCTTTTTAACTAAGAGAATGGGTAAGCCTGAAAAAACAAGGAACAAATCTTTCCAAAGTGATTTCAGTCGAGTGAGAGATGACATAGGACTACAGCAGACCCATGAAAAAACTCTCTCGAGAAAATGCTGAATCACATCTTTATCCACACTATTTTCTAACTTAAACGAGGTGATTTAGAGAAGCTTCATTAATGGGTTGCTTGCTTTAATACAAAAAAACCTCCAGGTCCTATTTATCCAGGTACATGGACACATAGAAATTACCTCCACGGGTCCAGCACAGTTGCTATGCTGCTGATGAGAAAAGTCCTTACAAAAATTACAGCTAAAGGCACCAGCAGAAACTGCAAGCTGGAAATCAGCTTTGTATTTCAGTGCTGAGTTGATCAAAGCATTTCACTCCCCGCCTTTACAGACAGCAAATGTCAAAGCAGAAATGAGGGATTACCTTTGGTTTATAAGCGTTGAGCATTGACATCTCCACATTTTGTCCTCTTACATGTTTAGGCTGTCTTTGAACGGGAGGGGAGGATGACTTCTGATTGTTGCGACAGATGCAGATGAAGAAGAAGAGTAAGGCTATGGCCAGGGGAATAGTAACGCTCGGTACCAGGATATACAGGATTTCCATTTTATTCTTTTCCTTGGAATCCTTATAATCTGGTTCAGAAGAAAGAAAAAAAAAAAAGCAAAACAATGAATGAAGTATCCCACAGTGTCAAGTACATCCCTGGGTTGACTAGAAGCGTTAAGAATAAAACATCCAGATAACACCACTGCAATCCACCTTGAATGCTGTTTCATTTCCCTAATATTAACAGAGTAATTGATTTTGTTGAGTAACATTTCTGTAAGAACACAGAATGGCTAGGAACAACTTCCCTGCAGCACGTCAGTTCAAACCTATTTATGGTCATGAAATAGGTGAATACTGTGAAGTGGCTGTTGACTGGGGTGAAATGAAGCAATGGGCTAGTACAGGTTCACAGAAAAGTTAATTTCTAAAACAGCTTATGGAAGAAAGGCTTTGGTGGGGTTATAGACTCCTTATTTTAATATGTATATTAGGATTTGGTGCTATAGTTTCCTTAATCCAACAAAAATGTGGGGAGCCATTAAAAAGGGTAGTTTTATCCCTCTGTTTATTTCCAGCGTCCTATTCTCAATATGTCCTAGCACTGACTGAAGCATTTGTGTGGCCACCCAGGGCACTGGAACAAACAACATGTGCAACAGAAAACTTACTTTCTAGTTAGTGTTAGGTGCAGGAGCAGGATGATTAGGGATTCTAGAGCAGAAGAAATGGAGAACATCTGGGAAACAGGAGGAAATGCATGGCAAGAAATAGAAAGTACAGTCCCGTTTTTTATCCCAGAAAGTCAGGAAAGGGCTTCAGAAAGTCTGAACACAGACAAAAGCTGTAGCATAATCTTAAAAAAAAAAATCTTACCTACTGAAAACTTGGTCTTAATAGGATTAACGGGCTAATGGGAAAACCCACCCCTCTACCAACTATACACTAATAGTGGTCATCTGAGCAGAGTGGCAGACGCTGGCACAAAGGACACAGCAACGGTAGTTGAAAGGAAGCTAGAGCATGGATAAAAAAGAAGGATCCGGAAGAGGTTGGGAAGCCAGTTTATTTAACATAGTGCGAATGCTAGCTGCAATATTTGCTCCCTCTGCACAAAGCTCTCTTCACAGCTATGGAGTGATTAATTTTAGAAATATGAAAACCTCTTCTACCACTGCCCAGCAAGGCAGAGCCAGAACACCGGACACTTGCCTCCCTCCAGCTGGCTCTGGTTTCACAGGGCACATTGCTCAGAGGAAAGGTGCAGTGAGAGAGGAGAGACCGGTTTCGGGAAGGAGCTCACGTCCTCGCATTCTAGCAGCACCCGCTTGGGTTGACAAGGCAATACCTTCCAGCCGGATTGCTCTGAGCATGGGGATGCCGAAACCTGCTTTGCTCTGGCATTTCTCAGGAGCATTCACAAAGTTTAGGGTATAATTACACATGGATTAACACACTAACTATAGGGCACCCCAGGAACTTTGAGGATCACCTTGAGCTGCAGGACTGGTGGCTGTAGCTTGGTTGAGATGGTGAGGGTCTGTGGCAGCATCAGGCTTAGTGGATTCTGGCAGAACAGGGAATGCTTTATTATTCCTACAGGGTCATTTCAGTTTGTTTGTCTGTGTTTTCCAGACTGGATTTGTAGAAGTGCTTAGCGGCCCACACAGATATCTTTTATGCACTTAATTAAACATGAACTTGATCTGATGCTTGGGTTTGACTCAAATTGTGACAGAGGCAAAGTTCAAATGGTTCTAGATGTCACTTTGCATAACTCCTCTCCTCTTGCAGGCTCACGCTGCTGCTCTGCTCTCCCTGCCCTCCTTTTTGTCCACTCTTTTCAGAGTAAGTTGTGCCATCTGTTTTTTAATTGAGAGGAGAGGTAGTTCAAATATTTCTATGGCCTTTGGGAAACAAGAGAGGACTAAAGCACCGTCCCCATTACAGTCTCCCGGTGCCCAGCAGAAGGGCAGTCTGTGCTCTCCCCCTGTCTTCAGTGAACATTCAGCTCTACAGCACGGATCCACTGTAGGTCTCCTTTGTGAGCTGCTGCTCTCTAACACGGACATACTATCTGTGCCTTTCCTCTCTCCTTTAAAACCTTCTTAAGTCTGTCTTCGCTAAGCCTCATGCTTGAATTACTCCATGTTTCACATCTTCCTATATTCAAGTTGACAAACTTCTATGAAATGAATCTATTGCAGCTTACGAGACAACTGAAAGATACAGTTGAAGGAAGAAAAAGAAAGCATCAGCATGAGGCAGACAGAGACCTGGGCACTAGTTCATCACCTGAGCTATTCCAGTCAAAGGGAATTATTATTCTTATTAAGTAGCAGCCCCTGCAGTGAAGCCTCATTAGGTTAATAGGTTTCTTGGGAGCCACCCTAATTAAATCCATTTCCCATCTAGGCATGTCCTGGTGAGGCAGAATGCACAATACTTATTAAAATGCGCCTGAAATGGCTCTTTCAGCCAGTGCAAAACCAGTGGAATGCAAGTCCCACATGGTATTTTGGTTTTAATATGCATATTAGCATTTAACAATTAAATTACTTCTCACCTGATATAGCTCTATTTGTCTGTATTTAGAATAATAATGCCATATAACTCAGCTGTACTGCCAGTACCATTTAAGGCAGTGGTGAGACGTAATTAAAACCCTTGTCAGGAATTCTTCAAGCCAGCCAGCCTATCTCATTTATTATCTAGTAAAACGTTCAAATCAGAGACTTTTGCAACACATCCAAAAGCATCCTGCTTTCAGCTATTCCAGATCAAAAGACCGAGCTAGCCCTGGGATCTCAGAGCCCATCTAGAGGGGGCCTGGCAAGCAGCCCACCCCAATCAACTCTTAATTACCCATTATCCAGAAGTTGTGGAAAACACAAAATGCACATGGCTGAAAGATTGTACAGTGACAGTGCAGTGCAGTACAGAAAGCCCAACAGCATTGCTGCTGGTGGACATGCAGAGACCCCTGAACTTGCCCAAACTGAGCCACCCAAACCCCCCATGGCTGAGCTACATCTCCTCGCCCAGATCAGCCCAGCATCTGCGCCTGCAGCCGTGCAGCTCCCGGGGTGGAGAGCCCAGAGGGGACAGTACACTAAGCGGAGACCTGCTGACTGCTATTTTTGTATTGAAGCGCTGAAAAAGATCTTCAGAACAGTTTGTATAGATTGAACTACTCTTGTGTAGTCAGTCTATCACTGCACCTCACAAAACCCCCCCCGAAGTTAAATGCAGTGGAATAATAGCAAAAGAGATACAGGATTCTAAAAACCATACACAGAATCCCAGAACAGTTCAGGTTGGAAAAAACCTTTAAGATGATCAAGTCCAACCATTAGCCCAGCACTGCCAAGCCCACCACTAAACCGTGTCCGTAAGTGCCACATCTACATGTCTTTTAAATACCTCCAGGGGTGGGGACTCCACCACGTCCCTGGGCAGCCTGTTCCAGTGTAAGACATTTTTCCTAACACCTGATCTAAACCTCCCCTGGCACAACTTGAGGCCATTGCCTCTCGTCCTATCACTTGTTACTTGGGAGGAGACACCAACCCCACCTTGCTACAACCTCCTGTCAGGTAGTTGTGGAGAGCGAGAAGGTCTCCCCTGAGCCTCCTTTTCTCCTGGCTAAACACCCCCAGCCCCCCCAACCACCCCCCCTCAGCCTTGTGCCCCAGCCCCTGCCCCAGCCCCGCTGCCCTTCTCTGGACACGCTCCAGCACCTCTACATCTCTTTTGAAGTGAGGGGCCCAAAACTGAAGAGAGGGTCTGAGATGCACATGATATAGCCCAGACTGTCTGCCTTTCCCCTGATCTACTCTTTTAGTAAGAACATAATTTAGATCCTATTTTGGCATCAATACCCATCTTTCCATTAATTGAAAAAGACTTTGGAGTAGGCTCAGAACATGTCTCACTGCAGGAATGCTCATAACCATAACCAGAAATAATTTAATTTGGTTCTGGCTATCGAACAGTAACATCAAAAGGCATCTCTTTTCCAAGGGGGAAGGTAATGTTACTGGGACAACGTGTAGGCAGCATAAATTCTGGGTGAAACTTTGTACGATGAATTTCCAGAACATTTCTGGGTGCATTTCTGGCATGTCCATGCAAATAGTTATATTTTTTTCCTGGCACACTATCAGTATTGTTATTTCTATATGCAGGTAAAACAATTAGAAACTATTTGTTCAGGTCTTCCATCCACTTCTTCCGTGTCTCAGCAAAGCAGAATAAAATGAGAGCTGAATCTCCATTTTTGTTCATTTTGCAAAACCAAAATGCAACCAGGACAGTTCCATGAATACAAACTTAAGAGACAGATAAAAGGATCTGGCAAGATAATCTCTACTTTTTAAACAAGGCCTGAGCTCTACTAAGCAAGGTTTGCATTTATTAAAATGGCTCTTAATAAACTAAGTGAAATGTAGAATGTTTTATAACGACTTTGTGGGTCAGCGTCAACAGTGCAACTTCTGTGACCCCATTCTGGCTGCTGATGGCTGGGACGGGTGTACTGTTCACTGTGTAAAAAACTGGCTGGGTGGCTGAGCCCAGAGACTTGTGGTGAATGGAGTTACATCCTGCTGGTCACACGAGTGTCCCCCAGGGCGCAGGGCTGGGGCCAGCCCTCTTTAACACCTTTACCCATGATCGGGGCGAGGGGATCGAGTGCACCCTCAGCAGGTTT
>JAVJGI010000032.1:33076781-33178899 GCA_035590275.1 Ibycter americanus | reverse complement strand
ATATACCCAGCCTTGATTAGAAGATAAAACATAAACTGCCTGGGGGAAGGAGAAAAAAAAAAAGTGTGTTTATTTAAAGCAACTAACATACTGTTTTCTCGTTTTGAGCCAAACTTGTACTTAATATTGATAAACATAGCAGGAAGAGTCATGCTAGCAGAGACAGGATTTAAAGTGTATATAGAAAATCAAACTACTCCCGGCACTGATACCCCTGAAATAGGAAATGTTTCTTCAATCTTCCATGAGTGTGGTAACAGTTATTGCTAAAACAGAACCAAAGCTAAGACAGGAGTTAAGTAGACAGATTTCTTTCATTAGGTGCTTTGCTTTATGCAATATAGGAGACATTTAATACATAAATCCAGATGTGAAATTATTTGCCAATATTCTTCAAACAAAGCAAAGAAAGAAATTACTAAACCTCTGAAGACCAGACCAGTCACTGCTTATTTTGAACAGATAATCAACAGCTAAGTGCTGGCACACAACACACAGTTTTATGGATGATTTGAGGAGGAGTTTGCGTATGGGATCACTGAAACACGCACCCAACTGCATGAATCAGCCCTTTCACTTTCTTGCTTCCAGAATCTAGTTGGAGATATTTGGGACCCATTTTCTGGAAAGACAGACACCTTGGCTCTGCTGAGGCCCCTGCAAAGGGAGATGCCTAATGAAAATTTGCTGATAATTTCTTTGTTATTCATGCTGGTATTCACCCAAGACAGCTACTATATGGCTCCCAAATTAGGAAAAATTATATTAGAATATCCCTAATTATGATCACGGCTGGCTAGGCAACAGGTTACTTTCTTTGTACGCTTTTTTTTTTTTTTTCAGAATTTATCCTTTCCCAGATGCTGAAAGCCTAACAGTGGAACCAGACTATGCCTTAATAGGGAAAAATCAGAGCTTTTTTAATCAACTCTGCCATTAAGTTTCACAAAAGACACTTTCATCCCCTCCTGAAGACCTTGGCTGTGAGAGCTTGGAAATGCAAATTACATTTAGCCTCTTTGAAGTCACCCATTCATTGTGTGCAGGGCTTAGAGCAAGCGGCCAGCTTGCAGCAGGGCTCCCCAGCGCCCTGTCACAGCGGCCAGGGCGAGCTAATGGGATTAGCAGGAAGAAGTGCTAGGATTGCCTTCCAGGACAGCCGAAACATCTCCCAGCACTCCTGAGCTACCAGCTCCAGAGCACTGTCCCAGGATTCATGCAGCATTGTTTTCCAGTTCACGGGGAGAAGCTAGACACCATGAATTAACTGCAGTAATTTATGACTGTGAAGACCGGGGGGTGGGAAAGAAGGATGGTAGAGATGGAAACCTCCTTCCACAGACATCTCACATCAATTGAGTGTGGGGTCCGGGGGTCCAGGCTTTATTAGATGATGGCCCTAAGATGTTCCCAAGTACGTTGAAAACCGGATTGCAAAAGCGCAACCTTTAAACTGCCAATTAAACTCTTTATTAACTAGAGCGAAGGTAGGCTGAGATGTCTCAGATAACGGATAGTATTCAGCCAACAAAGATACTCAGAGATGTAAACAGAGACACACAACCACATCCACGTGTTTCTGCATAGTCTCAGCTCTGGCAAAAACATTTTTACTCTGTTGGTGCTTGAAGAGAAGACAAAACAGCTGAAAAACCACAATAGCTACTGCAGGCTCTGGAGGTCAATTCTGCATCTTCTAATCAATAAACCCCCAAAAAGGAGATAATATATTATTGATTTATTATGGAATTTAACTCAGGGACTACACCTAACAGCTCTTGAAGGTGATCAAGCATTGCAATTTAAGCACACAACTAGATAGAGAAGTCAAAACCAGGAGGAATATGATTAACATATCAACAAAGCAAACCCACCTCACTCTGAGGCTCACCTTTGAACTAAAGATGTAACTGCAAGAGCTGCACGCAGCAAGGATGGCTAGTGAGCAGGGACACCAGTTTACCTGGATGGAAATGCCCCGAGGAGCAGGATTTTGGAGATAATCTCAGAAGATGAAGATTAAAGAGTAGAGGAGAGCCTGGATCCTACCACCTCTGCCGCTGGGGCTGCATGCCAGCCTTGAATTCACAGAGGTAAAACATGAGATTAGCTCAAATGGAGCAAGTACTGCTTTGTAAATCAGCCCCATAATGGGTCAGAATGATAAATCAAATGAACAGGAGCATCAGAGTATGACAGAAGGACCCCTGAGACACAAGAGGAGAAGGTCCCCTGGTCTCCACTCCCAGAGCTGCTTTGCCGGGGCATGGTGATAAAGAAGAGAAGTACCGGGCTGTGAGGCTCATCTATTGCTCCTGACAGCTCTCAGGAGCTCAGAACAGCAGCTCCCACGATAGGAGTCCTGATCACAGGCTGGTAATATGACATTGTGGTGAAGTTATTGGCATGTGTTCATCAACGAACAAGTGGCCACCTCTCACTCCCTGGCTCTGATTCTGTATGACACTGTCAGCCATTCAGGGGCACACGAAATCCTCTCTTGCCTCTGCATCTCTTCATGATGTCTCTTCCCCTCCCTCACTCCTGCAGCTCTTTTTTTATGAGATGGCTCAGGATGGAAATGTTTACATCTAGTACCTAGGGCCCCCCTGGGCATCCCTTTAGTCCTTGATGGGCAACTGAAGCTGTACCCAGTGATATCCAGGGCAGCCCTGGAGACAACGCTGCTGCCAATGCAGCTGCAGCTCTGCCAGACAGACACTCCCTGAGCCATCGCTCCCCGCAATACAGGGTTTTGGGGGGCAGCCACCAACTCTCCATCTAAGACCATTTCCCACTGAACAGATTGCTGCCGAGGCTGAACACACTCTGCTTGCCAGACATTTCATCCAAAACCAGAGCCGTAGCCTGACACAGAGCCCACAATAGCATGCTGAGCTCCTACAAGGCTTAAACACATTCCCCACCTCGTGCTGCCAACTGGCAGCCGCTTCGTGGGCTGGCTTTAAAACACAGCTATCAGTTTCTTGGGATCAAGGCTGAGATTGCCGATACCTTTTACACAGTTCACGTTTTACATACCTCACGTGTTTTTTGTAAGCGAAGCACAGCATCGCTGCTCAAATGTGTATCTGTTTCATGGTCCTGATTTGATTTTACCCATAGCAAAAGGATGGGTCCTTTTGGTTCAAACAGATTAAATTAGGCCTGATTCAGCAGTTAGTGTGTTAAAAGTTACAGACAATCTTAAGTACTAATGAAATGGAAGCCAATTGAAGCCTGTAGGCATTGCTGATTGGGGATGGACTTAATCACTTGTGCAAATTTTGAACTGGAGATGTAAGGAGTCAGCAGCTGAAAACCAGGGATGGCAGCTTGCAGGAGCAACTTCAGCGCTAATCACAGTGCAGGTATCAGGGTCTGGGTGCTGCCCCTCGACCGACTCGCCTTCAGTGACAACTACACAAGAAAAAGGAAAGTGCTGGCTTTTAATGATCAACAGATGACACAGCACTGTAACGTTTCAAGATTACTTCTTTTCAGATTTTGTTTCCACTCTGTTTTCTGTTTGGGTTTTTAAATATTTCTAGCCTTGATGTGAATCTTGGAGCTTGCCCATTGCTGTTAGATCCCACAGCAGTTCCCCCTGTGACAATACTTCTGGCTTCATGTTAATAATAGTGCCACGGATTAAATTTACACTGTACTCAGGTGTCTTTAAGTATCTGATTGTACAAAGTTTACAGAAGATTGAGTAAGAGCTTTGAAGGGTGTCCACACCAATCCACTAACGTACTCTGACCTAAGCTAAAGCCTGCATCAACATGGGATGCACTGGGTCTTCACGCAGCCCAAACTTGAACAGCATCTTTCTACGGATTACAGAGGCTGTACAGAAAGATCACCACCGTAATAAGATACCTCGTGTCTCTCTGGGTACATCTGAATATGTGTAAGTGCCTGTATGAGTAAAAGGACCCTGTCCTTCACATGTAGTTTAAGATGGCAAAGGTCCCAACAAGGGTCATCTGAACAGAGCCAGGAGAGACCAAATCACAGCACACAAAAAAATTTGCAAACAACTGACAAAGAATTCACTGTCACTGCTTGGGTTCATTTCCCCCACTTTAATTTTCTGCTGTTTTGTGCTAGTAATATTTATATCTGTCAACTCTGGGTCACCAGCAGCTTTTCACATACTGAAATGGTAACATAATAATAAACCAACCCTAAACCAAAGAATGGCTGATGCAAGTTCATGCTTCGCCTCCTTCCCTTTGCTTCTCACTCAGACCCTCCCAATGGCTTTCCTGGTGTTACCTAACTGTGCAGCCAGAACCTTCTCTTCTGTCTGGGATGTTCTCCTTCATCCCATCTGACTTTGGCGTATTGAAGAGGTAAACATGAAAGCAAAAGAGTGTTACAGCTCCATGTGCAAAGGCCTTATGCTGAATGAAAAAGCACATTCAGAAAAGGCAGAGTGGTTTGAGGCGAACACCATCCATCGGTGGATATGGCACCGGGGCGGCACTGCTGCATCGCTGCGGTGTCAAAATGCAGGGGTGCTTCACGTTGTGCGATGGAGGTGCTGCTCTTCGTAAAGTTTACCCCGTTACTGATGTCTGCTGCTTCCCACATGCCACAAACTCCTTGGCCCTTTCCCAGGCGAGCACAGGATCAGCAACAGGCAGCAGGACTGAGCACCGCAGGCACTCCTGAGACAGCAGTTCTTTAACAGAAGCTGACAGAGTGTTGTTTCTTATGAGAGATAGACTAATGCATAAAAATGCAAAAGGAAAGGAAAGGAAGGAAGGAAGGACCAAAATCTCTGACTTTGCGCTGGAATCCCAGAGGAGTTAGTTACGTGGACCATATCGGGAGAGATCTCTATCTCATCTGCCTGTGGTGCAATGGCTTGAAAGACTGATTTGCCTCCCAGTGCAGTGCCTTTCTGTTGCAGTCTGAAACCAGGGAGAATTTCTAATTGCCTCTGACTTGAAACAGCAGCAGCTTTTTAGGCATCCCCATGCAAACCAGGCAAAGCAGCTTGCAGCAGCGGAAAAGAAGTAACAATCAGTTTGCAATTTCTTTCTTATCAGCTCATGCTAAATATGGAGGGACTGCACGGTATCCACCTCATCCAAATGCCTCTCTTCAGTCTGATTTCTAAATACAAACCATTTCTTCAAGATTCTCCATCAAAATCCACTTCCCAACATCCTGACTGTTCTTTGCCAGTCTTTTTCTAAATTACCTGAAATTGCCCAAATCTAAACAATGGTCCCAGCAAATGTCAACAACAGGTCCAGGAACTTAGTTTAGCCAATGCTTTGTAACCAGGCTTTAACGTGAGTTCACTTAGAAGTATTTAATAAATTATTAGAAAAACTGAACGTTGTGAGATCATGTTGTATTTATTTTTACAATATCCAATGTATTAAAAATACATTTTCCAAAGATGGTGTAATAGTGTGGTCATTTGTACCACACCCCATGGATTTCTTTCTTTCTCTCTTCTTTTTCCTTTTTCTTTCTTTTGCTTTAAGAAGGATTTGAATGAGTACTCAACAAGAAAGAATCCTAGATACAGGACTAATTTTGATATCTTGAGCAAAAATGGGCAAAGGAGAGATGTAGGACAAGGCAAGACAAAGTCCTAAATGCTTTGAGTGTTCCAAGACAAGAAGTAGGAGCATTGCCCTCCCTCCTGACGCCTGTTTCAACACCACCCTGCTAAGATACACACTTAAGCTTAGGTCAGTTAGTTGGTTAGGTGGGATCATTGGATTACCATTATTTTGGTAAGCAAATCTCTAACTGACAGCAAAGTGTACATAGAGGCAGCGAGGGTTTAATAAAAGCAGCAGGGGAAAGGACATCGTAACTGTCTGTGACACTGGAAGATGGCCATGTAAAGCCAGCACAGGATTAAGGTGTGCATGCAGAGCCAGACTGATTTATGAAGATTAAGTGATCTGAAGAGCAAAAGCAAATAAATGGTGTATTATCTCCAAGATCTACCAAGTGGAGATGGAGTAGCTTTGGCTCTGTGTGAAGACTGACCACACATTTTTTTCACTTACAAAGTGAAAAGCATTTTGTCTTGATTAAAAAAAAAAAAAAAAGTTCTAGCATAGCACTAAACTAGTCAGAGCTGTTTATCTAAATAATTTATATCCAACAGCAGAGTACCGATGGGAAAATGCAGCCAATGTTGCCTAGTTCAGACAACCAAGTGCTTTATATCCTTCTCTTCCAAGGAAAAACTGCTGCTTGCTGCAGTGGGAACAACAGAAGTGCGAGCAGACAGCTCAGCTCCCATCACCCTGGCACTGGCAAGTCCCCTGGCACAGCTGGGGATTCACATGGCGCCTGGGGAGACTCCGGGGCCCTCTCAAGAGCTGCACCAAAAGGCTCCTGCTTAACACTTGAGTCATGCACCTACAAATCCACCACGTAAAACTGGGGTTTATGGAGGGTGTTGCTTCAGGGGAGTTGAGTTCATAATGAATGCTGGTAGGTGACAGCATGGAAGGAAGAAACATGCTCTAGAAAATTTTTCAGTTAATTAAAAGGTGTATCAATAAATTATTATTATTACATATAGCCAGTACACCCTCTCTACATGCATTAATGCTGTATAAATTATTTGTACATTGTTAAATAAATTGTATTTTGTTCTGTACTCATGTTCCAGCTTCAAACAAAATAAAATGAAAAGTTTTGACTTGGCAGATATCCCTTAAAGCAAATAGATGAATAATATTCTGTCATACTTTCCAAAGAGCAAAACCCTGTTGCTTGTGCCTCGCTTTGAAAATGGGAACATATTGGCTCTGTTTCATAACAATATTTCAGAAATGTGAGGGCTGCATTTTACTTTGCAAATAGAAGAGAATTGCCCAGACTTGTACGTCACTGTGTAATTTAAGGAAAAGTTCTGTGTAATATAAGGTATTGCTGTTTTGACACCCCTTTAAAGTCGCAGGGTAGCTAGGGTTTAAATGGTTCACTACGAAAGCATAGGCATAAAAAAAATTAATAATGCTGTCCTTTGACATCATTAAATTTACAGAGTCCACTGACACAATTGGTTCCTATAAATAATAATAATGATGATAAAAAACTGAATAAGCAATGATCTGCCTAAGTAACTACTTTATTTAGTCATTACCTCACATTCCAGACTGATAGCTGGTTTAACATGATGCCTCTGATCCAGAGATGGACAAAGCATCCAAAATTAATGTGCTTGGGATGCTGTTTTGCACAGCTTAGCACGTGGGATGGCACTGAGTGGCTCAGGCCAGCGCTGAGGCCACGTTATGGCCATTCACCACTAAAACTGGGACAGGTAAAGTTCCCTGGCCCCCCCAAAAAATCTCACAATTACCCAGATGTATTGGTCTAAGCATTTCTCAGGGCTACGTATCCTTGCACTCCCCTCCCCCAGTCACTTCTCGTTAGAGGATTTTGGTGCTGAAAGGAGGCAGGTTTGCGCAGAGACATAAACACCACTGGTGAGAGCTGACATGTGTTTTCTACTAACCTCATCTGGGCAGCGTGGCAGCATCCACAGCTTTGGAAGCTTAATAAAATATCTCTCCCATGCAATTAATCCCTTGGCAAGGATGCATCGAAGCAATTACTGCGTGTTTTTCTTTGTCATCATAAGAAAGTTTTACAGTGTCTCTATCAAAATGACTCATTTTGGGGAAGCAAAAGCTGCCTAGAAAAGCTCAGTAACCGTGGCCACAAATTTGATCTAAGTATTGACCACAAATCAATAAATTAACTGGGATGTTAGCCTCTGAGATTCACTCTTTTTCTCCTCTTAAACACTTCATAACAATCCCTCTCCCACCAAAACTCCTGCGAAGTCAATGGGCATTCCTGCAAGCGAGGGTGTGAGCGGGCCTCGCGCTTGCTCAGCAGCTGCAGCTGGTTAGGAAACAACCCTGGTAACAGCGTTTGGATCTTTCCTGGCAGATTTCTTACATCATTATTCAAGATGAACTGCAAATCATATGCTCGTAGTTATGGAAATGGCAGGAAATTTCTTGCACTTATGTTTTGTTTGACAAAGCTATTTTAAGGTTATGTTTGGAAGGTCGGTCCATCCAAGTTTCTAGATGAAGAGGAAAAGAATGTAAAATGTTTCTGAAGAGCA
Source organism: Ibycter americanus (assembly GCA_035590275.1). NCBI lineage: Eukaryota > Metazoa > Chordata > Aves > Falconiformes > Falconidae > Ibycter > Ibycter americanus. The sequence goes on along the minus strand of JAVJGI010000032.1, from coordinate 33,170,768 downwards.
GTAAAGCAGGATAAGATTACAAGCGTTAAATGTTGCCTCTTCTATCAAGCCTTTGTACTGCCCAGAAAAACACTCTTCCCTCCTCCTGGATTCCCTCATGGAGCTGCAATGATCTCACACACACATTCCTTATCCACCTCTCATCAGGCATTAACCTTTAGATAAGGAGTTTTTGATGGAATGATCATCAGCTTCACCCCGTAAATCGGCTGCAGCTGCTCCGCCCTGAGTGATACCAGACCCCCTCTGCCCCACAGGGGCTCAGGCCGTTGGTCTGATGGCCCTCGGGAGTGGACAGACCGCACCGTATCACATCCATATCCATCTCCTAAACGGTGAGACAGCAGCCCTTGGGCACTGCACTGGGAAGCTGGGCATGAAATAAGACAGACTGGCAAAGGCAATGGACTTCCTCTTAGTGCCTCGGCCCCAACTCTCAGATTTTTGCCCAAATCCCTCGTAACCAGGAGCTTTTTGAATGCACATTTTATGAGCAGCCTCAAAGTGTACTACAGCCCGCCTGTCGCATCTCCATCAACCACCCATGCCCAGCCGTCACTGCTGGGTGCAGCTCTGTCTCTGCAAGTGACAGCAAGCCACCAGATCTGATGGAGCTCCTTGATCAAACATCTCATTGCTTTCATATGCACAAAAAGTATTTAAGTGACCTATTTGACCGGGAAGTTGACATTCCCCAGAGACCGCTCCCCACCTATAGCATTGCCATATGGGAGAGTTACTACAGGTTTACTTGGTGCTGCATGAGGCCAGCACTTTTTCACATAAGAACAACACATCCTTCTGCCTCTCGGGGTCTGCCAGAAGGCTACACATAGGACTACAAACAGAGCATATCATAAGGGACATATTCTACATTGTATTCAGTCTCTAGTCAGATAAAAATCCCCAGTACCAAAGAATTTATTCATTATTTAGTCATATGAAGTTATGGAGGTTGTTTAGATTTCATTGAGCAATCAAATATGCTGCAGATTACATTGTGGGTCTCCCCCCCAAATTTTCCCCCCCAATATACAGAAAAGTGCACCTCTGCGATACATTCAAAAGACTTTAAAGGTAAGAGAAATACAGTCAAGGTTGAGTCACCTTCCAAACGACTTGATCTGGACATTAAGAGCTTTATTCCTAAATATTTTCCTGCCTCTTTACAGGCACAATGGGGCCTCAGAGCAAGTGTTCATGCAACTGATACCACGTGAGGTCTCTTTGCACCAAAAGTGTGGCATAACCAGGCTTTAATGCATAAGGAGCTGGGTCCTCCTAGGAGCGCTGGTTTGAGAAAACAGCAGGGGTACTTTGAACCCCTGTGATTAGAGGAGGGTGAGAATAATAACAAAGTTTGAAGTAACACCTTTCTGTTTGCCTTACATTAAATCTCTTTTGTCAGATGTCCTTTTTTTAAGGAAAAATTAACATTTTAAATTTTCCAGTTAGCATTGCTAATGATTCCTGTCTCCCTCTCAACTGCGTATTTCTTGCTGGTGGCTGAAACTGATCAAGTGTTCAGCAAAAGAGACTTGTCTTGCTGCTGCATGATACACACCTACCTTTGCAACAGGACAGTCCAGTCTTCTGGAATACACAGGAAATAACACACATTCATAAATGAGAACATAAAAAATGAAAACATTTAATCTAAAGCAAAGGACAATTTTTTATGGTGTTAAGACATAGGCTATTTAAATACCATAGGAAAGTATCTTCATTTTCAAGCTATTTTTCCATCCTATGCATGTTTTTTTCTTTCTCTCCTATGCAAGGACATCCAAACTTCCCATCCTCCAGCAGCATGTCTGAAAGACCTGCTTCATTTCTTGAGAAACCTATTGCTCGGGAGGGACTTCTTACAGAATGCAGTATCCCACTCCTTCCTGGGCCTCAGGACACTGCAAATACAGCTTTGAACTCTTCCTAACCAACACAAAAACTTGCAAGCACCAAGAGTCAATACTGAACACTACAAAATGAGTTTCAGAACTTCTGCAGCCCATTTTATCTCTCACTAACTCTTTCCTGCTTTACCGTGTTTTCTGAAGTCACAGCTTTATTTCTGCTCCTCCCTCCCCTCTCCCTCCTTCTAACATTTAATTTGTCTTAAGTGACTCAAATAGGTCTTTCTTCTGGTGACCTAATATTTTAACCTTAAGCATGATGAAAAACAGACTTCACAAATCTGACACTTGAATTAAAAGTGAAACACATGCCTCAGCACAAGTTAATTAAAAATAATACATATAATGTTAGCTTGTTTAAACTTATTATTTGACCAAAAATTTGCACCCATCAATAACTACTATAGTCCACAACTGCTACAAAAATAACAGTAACCACCATAAGCTCAAACTTACTGAAAAAATTACGGACTTCAGCACACCCGTACCCCAACGCAAGAGCCATGTACCTGCTCAGAGCGCATTGTGCATCGCTGTTCGATGCCTCAGTATTAATTCAGATGCCAATAATTAATTGCAGATAACTAATTTTACAGGCATATAGACTTGTTCCTCTCAATGTGGTAACTAACTTTTGCCCTGAAATGCGTTTCTGTGGTTCCCTTTGATGGGACAGGGGAGAAGGCAGGCACTACAAAGTAAGGACAGTGGATGGAGAACAACTACATGGAAAAAGATGATTTGAAATTCGAGTCCTTTAAAAAAATCTAGCTGAAAACATATTTTACTAAATAGCTTTCCTAGGAATTATGTCAAGGTAGGATAGGAGTACAGCGTTTTTCTCCGCTGACGAGCAGTCTGGGGGTTGCTGGGTTTATGAGCATAATACTCATACTTCGGCTGGGGGTAGCTAGTAAGCCCAAAACCATTTTAAGCAGTTAGTCCCATTGAAATAGTTGGTCAAGTTTAACAACTGTGAAAACATTTAAAGTTCACATAACTTGCAGGTCTATCATAAATTCTGCTCCTGACAGACACACACAAACAGAGGCTCCTCAGCTGGGAATAGCCAGTCTGCTTTAAAGGGTATCATGAGTTATATTAAACTGAGAATGTCTTGTGAAAAAGATTGCTTTCAAGATAAGAAACCCTTTCTTAAGACAACAAACATGAGTGAAAATATGCTTCAGTGAAAATTTAAGATCTGTCCATCCATTCCCTAACGGTAATCGGATAAGGTACAGAGAACTTGTTTGTTTTCTTTAAAAGCATTTTGCCTCTCTACGTAGCCTGCACAGACCAGGGTGAAGCAATCACACATCAGTAACCATCTTGGGACCAAAATATCCGTATTTTGGTTAGCCTTGAGAAGGATGCCTAGCCCTAAATTCTGAAACTCCTGATTTGAAGAAAGAACTGTGTAAAAATGGCAGCTTTCTACTCAGAAATGGGCTAAATCCTCCTGCTACCCCAAAAGAGTGAATTCATTGCATCATGCCTTCCTGCCTATTTTCTGGCAGCAGCATTAAAAGAATTATTAAGTAAATTCTGACCTCCAATTTTTTTTTTGTTTTATTGTGGTAAATAAACACGGGAACATCTAATTTTGCAAGGCCAACCAGTTTGAAACACTACAAGCTTAAAGCATTTGTCTGAGCAACTTCTTTGCAGTAAGGTGTTTGCAGAAAATGTGTAAGAGAATGCCATCTTGCAGCTTATTTACAGCCAATAATTGGTATTTAAGGTGAAAAAAACACTTTCCTCCCCCCGTAATCAGCACCATGTTTTTTAAGATCCAAGTGGCAGAAGAAGGAAAAGGTACATATTTTTCTGGACTTCTCTAAGTTTACAGGATATGCAATTTATTGATATTTACCAACAAATAAAACTATCCCAACTGCTTTATTCAGTTTTATTATTCCAATGTGTCAGCAATTGAGAATAGTAATTCGATTGAATTTTGCATTAGAAGTAACTATGCTAACTTGCATCTGTGAATGGATCACAAATTTCTAAGACATTTTACACAGGATTACTTAGGTACTTTGATGCAAACTATATTTGGGGTACTCGTAACAGCCAGCTCTACCATTTCTCAGTAAGTGCAGCCACGTTTATCAGAATTCCTACCTGCCTCCACATGGCATGGTGGGCTGAGCTGTACGACACCAAAATCTCAGCTGTAAATCTGAAATTAATTGGTATTGATAAGGTTATATGTGTGTTATGTATTACATTAATGCATTCCCTCACTAGAAAAATATTATTTAAGATAACAGAACTGTTTCTAGAACCTTGTTTTAATAATGTCTGTCCTGGCATACTTTTGCAGTTGTATTTTATCAAATCTAAAAGCTGCTTTTTATATTTGAATAGGTGAAATGCTGGTTCATATCAATACTAACCTTTATCGTGGTCTTGTAATATAAAACATGTATTTTACAACTCCATAAAAAATTAAATGAGGATTAAGCCAAACATCATTTTAAAAGGCATGCACACATACCATCCACGCAGCAAAGCAATTTACGCATAGTGTGTGTGAGCTGAAAATCAAAGGAAACACTGGTATTTATATACCATTGCTCCTTTTATCCAGCTGAGGAACTTTATTCTGGCAAGATCACAATTGCCTATTTTGTCTCACAAAAACGCCTTATATGCCAAGGATGGAGTAACATTCCTGTGTTATTCACACCGAGGAAAAATACGGAGCAGCTCCACAGAAACCCATGGAGTTCCTCCGGGTTTATCCCCCTACAGCCAAGATCAGACTCCGAAACAGTCACAGCTCCTGATGCCAACTACTGCCCCAAAGACAGCTCCCAATGCAAAGCAAACACTCTCCGGATCACTCCTTCACATTTATCATTGCTAAAATAGTATTTTCTCTCATTATGTTTTGTTCCTTTCAAATCTGCAAAGGACAGTACACTCATGGAGGTCAAATCCTCATCTGCTACTTGTGCCTGGGCTAATCTGCATCCATTGAGGAGGACAAACTGACACTACCAAATTGTAAATAAATGCGAAAAAATTACCATGAGAAGCAAAAGTCAGACAAGGAGATTTCTGAAACTAGCATAGCTGCAAACAGTACAGAAGAGGCTCTTCCTATGCTTTTAAGGCCAAGATTAAGAGGCTCTGCTATAATTCATATTGGTTTCTTGCAAGATGGAAACAGTGGAACTGTCAACAACAACCCAGAGTAAACGTCTTTTTTTTTTTTTTTTTATCATACAAATACAACAAAATAGTCTCTATTCCAAAAGTTACTAAAGGTGACATTAGAGAGCACCTACGATAACCAGATCTTTTAAACACAGGCAGGTTGAGACAGCTTGCATCCAGGAATTGTAAAAGACAGTGTCTCCATGATCTCTTCATGGCTGTCGACTTAACCGACTGCCTGGCAGCCCTTGCACTGCCGGTACTCACTCACATTGTGGAAAGCCCCAAGTGACCCCACATCTGCCAGCCTTATACCATCCAAGACACAACAGTGGAATGGCTGAAATAAAGCCCAAACAACACAGGGTTTGAGGTGGTAACAGAGCTCTGGTGGCAATTCCCAGGAGCTTAGTTGTAACGATACCAATGCTTGCATGTTTAGAATCTTATAAAGGCATTTGATTTGACGTAGCACAAGCATGTTCAGAAGTTAAAGACAGACACTTCCCTCCCCGCCCCTCCAGGGCTGTGCCCTGGTTAATTCAAAGCCACTGGATTTGGAACATAACATACCTGAGAGAAGTACGGCAGCCCGTGCAGTCCCCGGGATGGTTAGATGCAGGACTGCAACCAACTCTTTTCACCTTTCACAGTCCCTGCATCACAGGGCTCTGGCTCGCAACACTCCCGATGTTGGCTGATTACCTAGCTGCCAATGGCACTGGGTGGCCCTTTTAAATTGCTGATTTTCAGGCAGCCTTCACAAAAGAGACCCATCTGAGCATGGGGGCACCTGGAGTATGCCTGTACTCATCCTCCCCTGGCAGCGGAGGAGCTTCCAGCAGGCACATCGGGCCAGCCCAGGGGAGGCAGGACATTATTCAAGGTGGAAGGAGAAACACCCCTATCACTGAACTGTTCATGAAATCAAAAGATCTGAATACATGGGGGGTGATTAAGGAAAGAAGTTTTGCAGCTGCCCAGCTGCTGGTTGGGACAGTGATTTTAAGGGGCAAGCAATAGCCCAGCACAAGGCTCTGGGTCCCAGCCCTGGGATGTCTCATTCAGGGAAAAAGCAACATCTCGGTGTCGAGTCCATCTGAAGCGGGAGGAGAAGCATAAACTGCCCAGGGGGTGGCAGGGGCCAGGAAGAAGGGGGTTACATACGGACAGAGACGACTTTTCATGTGGGTGAACGAGAGCCTAGGACAGGAAACACATCCATCGCAGAGAGGCCACAGACACCGCCTCTCCCCCCGCCAGCACCCACGCTTTGTTGGCAAAACTGTAATTATTATTATTACTATTTTTTGTTCTCTTGAATAATTCCTACCACAAGCAACTGGAGGTTTCACTACCCTAATGTTTTGAATGTTTCATCTTAATTAATTTTCAGCCCACTGGTAGCAAGGCTGGCAGCCAGCAGATAAAACAAAAACCTGCTTGAAGTTGTGCCCAGAGCTGAGCCATTGCATGGCATTACGATCTGACAAAACTCTCTGACAGATCCCTCACTGCTCCTCCTTTGCTCGGCTCCCCATCAGCACAAACTGAAAATAACAGGAGAGGATTTGTTTAAGGAATATCAACAACAGCTGGGCACTAAAGTAAAAGAACACCAAAATGAGAGATTGAGATTTGCCCACTGAGCTTTTACTACCTGGTTATGCAAGATATTTTATGACAACCACAGAAACATTATAGGCCTTTAAATAGGATTTCCCTTACAATTAAGGCCTTACAGCATAGGTGAACCTCACCGTACCTCAGAGATGACTTCAAACATTAACTGGTTTCTGAAATATTTGACTATTTCTTTATTTCACCCCTTACACCTGACCTACTCCCATGGCTGTGCAAACGGCCAGAAGCCCAGGAAAGTGCTCTAACGTTTGGCCACCAGAAGTTGCAGGTTTTTAAGTAAAACAAGACCATACAAGACTTTTAAACATGCATGCTTCATGTGTCAGAAGTTCAGCTTTCTCTTTCAGAAAATCATAATAAAGATGACTGATTTACAATTTCATTTGTCAGTTTTCTGACTTTGTTACATTTAACTCATTCCATGACAGCTAGAAATCATTTTATACTGTAAGTATATGACACAGGTTGTGTAATTATTTCCCTTTTTTCCTCCTACATCTAAAGACCTTTACACCCACCTCCCCAGAAGTAACACCTGTACACATTGGGAAATAGTGTTAATGAGGCAACAGCCAGACAAGAATCATAGACTCATTTAGGTTGGAAAAGACCTTCAAGATCATCAAGTCCAACCATTAACGCAGCACTGTCAAGTCCACCACTAAACCAGGTCCTTAAATACCACATCTACGAGTTTTTTAAACACCCCCAGGGATGGCGATTCCACCATGTCCCTGGGCACCCTGTTCCAATGAAGCAATGTATTCTCCTGCGACGCAAAGTCTTATGTTGACTGTCATCCCACTGCAGGCTGGTGGGGAGGGCAAACAAGGAGGTTGGTTTCCAGCCTTTTAGCTTTTCGTTGGTTTTTTTCCGAGTTTTTGTTGTGGTTTTTTTTTTTTTTACAACTGCTAACATAGACCAGCAAACCCCCAAAACAGAATAGAAAGCTCCAAAAGCCTGGGACTGGGAGGGAGGAGGCTCTGGCACTTGGGCTGCATTGTAAAATACACCCCTCCACCCCAAAACAACAGTACCCATCTCTATTTTACCAACTCTTAGATGAAGAGCCCTTGCAGAAGGTGCTGTGTTGTAAATACATGCAAATAAAACAGACCAATAATCTCTGCCAGAAACTTTAAGACACTGTGTTGTCCGAGCATAACACAAATCAGGTCTAATTCCATGTCAATCAGAGTCACTCCGACCCATAATTTTGTATTTGCCCTCTTTGAGGACAAGACATACATTCAGGGCAAGTCCTTTCCAAAACAGGTTCTGTTTAACCAGTACAGTAACCTGACACGGTCCAGGAAGGGTAAAATTAATTGTTACTGTAATATTGTCAGATCTTGCCTTACAGCCTTCAGGCTCAAAGAAACCTCCTAAGCCATTTAAATTGCCTTTATGATTAGAGCTAAATGAGAAACTTTTATCATGACAATTGTCTTAGAGAGAAAACATCATCTTCTGAAAACTGGAATGTTTCACAAAAACACAGTGGTTTGGCCAAAATTGCTAGTGTGATCTTTTAGCAGCTCCAAAAGGATTTTTTGGGTTGGCTTCAAAATAGCTGCTATCTGGAATGACCACAAGAAATATGGGAAAACCAGGTTATTCCTCTGCTCTAAAGCAGAGCCTGCATCTTCCTCCTCTCAAGTGAGTATATGCTGCACTAGGGGCTATGCAATATTTATTTTCTGAGAAAAATGCCTAATATTCTCAGCTTCATTTCAACATGGAACAAAACCAGATATTGAAGGCTCAATATTTTTAATCAAATGCAATACTTTTTTCCAACCTGTCTTAGTTGCAGCCTTAATATGGGGCTTAGTAGCATGGGTCCTCTGTCCTGGGGTGAACTGAACTCCTACCCAGACAATTTCTGCCAGGGAGTTCAGTGGGAAAAAGGCCTCTGTGTGACATTAAGGATATATAGCATTAATAGGAACAATACTTGGCAGATCCATCTGGTTTAACTCATAAGACTCAATATATTATTAGTCAGATACAGACTGCCAACTGTATGTAATGATCTTTTTCTTTTTTTGCAACAGTTAAAGAATACCTCTGTAAACACGACACCCTGAAGGCTGCAAGAGGTGATCAGCCTAAGTAATGCAACTTTTCAGCCTATCTTGTTATTTTTTTTTAATCCTTTCTGTTGCCGAACAGAAGAAACTTCAAAATGATCCTCACTTTGCTCCTTTTTAAATAAATCAGGAAAACACACACACTGTGTGTAACTCAGGGTCAAATTATATAATTACAGGATTTCTTTAAGTGTTTGTAGAAATACTGACAACTGACAACCAATTAGAGAAAGGTAAATTACCCTCTTATCCACACTTTACTTATCAGCCCCCCCCAGGTTCCTGTGTGGGATTTGAAATGTTCCTAGATCTACAATGCTAAAAAATGACAATAGGGTATCTGAGCATAGTTTATAACGACAGCTTAAATTTACCTTTCAGTGTTATCTTCAGCATTCATCAAACATGGCCAAACAAGCTCAGTGCAACAGGACTAATGCAGCAAGGCTAAATTAACATGCTAAAAAGCAGCTAAATATAAAAAGGCACAAGCATTTCCAAAATGCTGAAAGCTGAGCACTTCCTAAGCAAGTAAAAGCAATTTCATATCTTCATCTTCACTTCCATCGTGGGTTGTAACACACACACAATTCACACTGCCTGCCTCCTTCTGACCTCTGCGGGCACATTGAAATGCACCCTGTGTATTTTTTCTTTTCTGTTTGGATGTGCAGTGGGAATCAGCACAAGGATCTGTGTTACCGCTTCTTCAGGAAGGCCACCAAACAGGGCTGAGAACTGATTTTGCAAAGCAATGAAACAGCAGTGCTCGTGTTCCTGTCCTTAGGTACCACAGGGCATCTGCTGAAGTGAGCTGGGTGTAGCAGGATGCTGCACTAAGCTGCCTGTGTAGGCTTGTGCTTACACAGCCTGATGTGTGTGCTTTCACAGCCTGATGAAAAAGATGTGGTGAGCAGGCAATGGTGCTGCTCATGGGTGGACAAGTTGGCTTCAGGATGAGGGGAACAAAATGCTGGAGTCAAGGTTTCAACTCCCCCAGTCTCCTGGTGTCCTGCTACAAATCCTGTGTGCAACGTCTGGGGTTACTGACTATGCAACTGGCTCATATCAAAGCTTCATAGAAATAAAAGTCCAAATACTCTTCAAATACTGACTGCAGCATTCCACAAAGGCCATTGCTATACCAAACATTTATTTGCATATGCAGTTGCTATGGGTGATCCTGCACAGAATGAAAACAAATCCAGTTCTTAACAGCACACTGTCTGTTCCCTTGTATTACAAAAATGCACTAGAGAACTCTAGCTCCCCATGTCCATGTCATAATGTACTTTACATCCTTATCTCTCCCCACTTAAAAAATATTGACATCAGTGCAATTAATTTGTTTTCAGATAATACAACTATGTCTCCATATTGTGTCATACTTTTCTTTTGTGCCGCATGAAGACAGAAGGGCTTTCTGTTTGCACTACAGGTAGATAAGAGTGGAACACTTCAGCTAAAATTTGTAAAAATACTTATCAGACACCCTTTCAAAAGCAAAAAGTACTTTCTAAGGGCGATCCTTCTCCAAACTACAGGCCAGTTTCTTTTCTGTAGACTTACCACAGCATAACAAAATACAATTTAACTCACTTCATTAGTAAGAGCTGGGATAAGAGCTCTGTGGCAAAGAACTCTGATTTCTGCAGCACTGCTCACATGAAAACCAGTGGACAATGCACGGCCACAGCAGACAAGAACAACCGCCCAGTGGCACAGGTTTTGGCCTGAGCCTCCAGAGACAGAGCTCAGTCCTCGATTTTGTTACAGGCTACACATGGAATAGCTGGGCAAATCACCCCAGGGTGTCAAACCCAGACAAGGTGACCAGTGTGACTTCAGCTGCATCTGAAGTAGCACAAACAGCTGCAGTCAAGGCAACTGCATCACACCTTTAATCTTACTCTGGCTGTTTCCCGTATGTGGTCTGGGAGATAAGAGGACGTAAAGAGGCAAAGGATCCTGGGATTCTCAGATAATGTGTATATTTAGCTACGTAAGTGCCTTGAGGTAGATAAAATGCGCTAGAATACTGTCTATGGCCATTTTGTTTTAATACAAGACACAAATATGGCTTCCTAAATTCTGTGCTACATTTACCCAGAGGTTTTCATTTATTTTTGCTTGCTCAGGAAAGTCCAAGTGCATGCCCCCTCCTCAACCATATACCCTGGTGCCTCAGCTGTCACCTTACTGTCCACAATGCTACAGGAATGCCGCAAAGAAAATTGCAGCAGAATAATCAGTACAAGGGAAAGGTGAGACAGTAGCATAACAGAGAAGTGTGTACCAGATCAAAGACACAGTGAAGAGGACAAGTCCAGCTTTCCCTGGAAACATTTCAGTTCCGCGACTGGCATGCTCACAGCAGATAATCTGACTCTCAGACCCTGGCAAAACTAAGGGAGTATTATTTTCACTCAAATGAAGTAATGTAACAGAACGTAACATGGTTCCTGTCAGCATCAGCCACTCAGACTTCATCTTCATACTGCGTGATTTTTTTGCACAAATATATTTATATTGGCCTCCACATAGAATATCCCACTTCAAGATTATGCCTCAGATCCTATATGCCATACATGCAAGCTGCTGCACCAACACACAGTGGGGCTATAAAAGATCCCACACCAAAACTCGTGGGACTTGCATTCAGTCCTCATTCAAAATTTCCACCGTCATCAAGCAACAGGGAGGTAGTTTCTGTTGCAGCCACAAAACATGTTACAGGACTGGAAATCAATACACCTCCTTCACCAAGATCCTGGGGGTCAAGGCTGATGCCCAGCCTGGGTGCCAGAGCCCTGGGTGCTGGGTGCTGCGGGCAGCAGCAGGGAGGTCGGTCTCAGGATGCTGCTGGAGTGGCTCTCCAATGAAACTACTCTTGCCTCTTCGTCGGAACTTTTTCTTCTATAAAATATAGCTTCTGTGGCCAAAGGGGTAAAGTCTCTCTGTTACTCTTTGAAATCTACAGTCAAATACATGGCTGGCCAAGTCTCACCTGGATGCTGGCCAGTGGTTATGCGTTTTCTCGTTGAAAGAACCATGCTGACATCCAGCCACACAGAGCCACTGTACAAAAGATCTGTTTTACTAAAAAACCCAGATATGTTTAACTAAAAAAAAAAGAAAAAAAAAAATCTCTTAATCACTGAAAAAGAGGATGGGAGAATCCTGTGGGGTTTGTGGTTTCACAAGCCTTGCGAGCTATTTCTGGGAATCACAAACCCCATTTGATTTTATGAAGCAAATGCCCCTTAAAATTACAGCCCTCTCCTCTCCTCTTTTCCTCCTCTCCTCTCCTTATTCCCAGTGGTTAAATAAAGAACAAAACAATACCATATTTAGTTATATATGTAGAAAAGGCTCCATTAAGAATAAAAGGACTGTTCAAGAGCAATAGTGACACAAGGACTGTATATACTCAGGAGGTGCCAGTCTGTGGTATACACATCTACTCTGATTTACATTCACGCCGTTGTCTCTCTGCCACACAGTAACCCCTGCACATCCAAGAGGAGTAATATTAATGAACTAGTAAATTTTCTCCTTTAAAACCTAAAACACTGTCTTGCAGATTTACAGAATGCTTCCAAGAGGTGCCATGCTATTCTTCCAGTGTGTCCCCAGTCACAAAACCATAAGTCTGTGTTGCTGAGTGAACTATATCACCTGCAGGTTAAGCCTTTTTGAAACATGCTTAAAACACAATAAATTGTGTGTGGTTTTCTGACACAGAATAGTCAGAGCATTATCCTAAACTCTTCCCACTGAACTACACTCCAGCAGGGTTTGTCTTGCTCATTTTTACACCAGACCGTGTAAAACAGTGGTTTTTGTTTTCTTTCCCACTATAGCTCTTTTGGCAGTTCTTGAACAGAATGCAAGTGTGCTCTGCCTCCCGTCGTTTCAGTGACTTGTACCTAGGATTTCTCCTGGAGTGGGTGAAGTTCAGGGCAAGCACAGGGCCATCGCTCCAGGCAGTAGAAACAATACAGCATGAGGAAAAAAAAAGGACAATAATAATGGAAAAGACTGGGCACGCAACCATTTTCCAGGCCCAAGTATCTCTATTGTCATATAAAATTCTCTCATCTCCAGGAATCTGCTATTGCTTTGACCTCAGCCCTTTCTGATTTTGATCTCTGTAGCAACTGGAGAGACCTGAGGTTAAGATACACACTTCTACGTCCTTAAAGGAGCAAACCTTGCTATGGATGATGGATAAAAAGTGAATTTCAAAGTGATGTGAAGCATAGGAACTTCAAAAACAATGTTAGAGTTATGGTCTTTCAGGAAATTTTTAAAAGTGATGGCTACAGCTGTGCATATATACGTGTGTACAATATAGATACAGAAATATGCAATGCACAAGTATACGCTGATACACGAGTTAACTAGCAAAATGCTCCCTTTGATCTTCCTCAAATTATTCAATCAATTCAATTTGAGTTTGCATTCATAAATTCCATGGAAAAAAGAAGGGGCTAAATTAGCTGATGGTGGCCTTTTCCACCAAGAGCCAGCATGACCTGACTTATCTGCCCAAGGAGGCCGCCCCCCTCCAACTCCTGCCTGTTGTGGAGGTGCCCTTGACACCATCCACTTTACCGAAACTATTCCAGCAGTCTGAGAGCCGGAGCCGGCACGACTGCCCCGCTCCTGGGCACGCATCCGGACTGTGGGACAGAGACATTCGCACTCTCCCCACAGCTCACCAAACTGCTTGTAGCTGGCACTGTATCTGTAGCACCTTCCAGCAAAACAAAAGATAAAATAATGATTTATTTATAAAGCAGAAGTGTGGGGTGGTTTTTTTTGTTTTGTTTTGTGGGGTTTTTTTAAACAAAAGAAGCTTCTTCAAGCTATGTTAGAGATGCAGAGCACATTAATGGCATGTAACGCCAAGGCCTCGCAGATAAGGGCTTTAAAGCTGACCTTTGCCAAACACAGGAGAGTTAAAGGAAGGACATTCAGGTCAGCCAGTGTTTTACACTGCAGTAATACCTTGGGTTCTTGCTTTCCTTATGGACTGCAGTGGTATGTTTCTGCTGGATTTTCTTTTATTTGTTTCAGACTGATTTGCAAATGAGACTTTTGGCTCTAGCTACCTGTAACAGTGCTTAAGGAAAGCAGAAAGAATAAGGATATAACATACATGTGAATTATTACATTATCTAGCATCGCCTGTCTTCTTTTACAGAAGTCATACATTTAACCTTTTTATTTTTAAGCTACGCTTGGCTCATCTATTTTTCTGCCATCACATCAGCACAGAACTCTGCACCTATCAATTATGCGAAGAAAAAGTGCTGAGCATATGGATTTTTTTAAAAACGTGATCCTCAAATTAAATCCTTAAATGAACAGAACCTTCCACTCATGGTAGACTGATAAAGACAACATGGGAAAAGCACACCCACTGAACGGGGCTGCTACTCACCATCAATTTTGTTCATTGCCTTATCATAGGAAAAGAAACTCATGCTGATAAGGCAAAAACACTTTCCAGGTACGAGTTTTCATTTCCACAACATCCTTCCAAGTGCTTTCCATATTTAGCCTTCATTTAACCACTGTAAAATAATATAGTATGTCCCTATGATGATGTACAGTGGGTGTCCATTTGCTCAGAGCAACACCAGCAGTCAGCTTGCACAGCAAGGGAAGAGGGACATAGGTTCCCATGAATGTATTTTGGGGAACCAAAATCAGGTGAACCCATGGACCCACAGCCAGTTTAGCCAAAGCACCATGACCAGTGCCCTAGCTTTGGGAAAAAATGGCAGGCAGATATTTCATGACCCAGCTTCCAGGACTATTCCTGAAGAAATTGTTTCCCCAGAGGACTCCCATGAGTCTTAAATGATGGGGAGGGAGGTTGACCATGTAATATATCTATCACCCTGGAACTTGAAAATTGAGGCTAGCATAGATGGGGTTGGTTTTCACAGATAAAAGCAGGTATTTCTCATGACTATACTTATTGCTCATCTAATAGCAAGGAGGAGTCCTAAAATGGCATCAAGACTATGAAACAACATAACAGTCTGAGGGCTGATGCATTCAAAGGGTCTCACAGGGAGCAGGTTCCAACTGTTATTCATATTTGAAGAAATTTTCAATCAAAACACCAGAAGGATTATGTTGGCATCTCTAGAACAACTTAAATGAATTTGTTTTTCAGACAAGAAAATTTACTAGAGCTGTACAAAATGCTGTTCCCCTGTGCTGAAGAGTACTGTGGCCTTTAGCCAGCAGTCCTTCAGATGCTTTTTTGTGACACTTACTTATGTGATGTGGGCTCACTCTTACCACAGGCACTTCCACCAAATTTTCATTAATTTCATAGCTATGAATTTGTTTGCCAACTTGTATGTGGACAAGGCTAAGCATGAGTAGGCTATACAGCACTCAAGATATTGTTTGCATGGAAAGAAAAGCAAACAGCAAGGAACAGATTTCGAGGCAATTTCCCTCCTGCATTCCACAACATGCAATTTCTTTTTGTGATTCCACTTCACACAGCTGGACCTAACCCACTGCTGCTATCCGTAAGGCTCTTGCACTCATGCCACTGGCAGCAGATATGAACAAGGTTCAAGATGATGTACATTGACCTTTTTTTTACCTCTTATTTAGTATGAGTTCCAAGTTTATAATTTCTTTGTCATAAGCTCCTTCCCGATTCTCTTATTCCTTAGATTAAACTTGGTTAGCTCCTGCAGGAATGTAGAAATTCTCCATTCTGCAACATTTGTTTCTCTCCAATGTTTAGTACAATGTGACCTCTTACTAGATAGAGCCCACAACCTCCCATGGTAATGAAGTGTGATTAAATATATTTTTGGTTACAAAATTATAAGGCACAATTATAAAGTCAACTATTAAAGAGGACGATTGAAGTGGATGTCTCACTTTTTTTCACCTTTTCACATTCTTTGCATTTGTACACATGTATATCAATGGGCAGCAATTGCTAAAAAAAAAATAATTAAAATCTTGGATTGAGTCAATTTTTAAGCCAATTGAATGTTTGATATGGTGTATACAGAAAACAATGATTGTTTGTTCCCTGGATATATGGGTTTTACATGCAGAATAAGACAGAGTCGTGTGAAGCTGGAAGAAGGGTGCTTAGCTCAGGTGGAGTGTAATACTCCTAGTCTCCAAACTAGCACTCATGACACTAGTTTGTTTTTTCCTCATGGTCTGGATGATGCTGTGCAGACACCACCTTAGAGCTCAGCCCAACACTCACTGAATTAAAGGGACCATTTGCTGTTACTTCTCCATAACTTGGTAAGGCTTCTAGTTAGTTAAGTTGTGGGTTTTTGGGTTTTTTTTTTGCATGGGGGCAAAAAAACGCCCACCCAAACCCTCCCAGAAGGAAAATGGGAACAAGTTCCCAAATCTGTTTTGTTTTTAAAAAGTGAGGCAAACCTGAGTGGCCTAGACAGTGAAAATCCAGCACAGCTCTCTGCTTTCTGTGCTCACACTGCTCTCCCGTGGGTTTCTGACCACCAATGACGTGTTGCTCAACATTATAAATTTCAGAAACCCCAAACTAGGTGGAAGTAGACACAAAATACACATCTCCTCAACTCATTAATTAATTCTCCAAACTACTAAAGAGCACAACAGCCCCCCCTTCCCACAGCATCATGAAGCTTTCCTCCCTGGAACACCACAATCACAAAACAGAGCCTAAGTCTGAGCAAAGAGCACCCCTTCCAAAACAAACTCAGCAACTTCCTATCAGGTACCTTCAAAAGGGAAGACAAAAACACATTTTATGATGTTCCATTAGAGGGCATCCTAGCATGTCCTTTTGTGGTCAGATGCTTCTAAGACATACCTTCTGCAATACTTTATGAACTATCTTCTATAAGGACAGTCAGGAACAGTCACATCCCCAAGCTTTTGCATCCCTTGTAAGTGTAATAGCTGCGTTTCATGTTTTAGTTGGTACTGTATTTCTCTTCTAATGGTGCAGCTCCCCTCACCAGGAGAGGTGGGTTTTCAGTATTGTTCCGGCATGTAAAACGTAAGCTGGACGCACTATCACAAAATTAATTTCAAACTTCAGAACAGTTGCAGATCACACTTGAAAAGGGACTACAAAAGGTGGACAAGTTTGATCATGTGTCTTGGAACTAGAGGGGATGATAAACGTATGTTCTCAAAAGCTACTGAAGACAGAACCTCCACTGTCAAAATACAACAATGTGGCAACTGCTCAGACCCAGCCACAGGAACCAAACCTGAGCTCCAGGATACAGGGAGCTGCTGTAAAAACAGCCACTATTCCCACCCATGTACTCGATCTTTAAAAACTCAGTTTTAAGACAGTTTACTAATACAAGTACAGGTAGATACAGATATACTTTATGACCATCAGTCCCCTTAAAACCAATAAGAAGCTCTTAGGTAGTAAAATCTACTTAGAGTGACAAATATTTTCTGGATTGGGCTGTGACATGTATAAAGAACAGTTTCTGCTCATATCTGTAGGTACACTGAAATCTGTTCAAAGACTGAAGGCACCAGAGGATCTGAAGGTAATAATATTGGAAATTAAGAAGTCTAGGGTAAGAAATAGGAGTTGACATGATAACATGAAAATATATCTACGAGACAGACAATTCAGTTATAATAAATTACCACAGTATCTGACTTAAAGTGGAATGTAAAAGCGCTCCTGTCACACAAAATGAAAAATGAACTTCTGACTGCTGAAATGCAAGATTAATGAATCGACATAACAGACATGAAACAACTTACGATGATCCTGGACTTGCTGTTGGCGGGGGACCTGGAAAATTGACAGAGAAAAACAGTGTGATGAGTTACGGTGAGGTAGCAAGCAGGAAGCTTTTGAAAATGTTTTAAAAGATAAAAGTAACAGTCTGTCATGTTGGATGTCGTTTATGTAGCTTAACAGACAAGTCACAGTTTCTGAGTACCAAAGACAAGACTGTATCCCATAGCAGTGATTGTCTGCAAAATGCTGTAGATGAGGACAATAAACAGGTTAGGCACTCATCCTGCATTTCAGCTGTGTCTCAGGCCACCACAGAAAGGTTAAAGCAAACCACAGGCTTGCCCAAAAGCATGTTGTAACTAAAACTGGGAGAAAACAGCATTGTTTCCCCCATCGATCTTCATTATTTATCAGGGAATTCATCCTAGAACTGATTCAGATGCATTGATCAAATTCACTCTGACCTCAGCGGGCTTTGGCTGAGAGGGTTTCATTGTTACTGCCCTGGGTGCTTGTATTTTGGCAGCTCCTGGAAGGGGTGAGCAGGCTGGAGTGCACATTCACTGGCTCAGTGCATTCAGTGAAGAGTTGGCTGCAGCAGATTTCAGGGAAGTTCATCCTACTGAGTATTTGCTCTAGAAACCAAATTGTGAGACTAAATATTGCTCCAGTCAGTACAAAGAAAAATATCAACTGTTTTCTACAGGAGCATCTAAACAAGTATCATTTTTCAAATAAAAATCTCCTACATTTCAGATACTGAAAAGAAAACTGCCTTATGAGAACATCTAATGATTAATTTCTTATTAGAATTTCAAAAATGTGGGCGATTGATGAAAAAAGACTATGAAACTCATCTCATACATCATTCATTGTGTGTTTGTCCAGTTCCTAAGAGGATTAACTAGGACTCTGTGCAAGTATCTTCATCTCAGTGAATTATTTCCCTCTGAATGTGGAGGTGGAGAAGACACACAAAACCTGCTTCTTGTTTGGAATCTTCCCAGTTGTAAGATCAGCTTTGAAGGCAATTATCTCAATATAAACCTGCAAGAAAAAGTGCTTATTTCGCCTGACAGGTGTATATATCTCTCTCATTAACATGCCTCCAATCTATACTGCAAGCTGAAATTTCTCACTTATTAGAGAAAAAGGAGGTCACTCAGGCACCTGAGAATAAAATGTTTTTTGTCTTCTGGTCTGAATCCACTCAGGTAGCATATTAATGAACATTGCTGTTTAGTGACCTCTGTGCTTCAGTCCTGCTTCCACTAGGCTTTCATGCAGTAAAAGCCACCATTACAGCTGTCAACACAGGCATCTCAGCTGAGCAAAAAGCAAACAGGCAGAGAGGATAAACTGCCATCCCAGAGATGCTCCCAGAAACAGGCTGAATCAGACTGGATGATACTACTACATCAGTGTGTTCATTTTTGATGGATTAACACCCCTTTTTCCAGAGTTGTTTTTCTAAGTAACAGTCTGAAAAGCTTAGAAGGAGAAAACTTACCAAATTTTACAAACAGCACACCAGTTGTAGAAACAGTCTTTCTGCCATTAGTTGCAACGCACTGGAAGTAGCCAGTATCTGTAGTATCAAGGTTCCTTATTCGCAGGCGAGACCCGTAGCTTGTGGCACGGAAGGAGATCCTCCGGGGTTCTTGGACAACCGGCGCATCATTTTTCAGCCAACGGACTGTCGGAGGAGGATTTCCAGAGACTTTACAGTGCAGCTCTGCAGTCTGGCCAAGGGTGGTAGTTATGTTATTCATAGGTTCATCAAGCGTCAAGAAGTAGTCTGTTATGTAAAAAGAAAAAAGGGTGAATAAAAACCTCCAGCTCAGGAAATGTCATTTTAAAGAAAGCTCATGCTTGTCTCTGAAAGGGAAACAAAGGAAATAGCCATCAAATTTAGTAGAAAACAATACTTGTTAATCGATGCTTCAGGGCAGGCAGTATGTCCCACATAGTTTTTGCATGGTAATAAATGGAACAAATTTTGGAATTTCCATGTACTACAGTAATGCTGTATTTCTTGAAAACTTCTCTTCTTTCATACACCCATGGATTCTCTCTGCTTTCTCAACATCATCCTATTTGGCTTCATTCAACACAGAAAAAGGAGGTAACACTGCTTCTCTTTTTTTCTTTTATTTCTCTTTTTTGCTAACCAATAAACATGAAAAACATGTATCAGAAATCTGGCTGCTCATTTTGATGCCTCTGCAGACCTCCCTCTGCTCATGTTAGGACCCACAAAATATAGGAATATACAGAATTAATCGCTCAGAAGTGAAGATCTCAGAGCCATTTTTATTTGATTCACACAGCAGTGCAGACAGTATGTTGTCAATGACTTTGGAAGCACTAACTGTATAGATGAGGAATAAGGATCGTATCTGGGAGATGGAGACTTTTTTCTCACTTGGTATGTTCCTTGCTAAGAGTACTAAAACTTATCTTAAATCTGAAATAGGTCTTATAATAGGTGCAAGCAGAAGACCAAGAATTCTTTTGTTAAGACTGAGAATGTTAAATTGAAATTTAGCAAAATTAATCTCATCTAATCCATTCACGAGCATTGCCTTCTCCTGTCAAGTGCTATTTCATTCTGCATCATTCAGGAACAGGACTATTTCTAGTTAACTATATTCAACATTTAATTAAATCCTTTAAAGGCAGAGACCGAGATGGATTGAGGACGGGGAATGGAATATGCAGGCTTTCATCTCCGTGTCACAGGTTCAAATCTAACAGTGTCATTAGTGGCCAAAACCCGTTATCATCTGCTGGCTGTCTCAGCAGGGCAGCCAAGGCATGAGAAATCCAAAGACTGTGCCCTGCTCTTGCGCTCTCAGAGCTAACCCGGGAGGTCAAGAAAAGCCTATCAGTAAGTAAACTTGTGCTGTGCTGCTTATGCTCCACCATTTTCAGGTACATCTACTGTTAACTTCAGCAATAAGCCTACCTAAAAGTATGAAAAAAATCTCCAGCATGTATAAAACCAGTTTAGCCAACTAACTTACCTAACTAACCCACTTCCCTAATTATTTATTTTATTATTAAATAATAATAAATTATTTATTGAAGACTTGTGTCTTTACTAGCTACTCCATTATGTTTTGTGTACATCAGTATCTCTTTCCTTTGTATTTAATCTGTTTAGCACCTAAGCTCTTACCCTGTGTTTGCACAGCACTTTATACAAGGCATCTCTCTTTTCATTTAATCCTCAGAAGCCATTAGGATAAACATTTAACACAAAGGTACTACCCACACATATTTTTGTTCACCAGACTAGCCTTTTAACATGCAGGTATGAAACTGTGCAAAATACAACTGTTATCTAAGCTCCTATGGATCTAATTAGTTAGGAAATCTGTGTATGGGGTAAAAAGGGCAGAGATCCCAGCCCTTGGTGAAGCCAGACAACACGGTCGGATGTCTCTCGTCAGGGGTGTCAGGCTGGCCTTTCAGCTCTCCAGAGCCATTTCTGCATGCTTCATTGCAAGACTAGAAATGTTTCTGACTTGCTATCTTAATAACCTCACTGGGAAGCATAATCTAAGTCAGTGCACGTATTCTTGGGTTCTCTCCACAATCTGGGTTTAATAAAATCACAGTAATAGCATGGAACTGGATAACCGCATTTAATTATCCAATGTAACATTTCTATACCACAGTCATTTATATAATTCCTGATAACGTTTCAAAGACTAGTTCAGATATCTACAGTATAACAGTCAAACACCAGAATGGCCTCAGTCCTGTGACGGTCCTGCTGACAAACACCACAGTAAATATAATGTTTTAAAGGTCCTATGGTATACTGGAGAGGCAAATAAGGATGTCGGGTAGGTTTCCAAAGGTTGGAGAAGGATTTTAAATAGGGTAGGTTTCCAAAGGCTGGAAAAGGATTTTAAAGTATCGGTAGCAACAGTAAGTCAGTGAAAAAATATGGCTGTAATGCAAGAGCTACCGTGCAACTGCTCTATAGGCACAAACAGAAACAGCCTCTCAGCTTCAGGAGCTTCTGACTCCTCTAAGTGTTCTTCACCTTCCTCCACAACCTACTACAGAAACCCTAAACAAAATGCATCTGCTAAATTCAGTTTAGCTTTGTCCTCAAATCCATAAATTTTTGCATCCAAATCATAGATCAAGCAGATCACCTGAGATGAGATTTAAACAGGACAGGTTTCAAGCATCTGGAAGCTTCATGAGAAGACATTTCTCACAGATAAAGCAGTTCTGTAATTGAAAACGAGCAGAATGTCTAACAGTGCTTCCAAAAAACCCTGGGCTGTTACTGAGGCATACAAAATTACGAGCATTCCTTCCCTGGCATGTACAAAAGCCATCCATTGCTGCCCTGCCCGGCATGGAGGGGCCGAAGAGAAGCCCGATTTTATTTTTAATACCTGTGTCTAACTCTTACCTACCAAAGCCCATCAAATCTCCAAAGCTACCACCACCATCCTCTTCCCTTAATAACAACTATACAAAGAACATATAAAATATTTCCTGCCTGCAGCCAGGTTTCTGCCCAGGTCACCCGCCGTGGACCACTCTCTAGTGCCACCAGCATTAACATCTCTTCCTTCTGGGACCAAAGGCCAAGAAAAACGGTGATAAATCCTCCTTTTGTGCTTTCAGCAGGAGGTGAACAGCGATGATGACACAGGACAGACTCACAGCTTGCATACACGATGAAGACACTGTATCGCATGGCCATGGTCTTAGAGCATGCCACGTTTTACCAGATTTCATTTGACAGTCTCCCCGCCATCAAGGAGCTCCCCAGATGCCCAGAGTTGACTCCCTCTGACCTAAAGAATAATTTCTTAGAAACATGATGGTTCTTATGTACAAAGTAATTACTGCGCTTCTGAGAATTAACTGGTCTAGTGGCACTGGACATTGGAAAGTCTGAGTTTCAATCCTGGCTCTCTCTGAGTAGTCTTGGGTGAATCACTTCAGTTGTGATTTTTAGAAGAGCCAAAGGGAAGCAGACACCCAAAGCCAATCAAAGCTCACATGGGATTTGTGCAACTAAGTCCTTTTAAAAACAGCCTTAAACCTTTTGGCTCAATCTCTCCAGCTGTAAAGTGAGGATAATAATCCCTCTTACATCATGGGGAGGCTGTTATGTACATTAATGAGATAATGCTCGTAAAGCACTTTGAAGGTGAAAAGTGCTATGCTGGGATAAGCACTGTTATTATATTTTAAGTTAAATCTCAGGGTTTCAAGAACATAACAAAAGCCGGTCCATATTTTAGAGTAGCACTCTATAAAAACATTTTGGAAACATTTTAATTTACAGAAGTATGGGAAAATAGCCTGAAAAAGTTCTAAATAAAATTTAGCCCACCTATAATTTAATAATAGTCAAACTGATTTTTTTTTAATTTGTAAAAACAATTTACTGCTGGGCCTAGACCCTGAATGCCAAGTTTCAGTCCACAGAGATATTTTTTTTTTTAATGGCTGAGTTATAAACCCTCGAAAAATGCTGACAGCCCCTTTACTATAGCAGCACTAGCGGGTGCCCTATAATGAACTTTTAAATGACTTGAGATAATATCTGGAAAGCCAAGCCTAAAATATATTCCTGGTTTTGAGCCATTGCCAATGCAAACACAACACATCATAAGTCATCTTCATGATTCTAAGCGCATGAATTGGAGACACTGCATATAAAATCCAAATATTAGGTATCCTTCATGGCCAAACTTTTTGCTGGTTTGATGTTACAGAATAGCAGCAGCTGTGCAAGGACGAAATGTAGTGCATTTGCGTGTCTCAAAAGAAGAAAAGTGTGTGTATTTCCACAGCTCCGTCTTGACATTGTTAAATAGGAGCCTGCCTGGTCATAATAAATCCTGAAGTATTCTACTACTTCTAAGTGGAACCCAGGTGGCTTTCAAAATAAAAGCTCGTCCTCTCTGGCCAAGGAATGTTAATCTCCTCTGTGACCACATGGTTACTCTATCTTAAATTACCAAAGACACATCTTAGAGCAGTAACACCCTCTTTGCTTGGAGGAGGATTTTGCTGGCCACAGTGAGACCTTTTTTCCCCAAGCACTGTGCGCTATATGTTTCTGATTTCACTAGGTGTTTAAAGCACGATGGGGATGCAGGATTAGACCCTAAAATGTTCATTTTATGAGAAGAATTGTTGTTTCATTTATCCTTTTCTTTATGCCCTTCTGATCTTTCAGAATATTCAAAGAAAAGTCAAAATTAAAGTCTTGGTTCAAGCCATCGCAACCCTGAAAACAGCTTTAACCCAGGTGCAACAGAGAGGCTGGTGTACCAAGTTACTTCCCATTATAGACATGTAACAACACACTTCCCTGGTAAGGAACATCTCCAGACCTTTTCTCAAGCAAATCTACAGCTGTGGGGACACTGTTTCCAGCTGCTGGACTGGAGAATAAGTTTAAGTCTGGATTTGAAAACTTAAATCTGCATTGCAGCACGTAAAGCAACCACCTGACCTGGTTGGAGTAAGGCAGTCGGTCGGGACACCAGCCTTACAGACTGCTTATTGCATTTCTCTTTCTGCACCAGAAGGTTTAGCAGCTCGCCGGTTCTTTGTCATAGCATACACTGGCAAGAAGAAATGCAACAAGCATCTCAGTCAGTGACTGCAAGACAGATGCATTTAGTGATTGGGAACTTAAAGAGCCGATAACCTTTGTTGAAGGGGAAAGAGCCTGTCAGGCACATCAGAGGGTCTGACACAGTCTGTCTGATTTAATATACTAGTCTGGAAAGAAGCATTTTCATTTATTCAGAGCTTTGCATTATTTACATTAGCGCAGTCTGATGCTACACTTAGATGTGCTCCCTATACTCACATCTATCGGCACCACCACTGAGCTCAGACCGCTGGCAATTCTCTATACCAAATGGTTCTCTTTGGAGAAAGCCAACAACGCGGAGCCCACCCAGCCTGAAGATGTTGGAGGGGCTTGCTGGTTGTTCCATATGTTCAATCGACTTGAATTTTAAGCTAAAGAAGGAACGAGCAGGATTTCTGACTGAAGTGTAGCCATAGACAGAGAACATACTTCTCAGTTGGAAAAAGAATTAACCACCGATTGCTTGATCTGCCCATAACTCACAAAGGGAGACAACTCCCGGCAGGTCCGATCTGAGGGTCTGACCAACAGGCCCTTGTTATTAAAAGGGGCAAAAGAAAGACTCCTGGCTGGAATTTCACTTACTTTAAATGAATAAAAGTAGAGGAATGACAGTGGGAGGAAAGGAATACCACACTCAACCCATAATTCAGCAACCCATATGAAGAATATAAGTTAAAGAAGTCCAGGCAATCATGCGGAAATATTCAATGTTAACTGTCTTGGGACAAAAGGAAAAATATTCTACTGCCTTTGCTTGCCCAGCTTATTTTCAAATGAGTTTCCTCAGCAATGTGTATGTGCAAGACTCAGTTCGGGATACACCCTGCAGCTGTGTGTTGGTGTGTTGGGCTTTCTCTCCCCAGACACTATCTAGGGGGTTTAGTGCCACCTGAGGATAATTTACTGAACTGAAACAGGCTGACCACTGCCCGAGGCTTTATGGCTTTTCAGATACCCATGTGTGACATTCAGTGTATTTGGGATTCTCAGAATTAATTGCTACTTTCTGATAATTAGTAGCTTAGAGATTGCCCTGGGCCATAGGGGAGGGAAGGCTTGTGGAGGGAAACCAGAGCACAAATGCCTGCAGACTTGCAAAAAATTATCTGGGGCTGAGCACCTGAATCCCACTGGTTTTGGATAGGAACTGGAAAACTCTCTGCCCTGCACACCAGTGTGAATTCTTAATATGCATTTGAGAGTTTTTATCTGCCTTTCCTTGTATGAGTCAACATTAAGGTTTAAGGACAGATGTCTTGGTGATAGCTTTGACGCTACAATCTGGCAACAGGAAACAAAGCTTTTCTTTACCCAGGCACCAGTTTTATAGCGCAAGTAGGAAGCCTCTAAACTTTATCACAAAAAAAAGTGATTTGGAATAGGTAAACAAATGTCCACATCCAGCTATAAACCCAACTACTGAAAACCATCAAGGGATTTTGTTGTCACTTTAGAAGCTGCTCTGCAGTAAAGAGCCACGTAGAAAAACTCAAGCTATTAAAGGAAGGGTGTATAGAAAGGTATGTGCCTTAAGATTAATGCGGTAGAGTCAAAGAAAAGCTGTTATTTTTGACATTTTGACATAGCATCACTTTAGGATCTGGTTCTTATTAGCCCCTTCTGTGCCTTTTAACAGTCTATTTTTTTAAAAAACCAAAAATGTCAGGAAATTTGGAACAGAAACTTACAATAAAACACGTCTCTTGACCCTCTGATCTATCAATCTTTCAAATAAACAAAGATAGCTGGATGAGCCAGGAAAAGGTTATTATATATAGTTACCTTATGTATAATGGTCAGATATTCACTGCACACACTGAGGTTATATAAAAATCCAATGTAAGCGAAGCATTTTGTGAAAGATTTTTGCCACGAATGTCCAATGTTACTCAGGGTGGTTTCTTTTTCAGGTTGTGTTCTGCGACCTTCAAATTTCACACCCTGTATTATTTATAAATGAGACATTCAAGAAACACAAATTCTCAAATAAAAACGTACACTCCGTCAGTGGAAAAGCAAACAAAAGGAGCTAATGTACTGTGGCTAAAAAAATTTTCAAACAAAGTAGAAGTAATTTACTGCCTCGCTACTAACAGGACCCCACAAATAGAATCAGAATCCTGAGCCCCATCAGGGGAGCTTGATTTACCGAATATCCCCCTGATAATAAAGGAAAATAAAAAGGTAAATTGTGCATGAATGTGAAAGCTGTAATTCTTCCCCTTTCACCATGTGTATCAAATTCACATCCAGTGATTTCAAAAGAGAATCTGGAAATCTCTAAAGAACTGAGGCCAAAGTCAGGAGGCCTCGATCCACCTGGTTTTCGCCACGTTTGGTTTTGTTTATGTTTTTTAAGATGTAGTTTGCCTAAGAGTCAAATTCTCCCTGGGACATCTGAAAGATTTTCCTTGTAAGAACTCATAGCCAGGTCACTTCCCTGCCTGGAAAGACTTGCCAAGGTGATAGCTTTAGCCTGGATTTGTCAGTAAGAACAGCAAGGTTTGCTTCTCCCCTCGGGAAGCCCCCAGACCCAAAGCGTTGATCAGCAGCATGGCTGTACCCACTGCGATGTCCTGCAGCCCCTTCTGTGCTCTGTGGCCTCCTCCTGTGCTGTAGCTGCTGGCCAGCCCACCCTACCAGAGGATGTTCTGCCTGCACAAGGATCTCCAAGTCCATGACACACAGACCCACACACAGGGCATTGGAGCACATACTGCAGCTCTCCCATTCCCTGGTTTGACCTTCTACAGTTATTTTCTGCTCTGGATCCCCAGACCATCCCAGGGGAGGGATGCTTGCTATAGGTGATCCCTGTATTGATATGCCTTCGAATACTGAAGGATAAATCTCAGCTTAACCTTAAACCACTGAGTGATTTGGGGTGCATTTTCTAAATCCTGACACTGGCTGCCAAGCTCTCCAGGGAATGTTTGCTTTCTGTATAATACCTGGAGCACCACGAGACTGCGAAGTGCTGCTGCAGCAGTGACTGCAAGGTCTATGCCACACAGAGAGGCTGTGAGCAGCGGGGAGCTCAAAGCCCGGGCTTGGGATTGTGGATGTCTGGAAATGAAAAGGGTTCCCAAGCCCTCAATCACTCTATCATTTTAAACTTGTTTGCCAAAGCAGATAGGCCATGAAAGGGAAAATAGGCAGTATCTGCAAAAACTCACACAAATAGGTTTTCTTTGGAAACTGAAGGACCAAATGAAGAGCTCCTGGGAGGAGGAGGTAACAGCAATGAGATGACACACTGCACCCCAGCACCAGTGTCCTCAGTTCTGGCTCAACCACAGCCAGGACACATCCTTGTGCATGGTCAGGGAGCTGTCGTGATGAAACGAGCTCCTGAGGAGGCTGCAGGTGGGAATGGGGGGACTGGGAGAACCTGATCAGGGGAAGCTACAGCAACAGCATCCTTTTCTTACCAGTCCTGTAGAGTGAATGTCCACTGAAGTTGAATTCTACCCACAGTTTAAAGGAAATAATATTTCAAAGCTGACTCTTTCTCGGTAAAGACTCCAATATTATCTTTGCCTAAGGATGCAGAGTTCCCAAACAATTCCTCTACTGTACAGATGTAAATAGGCTCTCATTCAAATTCAGGCCTACTTCTTTGTAAATAAACCAACATCTGACTGAGGGAAAAGCCTAACCTTTCAATTGTTTTTGTGGAAGAGAAGCAGCTGAATGAAGGGCTCTTCACCTTTCTAAATAAGGATCAGGGAAAAGAAGAGCTCATGGTAAACTGGAAGCTTTCTCAAAGAGCTGGAGCAGAAGCTTGTCCCATGGTGTAAGGGGAGAGAGGGGAGGCAATGCACAGGCAAGGAGAAATGAGAAACCAGAGTGCCTTAAACAACAAGAAGGGAGACAGACTAAATAATGCTCGGGACTGCCTGCCTTGTTCCCTCCCCTGCTGGCACACCCCAAAAAAGAGTTGCATTAAAGAACAGAGCATGGACCCTGAAAGCTGGCATCAGGGCAGAGCATCCATGTGAACTCCACTTACTCTCCACTCCATCTGGTCTTTTTGTTTTGCTTCAGATATTACCTATTGCCACAGCCGATGTCAAACAATTTCCAGATAAGGAAATTTCTTTAAGCCACCAAGAGCAAATGGCCATGCCATGGCGAGTGTCAGGAGCGGTTAGAAAGTCCGGTGCAGCTGGGCCATGTAGGAGCACATGCGGAGGCAGACTTCTCCAAGCCTCACGAAGTGATGAGCTATGTTCCCAATCAGATATCTCCCACCCGTCCGGCAGCTGCAGGCTCCCATGGCTCGAGGGAAATCTCAGCTAGGAACTTGGGGATGAAAGGCTTCGCATCCTGCCACTGACCGCCTGAGATGGGCCTTTTCCTACCACCAGAGCCCTCTTTTCTCCCCTTTTTTCACTTAATTCTCCTGATGTAATTAAATATTTATTGAATCAAGTTTTCACTTCTCTTTTTCCCTTTTGGCATTCCCTCTGCATGCCATGATTTACCAGTTGGAAAAAGAGAGAGAATGCTCATAGCTAAATTTCCCCTATTTTAAAAGTGATTATTTTTTTATTTTTTATGCACAGTTTGTTTGTTTTTTTAAGGTTTTGGTGAGAAACCACCTCCTCCCTCCCATCAATCGTTGCTTTCAACAGCTCTTCACGGGTGGCTGCGTCTCTTTTAAATTCATTTCCTGTTAAAAAGAATAAACAGGCAACTGTTTAATGCTGTCGATTTAGCTTATTTAATAGAAACTGAAACCTGAATAGGGCTCAGTTGTAAGATAATCACTGCAGAACTCACTGAGCTAGGGAAAGCACCATATTAAGTAATTATTTCAAAATGCAGAATGTTGCTTAGCAAGACTGTGAGCTGTTCCTCCTTCCCAAACATGGGAGATATATTGGAGGAGATGCTCATTTCCAAAAGGCAGCAGGTAGAGTTAGAGCCACTTAAAGCAGACAGCCATTTAATTGGGAAATTTGGCTGGAAACCACTTTCATGTGGTGAACTTAATAGGCTTTAAAATGAGTTTTACTGGGACGCCTGCATGACCTCATGGCTAACTGCAGCAAAGACAAGTGGATGTTGATTTCTTGAGATACTTGTTTGGAAAAGAAATGTAAACTAAGTGCACACCTAATTTTCTCCTCTGAGGTTTGAACTCCCCAAGTCAGCATGCACTGCAGTATATTTGGCTTTATACAAGTGAGAATTTCAAAGACCTTTAGCAGAACCAGCAGCTCCCACATTAAAGCCCCTGTTTCTCTCTTAGACAAGACAAAACGTGTGCACCTTACTTTGCTTGTAGGCACACTGGGAGAATCCGCCCCTCTGACTAAGCTTTTTGGGCAGCAAATGCATTTTAATCACATATGTAAATCTGTGTTTAGGTGTGTAAGCTTACAGCAGTCTAAATGCTAATCAGCTCAAGCAAAGGGGCCGGTAATCCCCCAGGAATGCAGGGTTCAGCCCAATGAGTGGTAATTGCCACATTCCAGGTAGATTAGAAGCGTGTAACTTCATTTTACCTGTTTCTGACAATATAGCTCAGGAACAGGTGCCATGGAAGTAATGCAGAAAATGGTTTAATTACCAATGTAGAGGCCAGGCTCAGCGTTGACACAGAAAGTGTAAGCCTCGCTTTGAGCAGTAAGGTGACTCAATGTCCAGGAGAGTGGCAGCCCCCCCAAGTTTTACCTCTGCTACCTCTGGAGCTGCTGCTTTCCAACAGACATTGGCAGCCAGGGTGGGACATCTGAACCCTGGCTGACAGAGCCCAGCACAGAGACATGGAGAGCATTTTGAAGAAAGCAGATGCCATAGGAGGCCCACACTCCATGCTACCATCAGGCACTTTTCTCTGTTTCCTAGCTACGTCAATCAAACTAAAGTTTTGGAGAGTGCCCACCTGGAGCACATGACACTGGAAAAAAGGAGCATTTGAACTACCACCTAAGAGAAAACCAAAATATGGGTTAAAAATCACCCTGGTCATAAGAAATAAGTCTACATAAAACTTCCCATTAGGAATAACAACAAAGAAGTTAGTGGGGGCTATTTTTCATCACAGACCAGATACAATTTACTGTAAAATTACATTATCTTCAATATCTCTTCTCTGTCTTCCACTTTACCCAGGTTTTGGTTGGACGCACACAGTTTTCCCTGCAATATCTTGCAATCTATGAGCACTTTACCAGTTGAACCTTTAGGCTCACAGTGGAGAACAAAGAATATATCACTGATGATCATTTGCAACAAATATTTCCACCACTTCAACAAAGTGTGACCCTGTCTTCTCCTTTGATCATGGGGTGGGTTCCTGTAGGTTAGTAAACGTTGCCTGCCAATGATATCATCAGAGGCCTGAATTAAGACTTTGATTGCCTGCCTGTCATTTTCTAACTTTTGAGTGTTTGGCTTTGTGGCCTTAACTTGCTTTTTCTAGCCACTTATTTATTTCTTACTTTTTGAAAAACCACAGAAAGCTGCCAAACAAGTAAAGGAACATGCAGGAATCCTGCTTGGGGCTTGGGGGAACCACCACCCTCATGTCTCTACAGCTTCATGATGTTTCCTGAGCACAGCCTGGGCCTGCAGACCTACCATGGGCACCTGGATGAATCACTGCAGTGAGACAAGACATCCATTCTGTCAACACCGTCTTTCAGCAATAGGTTGTGAATTGGGAATTCTCTGCTTAATGACTACATGCTTTTCTCCCTTTCCCACCAGCAAGCACAAGCCCTTTGACTTTTGTCTTCTTCAATGTGTCCCAGATTGCCAGAAAGTCCTGCTCCTTCCCTGGTGGGAAGGCAGATGTGAAAGAGCCAACCTTGTCTTAAAGTACTCAGAACCATATATTCTCTTCATACTTAAGCACCGAAAACATACTTATGCATAAACATAAAACATTATGAACACATGTTCATAAAAAATATTAACAAAATACAGACAAAAACATTGAGAAAAACATCTGTGGCAGAACTCCACTATGGCAAATTTCAGTCTAAATAGTTAATGGTAGGCAAAGTTATAAGTAAATGAAAAGAGTGGTTGACAAATTGCACAGTTAGTGTAGCTAACAGTGTCCTCCACTGCAAATGTTACGTTAGAAGCGTTTCAAAGACCAGATTAACTCAGGAGCTGCAGGCCACTGCCTTGCAAAAAGGGCTTGAGGAAGCTAAGCAATTTGGTTTAAATAATTGGTGGTGCATAATTTACAAAATGAAGGGGAATGATAAATACAACCCTTATTTTACAATATATACTCTTTGGAGAGCTCCAAATCATACATAATTACCACCTGCAAATGTATTTCCCCCCTTATTAATTTAAAGCCTCAAAATTCCATAATAAAACAAATCGAGGCAAACTGCCTGCCTGATGCTTGTTAACTTTGAGTACAAACCCTACCATCCACCACACAAAATGTCAAGCAGTTCACAAACCAACAGAACTCACATCTTGAAATATTTTTACCATGTGGAACATTTTACTGGTACAAGAATCAAACACAGCATTCTCCAGAAATCACAGAACCACACATAACTAACTGTCAGACGATCACCAGAGAAACAAGGTTTATCTTAAATGCCCCCTCACCCCTTTGCCTGCTGATTTGGCCAAGTCAAGATTTGAGATTTTAAAGTCTGATTTCACATCTTTCTGGTTTTTTCTGTCCTCTTACCTTTATCTAATTCACTTGAGATGTTCCATGATGATGTAGGCATAAAATCAGCAACAACTGATGAATTTGCTCCTAGAAGGGAAAAATAGGGGAAAAAGAAAAAGAAAGATGCTGTTAATATATCGATTCTCTATAATCAGGAGAGTAAGAGGCATTTATAAAGTCGCTGTCACAGTAATAAAATTACTTGAAGAACAGCAGCTATTAAAAGGCACTCGATGTTCTGTGTTGGCAGGCTCAGACATATGGGCAGCAGAACCAGCGAAGTGGAAAAAGGCACAGGGCCAGTGCTGGGGTTTGTTTTGCAATGCTGTCACTGTGAAGCCTTGTGTTAATTAAGCAACTGATCTTTGAGATGTATTTGGCCCACCTTAAAATCTCTCCATGAGTTTTATAGAGGTGGAATGACTCTGCAGTGTTACAGCTAAGAAAAACACAAACCCTATGAGGTTGCTGAACAGGTTATCTATTAACATTTACAAGTGATTTTAATCCTGCAGACCCATGTCCACAAGAAGAGACACAGTTTATGCATTGAAATTAATAGGGCTACTGGTATGAAAAATCCTCCTACGACTCATGTAAACACGGGCTGGAAAGACTGATCTGAACATCAGTAGCATTTTCTCATTGCTATGACACTTCTTCCTTTTTCTTGAAAAAGTTGAATGGTGACTTTAGTCTTCACTTCTATTCTTATATTTTTTTTTTAACACAGAAACAGTAAATCTTATGGAAGATGGTGTTAGGGGAACTGCCAGAATACTTCCAGCTTCAGCTGTCGGTCATGGTAAAACACCTCCCCGTATCTGAACATCGATGATTTCATCACACACCCACATGAGCACTTTGGCGGTAACTGCTGCCATAGCGCTTGCCACATCCCACCAGGCTGCGGTGGCCAGGTGCAGTATCCATGATGAGGTGTTTATCTAGCTCCCTGAGGGTCTTCGCAAAACCGCATTCAGCAGTGTAAACCCACCATCACATGGCATGGGTGGAATTACTGTTCCCCTGTAACAGCTGACCCACGTGCACCTTATGAGGCTCTTCAGGCACCTGGAAAGCACTGCTTTTGGAGTGCAATCTCTCAGTCAGCCCCCGGGGATACTACACATATATATCAGCTTTAGCGAGTGATGGTGGGAAGAATGTGTGTGCACACACATTACATGCATGGAAATGCAGTGAAGCTCCCAGTTCCCTGTGTCTACCCAGCTCCAGAAACCTGATCCTGAGGAGGAGAAGAGTGATGCTGGACAGGAGTGCTAGGGCACTGAATGTGGGAGAGAAGAGTGAATCTGAAATAAAAACAAGCAGTGCTCAATGTGTCAGCTCCCGACCCGAGTGAGATGCTGAAAAGACTCACTACAAATTAACACCCTGTGGCCCGATTCTGTGCCCTAGCTGGGCTCCCAGTGCTAGGTCATCTCACTCGATCCCATAGAGTCCCAGCAAGGGCAGAGTCAGGATGCTGAGCGTCAGCTGGATCCCGGATGAGTCTGAAGTATATTGTTTTTATTGTGACACCATCCCTTTAACTTGTTTCCACACAGCTTTTAACTACAAAGCAGTTTCACTCATAAAACTGTGGCAGTGCAAGGATATGCAAAGATGTCCTGCGTTTATTTGACCCGCTGGCAACTATTCTATTTCATTAAAAAATCACGAGAAAACTGTAAACACAAAGTCATACAAATGCATGAAGCAGTTCAGATACAGCTACTACGCTTTTTATAAATACCGCCTTTCTTAAAAGCCCACCTGGTAGCACTGCTTATTTAAGACTCTGTCAAGTATTTCCAATGTAAACACCGAATTTGAAGGCATTATAACTCACCTACGAACACGGCCCCCAGCCTGCACAGATGCACAGGGCAGAAACCCACTGATGGGGACAGATCCTGAGCTCACGTAAAATGGCAGCGCTCTGATGTCAGCAGTGACACCTGTTTACCCAAGCTGAGATTTTGGCCCACTGGGTCCATCCCTCCTAGTTCTTTACTTTTTAACGGTTGAGCTTCTTACCTAATCCAAATATTAGGGATCACATGGATGAAAGACCTCCTCCTTTGTTTAAGGAAAACAAAACTGATCCAGTGCTAATATCACCTTCATGGTGACCATGAGCATCTGGGCTGCAGGACACTGTGGTCAATGGATTTGCTCTGAGGCTAAAGCTGAGGTGTGGGGTAGGTGACAAATAACCAGTTGGCCAAATGCTGTCCAGGACCTGGTTGGTGTTAGGCTGGTACTGCAGGTTGGGATGCCCAATCTCCTACACCTCCCCTGCATCCTTGCCTATCAATCCCTCCTACTCAAAAAATGGCGTAGCTCCTGTAGGCCCATAACAAAACCCTCTCAGACAGGGATCTAAGGTGCCGCTGCCTCTCATACCTCTTGTTGAGACCAAACAGGTTCATCTCTTATGTCCACAGGGCACAAGCACTTGGGTTATGTCATTCACACTGCTCACTCATTCCAGTTTTGCACTGAACAATGTATTTTCTGGAGATAATACTACTTTTGTTCACCTGGAAATATTCCAGCATTAAGAGCCCACAAATGAACCATATTCTGCAAACAGCTAACACACATTAACCAAAATGAAAGAAAAAGTACTAAAAATACTATGACCAAATACAATATTTTGCTATTGAAAACCTCAGAGCGTTCATATGAATGTTTTCTTAAACAGGCTTTGAAAACACGACCGTGAATCTCACAGAGCAGACATCCATCATCTGATCTACAGAAGAAACCACATTAGAAGACCAAACTTTACTATTTGTGAGACAGTTATTCAGGCTGGTAACCGGCAATTTTCTGATATTCCCGAATTAAAGCTCAGATTTAAGAGCAAAGCATCACTGTGCCCTTAGTAAACATTTTATTTGACTGAAAGGACCATGCAGAGCAGCTACACAGCATGGGAGCATACCACCGAATCAAAGTTAATGCAGAAAACAAAAGCATCCCAGAAAAGAAGTCCACAAGACATGCATGAATTTAATTTCTAACTGTGATGACTTAGGGTTGCTGTGCGTGAAAATGAGAGCAGTGATACCTCTCCTTGGAAAAACTATGTTGTAACCTTCAGGCCAAATACGAAGTGAGCTCTGTCAGAAGGTGAGCTTCCAGTCAGCCCTTGGAGAGAGATGAGTCATGGATGGGAGAAGGATCAAAGCCTCATCCCAGCAAACTCATTCCTCCCCTGGAACCTCCTGCTCCTGCCTGACCCACCTTGCTCAGTAACTCTCAGTAACTCTGCGCCCAGGAGGAAAACAGGTTTAAAAAACCAGACTGGGAATGAGTAGGACTTTTTTCCCTTCTGGGACCCACTATGTGCTAGTGGGTCAAAGAGCTGGAGCACCAAGAAGGTCACCCCAAATGTAAGACACCTACGGTTATTCCACCCACAACCTGGAGGAGACCAGAACAGGTTTGCCCATTTGCTGTCACCATTAAAAAAAAAAGAGAGAAAAAAAAAAAATCCTGCAACTGGATTTCAAATGAGGAGTTTAAAAATTAATTCTTAATTGTTAAAAATGCCCTCTTATGTCCTGCTTAACTATTTCAACAATAAGATTTGTTTTGGAAAAAAGTCAACCTGAGAAATGTGATCAACAGACAGGAACGTTATCCTGTTAAGATTTTATTTATAGATGAAATCGTTCTGAAGAATGACGAATCTTACACT
Organism: Ibycter americanus; assembly: GCA_035590275.1. NCBI lineage: Eukaryota > Metazoa > Chordata > Aves > Falconiformes > Falconidae > Ibycter > Ibycter americanus. The sequence continues at coordinate 33,135,147 of JAVJGI010000032.1, read as the reverse complement.
TACTACTGGAAAGATAAGATTCTGTTCAAATCTCTGTCACTATTAAGAAATGTTGGTCTTTTAAGCTAGTGAGAAATCACAACAGTCAATTATAACCCCTGTGAAAAGACAAAGTGTATTCAAATGCATGCCCCACAGAGAATTTGGCTAATATCTGATTTTACTACCATATAGCATAAATGTAGAGTGAATTTCACACAAGTCAGTCCTTTTAAAGCCTTTGTGATTAAATAAACTTCAATAAGGTTTACAAAAATCTGCCTCTGAAGAAAAACTACAGAGCTAGCTCTTATCACAGGCATACACTACTGTCTCATTTTCTCACCAGAAGCAACCATTATTCAGTGCTCCAGTGTTTGTCCTGTCATGGTTACAGACCCATCAAAAGGCTAGGGCAGCCTCATCCCCTGGCCACAGAACTGAAAAGATCTAGGCCCCGTGCCCAGGCTAATTAATACCTCTGTGCAATGCATTTGTAACATGAAGTAAAGAGAATATAAGTCAAAACTGGAAGAAGGCAGATAACTAAGATGACACCAAACCCAGAATTGATTGAAGACTTTAACAAGGAATAAATCTGCTATACAGAAACAAAGCAGAGAGCAAAGTAAGTCCAAGGAGGTGGATATTCTGCTTGCAAGGCCCTACAAGGAATGCATGAGGTCTGTACGGCTGCTAAGCATAGGAACGTGCACATCCAGCAGAAGAATTGCCTGCAACAGGCTTTCTTCTCGGGTGCAGAGATGAAAACCCAGGTCTTGCAGGAACACATCTTCTTAAGGTGGAAGATATATCTAGTTAAAACACACAAACAAAAAATTCAAAGCATCATCTTAACGGGCATCCTCTGTCTTACTTCATATCACACCAGAGGGTCATTATATACCCTAATTATATGATTATATGCATAATTGGGAGTAATTTTTTCTGATACATATATGAATGTGACTGCAACGTGTGCAATTCAGATCTCACTGTACAATACCCAAAATAGCAAAAAGAGCAAGGAGGTATTCAGAGTAACAAAAGAGTTGGAAGTCTGAGTAATAAGATAAACTATACAAAATTAATGTTTAAACTAAATTAAAAAAGAAGTTTTCCATTTGCGAACCTCTTTCTGAAGCTGCATAGAAAGCCTACCCCAAGTGAGATTTTTATCCTTTGAAGGAATTTGCCTAGGGAAGTGATAAAACTCCAATTTCACGAGGCACCGAAAACAAGATTGGGCAAGACATTACTACAGACACAAATGGGGAGCTATCCCATGCCGTCAGGAGGGTCAAGAGAGGATAACTTAAACAGGAGATTTGGGCACAACTATATTGGCCAAATCACCGATAAACATTTCATAGCAGCAGATCTACTAGAAACATCAACGTCCCTTGAAGAGGTGAATAAAAATCTTCAGAAAATGGAATCTTCAACTATCCTAGTTGGATATAACATTATGAAAACAGGAATCATAGATAAAGTTATACAGACTTAGAGCAAAATCTAATTATACTAAGTGCTCAGTATTTTTGGCTTTTCTGCACATTCCAGGCTGACGCTTCATCTTTCTCTCTGTCTGGTTCCTACCTGACTGATCTCTTCCAGGATCTTCCCACAGATATGCCTCACGGCTGTTTTTCTTCTCAGTCATATCTCCCTCATCTTCCTTTTTTGCCTTTTGCGCTTTCTGTTTCACTGATCCTTTGTAAGTTCCCCACACATTTTCATCTGATCTCCCAAGATACTACATTTTGCAATCAGCCAGTTACCAGCCTATCCACAGCCCACCCTGGAGGTGCTGAAGGAAATCTAGACATACTTTCTGCAGGCTGTAATGCATATGACCTATTATTTACTGATTTTCTTGTCTGTTTAAAAGTTGGCACCATCCTTGAATTTCCATAATATATACCTCAAATTTTGCTTATATCTTTACTGTGTGAAAGGATTTTATTTTCATGACATCAGTATCTCTGCGTGTCAGTAGACATGTCTGCATTATACAATTCTTGTGTTTCAAAAGGAGGTAGGAATCGTAAATACTTCAATCAGTTGAAAAAGGCAAAACTGCACGAAGACAGGAAATTGTTGAGTGCATTTGTGCTCTTCAAGTAAAGCAGGTGTCTCTTGAGGAGAAAATACTGCCTGTAATAGTATGCAATACCATAGGTTAGCAACAAATCTTTCGTTGATCAGTTATGCATATAGCAATTTCAGTACACAACGATGTGTAAAAGATATGGTGTATATAGCCTACAGCAAACAGCCTACGTTAAAAATTTACTCCTGCAAAGAGACTCAGCCTTCCACGTTCAGGTGAAGCTGCTGGCTTTTGTATCATCATTTTAAATACTTAGAAAGAGAAGAACCTAAAAATCAATATGCAATAAAACCTGCTGGAGAACAGACCTTAACTAAAGATCTATCTGGTAAGCAAGACTAAATGCTGCATGACAGCATTTCTCCTTCAAATGCTTAACATTAACTAGTTAGCTTTACTCCACCTGCTTCCTCTATGGCTGAAAAAGCAAAGGCAAAGCTTATTTTGCCAAAAGCTTGCATAGGCAGATCCAAGAGATAGTTTACCAGCTGATTCCTGCAGAGTTCACAACTGTTGTCATCGCTGCGTCAGAAAATGCACTTTCTGCTGGCAAAGGACCCGTTGGAGCTCGTCAGGCTGCTCCATGCAGATAGGGTCAGAGATGATATTGTGCGATGCTAGTAACTTTCAAATGGTTATTTTTGTTCACACTGTTAGAATGTAAAAATCTCAAGCACATCTATCTGTTATTTTTCTGTAGTATATCATCATTGATAATCTAGGGTAGGTTAATAATTGGCATTACATAACGAAATTTTCAACACTAATGAATAATTTAAACTCTAGGGATTTCAAATATAGAATACATTCATTTTCAGCTTCAAAAGCGAGATGGGCAGCAGGATGATTTTATTTAGTGCAGGACTGGAAATTGTGAGGAACTTCATTTATACCACAGCCTATTCCATTTATCAGAGCACTTCATCACTGCTACTGGCACTTTAACCAGCATGTACGCAATGAATAAGCCTTCTGCCTGGGAGTCTTTCTAAATGCCTCAAGCTCCTGAGGGCTAGAGATAAACTGAAGGATTAGCCCATTTATGATGCATCATCGGAAAGAATCCCGGTGCCCTATTTCTGATTACAGGGCAGGAAGCCAGGAGCGCTGCATGCACCTGACACCTCTGCCTTACCTCTTCTTGCAGATCTGCTCTCCTCGATGAGCCTACACCAGGAAAGCTTTTGGCTCAAAGGTGGGCAGTCACTGGGGTTTCCTGTACTTACAGGATACCAGTAGTACCCACCCCACTCCAAAAGGCCTACTGGCGAGATTAAAGCTTATTCTCAAACACATAATTCTGAAGGTTTCTTCTGGAACATCATCAGAAAATGATGCGATTGCTACGTACTGAGTATCTGCAGTAAAATACCTTTAAATGTTGTGGCAGTAGTCTAATGACCTACACAAGTCAGGACCGACTGCAATATTTTTAGTAACTTGGTCTTTGGCTAAGGTCATATCAGTTAAAAATTGTTTTCTTCCACGGGATCAGAGCCATCTCTTGGAAGAAGAGGTTTTTAAGAGGCTTTTTTATATGCTAATACTTTAATCCTAAATTTCTAATTACTGAACTACAATTCCTTTTGATTGCAGCTATTAATTACAGATTATCATTAATGTTATATGGATTTAGAAGTCACTGTGGAATCTGGGTGCACTTTACATTGCTCTAAATTGGGTCGTTAACAGTTCCACTTAAGAAGAGCAAAACACTGCACCCTGGAGCAACCCACAGCTTTAATGACAGGGAATGAAGAAAAGAAATGGCCAGTTGGCTGAACGCCAGCATTTCATAGCTCACAGTCGAGTCTTTGTGCTTATGAACTGCAGAAATGTGGCTACAATGGCACTTCAATGCACATCACCAGACGTGAACCTCAGGCGCGCGAGTCTAGCGCAGAAAATGATCCGTTTGGTGTTCTGGGGAATGGCACCGCTCAGGTGGACCGGACATGATCTTACACTGCAAAAACTCATGGGACCTCTATGTTTTTCTAGGAAGAATTATTTGTACTCTGCTCAATTTGAAACACAAGGGATGTAGAAACAAGATACAGGAGGAACACATCATTTTCTTGCCCATAAAGGCAGGTTTTATTGGACATGGATATCAGAGAGTCTGTTTGTTGGGAATTTGCATAATAAATGCAAATTTCACATATCTTCAAACCTACCTGAAATAATACTGGATTTTTTTCCATGCCCTGAGCTATTCTCTTCTGAGCACCTCAAACTGGCAGAAAGACAGAAGAGAAAGTGGAAGTGGGAACCACACAAAGGAAACTGGATGACTGCAACAGAAGAAAGCAAAAAAACTAACAATGGCAGCAAGAAAGTACTAGGTGGCTAGTCTGGGGCAAGAGGATGTGACAAGAAACAGAGGAATCACAAAAACCCGTCACAGTATCAAGAGGGTAGGGAGATGGAGAAAGATGTCCCGGGGCACCATTAGGTGAAGACATTTCAATGCCAGGAATGGTAATAAAGGGTCCAGGGAGGAACGGAAGGAGGCAGTGGTCTCTGTTAGGCACTTTCTGGGGACAACATTGTGGTAGCAACATCTGGGTTGCCTGAGATGGAGGTTTCCCTAATGCCCCCTGAAAGGTCCCAAGTGTGAAGAATGCTGAGATCCATCCAAGCAAAGAAAAGAAGCTCTCTTGCAAAGCCCAGATGTCCTTGTGACTCTGAGTGATCCACAGCCCACACTTGGGCTTGCCTTCCTGAAGACATCAATGCCATGCACAAGCATTTTTGGGGGCCTGCCCCTCTACTGACAGAACATCCACACAGGTTCCCCATTTATCTCACAAAACAGCAGACTGAGCAGCACCCACAAGTGCATGGCTGGGATAGAAGTGTTTGCAGACGAAGGATGAAGTGCCTGGACAGGGCTTTGCATTGCACCTGCTTGCTTGTCCCTGGCTTCCATCAGTGCCACCGCACTAAATCCACCCGCAAAAGCTTTAAAGAAGGCAAACCCAGCCAAGTACTGGGAGGGCAAACAAGAAATCATTTACATCCACCATAAATCGCAGCACACTGTAACTCCTTGCACCTCAGCACTTGAGGGCCAGAAATGATTGAAATGGATAAGGCTACTAGCAATCTACAATTAAACCCTTATAACTTGTGAAGAAAATTACAGTAGAACTCTGCCATGTGCAAATTCGTTATTATTTTTTGAGCTCGATAATTATTTTTGTTGCAGTGACGAAAAATGTACCCACGTCAGCTCATGAATTAATGAACGGTCCTGAAACAATTACTTCTTAAATACACAGAAGTCTCCCTAGTGTAAACACACTCCATTTTATACCATATCCTCTTGGTACAAGGCATACATTGCAACATGACTTATTGGCTGCATATGATGAAAAAGCAAATGTTGCACATTTGACGGCTTCAACCTCATGCCTAGGATTTTACATGGGTTGATGTTGATTAATGTACAAACTGCCAAATTTATAAAGAGTCTGAAACACAAGGATACACTGTGAAACGTATGCTAATAGAGCACAATTTATATAAAAAGGGGGGAATGTAAATATTTAACTGATGCCAGAGCTAGATGCTTTGGCCAAGTCGGGACTGAGCTACACTGATTGTTCAAGAGGAACTTACACCCTGGTCTAAACCCACAAAAGCCTGATCTCAGACAGGCTTAAAGCCTGCACATTTTAGAAGGTAGATTTAAAACTTAATTTCTTCTGCTAAAAGGCTGGGTTTTTACAGTTTTCCTTGAAGTCAACGAGACGCCACTTGTGAGTAAGAGCTGATCAGTGTGTGTGTGGAGACCTGGGCTTAGCTCAGGTCTCAGCTGGGAGCACTGAGGGAAGCGCCAGGAGGCAGGATCCTGACCCAGATCCCTCTGTGCATGCAGGCACAGCATCCTCAAGAGACCAAAACCAAACCAAGGCCCTCCAGCTAATTTGTGTTTATTAGCAGCATCAAGAGAGAGCTAGGTCTCTTGGAGGTGAAGACTGAACTCCCTTTTCATGGCTCCAGGTTGGCTTTCAGACACAACAGTGACACGACACAGGCATGTCTGTCCTTGTCCTGCCCTCGTGGGACTCCAGATCAGGGCTGTCCGCATGCTAGCTAACAAAAGCAATTATATAGGCAATTAGCCCACACAAAAGGTTAATATCAATGCTCCAGAGGTTTAATTTTAATCCCTTCATTGCTGGAATGAGCTAATGTACTGATTCAGCCACGGTTACAACTTATTTGCTATAAGTTTCCTGAATCCGAGGTTCATCAGAATCTCCTGAATTCAGATACTCTCTAACATTAAGAAAAATTAAATTCAAACTTACCAATAGGACCACATTTATTTTCATTGCTATGTTTTGGGGGATCTTTAAATTGTTCCACCTGTGGCTTAAGCGTGCTCTTGTACTGTATTCCCCATCATTTCAATAGATGTAGAATTATGCAAAATTCCAGGGGCTACTGAACATCACTCATGGACATGCAGGCCTCAGCACTGCAAGCCTCATGCTGGCAGCTTAATAACAAACACCAAATCCAAAGGTTTGATGAAGTCAGTCTCCTGAATCCTTAAATTATGCAGCAATCCTTGTGCACTTTCCCAAGCAGAGTCAGGACTAAAGAAACGGTCGGTGCAAAAGAGCTGCTTCTAAACAACACAACTAACACTTAGCAAGCCTTCGTCTTAATTGCACCCAGAAGTACAAATGTCTGCAATCTTCGTGACCCCGTAAGGGCTTTGCCACAAAAAACCCACAGTCTCTAAAAGTTAATAGCCTGTACAATAGGAAATCAACAGGAGCAGGGCAAACTTGGCTTGTTCAGTCTTAACTGCTTTTGCAGCCGCTGAAGTCTCATGGAAGGATAAACCACTGATGATTTTTTTATTAGCTCAACAAACAAGAAGCTAGGCATTTGATGTAATGCTACTGCAGATCTACAGAGCTTATGTTTCAAAGTCATGGCAACTGTCATACTTTAAAAAACTAGTTAGCTTGGAAATGGATATAGGTTTTCTCTGAAAGGCAAGGCAATCCAAATAAACACACTGAGCACAGTACATCCAGATGAAGTTCCAGCGGACCAACTGCTTGCCTAGTAGCTGCAAACCACACAGCTGCGCAAAGGTTTTTCATTGCTGTTCCTAATTTCTTGTTCTACAGGCCAAAGGACTGCAGTAATATCAAGCTCAGCAGGTGATAAGAGGAAGTGTCTGCCAAAGTAAGCCCGAGTGCATAGATTCTGCTGAGTTCAAACGAGCACATACTTATTACAGGGCTAAATTTGACTAGTGGGTTCATTAGCATTAGTCAGCTCTGATAGCATCCAGACACGCTTGAAATATATTGTACAGACTATTTACAAGTAAAGGAAAACACAGTTTCTCCTTGATAGCTTTGAAGCAAACATGACACTGGAAAACTGAAATGGTACAATGTCCTGTTAGCCTTCTCATTAGTTTCGTACCTAGCACTTACAGACTGCTCCTCCAATTTTTCTCCACTCATCTGTAATTATTCCCAAACGACTCCTTGTGGTCAAGCCAAATTTTTCTGCAGTTTAATTTTTCAAGTCTCCTAAAGTTCATTCACAAGTCCCTCAGTTTTGTCCCACTTCTCAGCTCTGACCATCTTGTACAGAACCCCATTTTACCAAAACAAAGCAAAGTCTTGATGCTACCAAAGGGGCTCCTGAATGAATGATGGCAAGAGACCATGGACAACTGCAATTTTAGTCTCTTGAGCAGTGGCTGCAGTTTTGGGAGGAGTGTTCCTGCCTGAGAGATATGGAACAATGATTGCACAAAGTCTAAACAGTCCATCAGTGATACGAGAAATATATTGGAAATACTTATTTTTTATTCTGGCAGATTACCTTATCATTTTCATGGTTCTGCTCAAGTATCACAATCTATCACCTGTTTAGTTTAAATTAAGACGCTGAAGTAATCAAACCCTGTGGCTGTACAAGACTAAAAACTTTCCACTATTTAATATACGGATGCTTGAGGAATATTTGAACCTAATCCAGAGTTTACTGAGATACGTGAAAAATCCAGCATCAGTTAATGATTTTGGATGCTGTTTCAGGTTTGTGCATGCCTTTAATCCTCCTGAAACACAGCACTGCCAAGTTGTGTATTTTCTTACCCAAATTCCCAAATTAATGGACTCTGACAGTGGGTTTGTGTGCTGCCATTAGTCATGCTGTTTACATAAAGCCAGGGACAGCAGATTATAGCATTACAATAATCTTTTAAAAATTTAGCTATTAAAGACTCAGAAGGGGTTTAACAGAAGTAAGAGATTTTCTTGTGGGTTACCTATTTGATAAAGACATCATATTTTGTGATCTCAGTCCAGCTCCTGGCAGCCAAATACCCCTGTCACAAAAAACACAACTAGCAGATGCAGTAACCTTCCTGGCAAGTCCAAGAGCTAAAGGACTGAATTCCCCTCTCCCAGTGAGTGATCTCTCAGTGCCAGTAGTCCTCCGGGATATTAACAACTCAGCCTGGAGGGACCATGAACTTCAGGTTCGTCCTAAACATGCAAATGGGACAAATCTCCCTATTCTCACAGGAATCCAAACTGAAAATGTTCTCAATTTATGACAAAGGAAGGATAAAAATGACCTGCACTAGGAGGTATATTCACAAAAAGATGTGAATAGACCATAACTAGATTCCACAGAGGTATATCCTAGGTAAAGTGATCAAATTTCTTCTGCTACATTGAGGGCCACTGAGATGGTACCAAGAAACATCGTCTCTTTCAATGCAAACTTAGACAAACCATAAATATCAATCATGCAAAAGTGTCTTTTTTAACCACATTTCTCAGCAGATCATGTCTTGTTTGAAATGTTTGGGCTTGGTATGCCAAAGGCGGGAATTCTCAGAAGATGTGGTTCTCTCCAAACCACAGAGCAAATCATGCCCTGTGATTTTGGTTTCCTTGCATTACTGGCTTAAAGCTCTGAAACCATCTAATACATATACATACGTATATGCACAGACACACAAGCATGCACAGACAACTAAGCAGATAGAGATTTTGGATTCAGATACAAAATCCCGTACACGCAGTGTCACATCACAGACAGCACATCCCAAACATCTCACCTGTGATTAATTTCACAGCACAATGTTCATTGAGAAGCATTTGTTGTGGTGATTGACATTAATTTTGTTCGCCTTGGGCTTTCCATTTTAACAAACCGAACCACTCACTGATGTACCAGGCAGTGGCATGCACAGCTCTAGACGCTGGCTTTAAATGAAGCCAGGGGAAGGTGTGCATCCAAATGCCTTGGACACTATCTGGGGTGAGGTGTTAACTCACAGCGTTCTCTGACACCAGGAATCCAGGAGCTACAGTGGATGCAGACATGGAAAACCAAGGTGACGTGAACCCTCGGGGGTAAATACCCGCTCAAGTCATTCCCTGGTGAACAAAGTGGTTATGAAGTCCTGCTAGACAATGAGGAACCCTGAAGTCCTATTACATGACTGATGCAGACAAACAGTGTGGACATTTTCACTAATCAAAGCTTTCTTGCTTTCCCTTCAAGCTAAAATTGGTTGAAAACAAGGAGTTACTGCACCAAACTTTATCCACTTCTACCTGAGCCCTTCAATGAGAGCGTTAGCCTGGAGGTTTAGTAACCTGCACTGTCATATCCAAAGCAATTAATACAATTGTTATTTCCACTGATGAGCAGAACCTCTGTTACACTCCTTCCAGGATGGAATTTATTGTTAAACATACTTGTGCATTTGTGTGCAGCTTTATACTAATGCAAAGCTGAAGCACAAGGATAGAAATGCGGACTAATTTGCCTTGCAGCAGGGTGCGTGAATTCAAGAGAATAATCTAGAAATAAGTGACATTAGATGACAGAGCTCCTCTCTGTGCAAGCCTAATCAAGAGTGAGGATGAGCAAAACTAGTCTTCTGTGACACCTCGACATTGCATTTCCCAGCTTTGCCTTGCAAGAAAGAAACCAAACTTCTCTGAATATTTTACTGGGTTTAAACACATAACAAACTCACTTAACAAATGGAATCAGGGACGAGCCTACCAGCCTTATATCTTGCACACTTTGTATCAGATATTTATATCAAAGATACACTCTTACTTCCCAGGCATGAGAGAAGATGGAGGTGGTGAACGGCATGAGGCACCTGTAAATTTTCCAGCCTTCCAGCTGACTCTTGCAAGAGGTCTCCCTTTCTATCTAGAGACCTTTAAGTGCAGCAGGGGAAAAGAAAAGCGGTATAATCATCACATTTACACACTGTGCGGCACACACTGTGGCACCTTAAAGAGACTGCTGGTTTCTCAGAACCAAAAAGCTGATTTATTCTTCTGGCAAACCTCCAGACATTAGCACAGCTGACCTTCCAGAGTCAGGGACACCCCACGCCTCACCAGCTCTGCATGTATTGCCATGAGCCCTTCCACCGGAGGCTCCTGTCCATATCCATACACTGCTGCCCAATTCTGGGAGGGTTCCCACTGTGGTCGAGGGAGTTCTGAGTAACAAGGATAAATAAAGGACTGCCCAAAGCTTTCAGGATTTGGCTTGCTTAGTGCCATTACACTTGACATTGTGCCAGGCAAGGAGAACTTGAGCTCTGATCCAAGTGGATAAACACTGCACTGCAGACACAGGAGTCTTGGAGATCTCAGCATGTATTTATGTAAAGCAGTGCAGGTGGGTTTACTTTTTAAATAAATACATACAAAAATACTTCATAATACCTGGAAGTCAGCAGAGAACAGTGTGGTGGAATTAGCTTCTCACATACTGGGTCGAGAAGAAAGTCCCAGTGGTACCAAGTGTCACTGATGACAGGAAAGAGCCAGGGTAGACAAAGGTCACCAAGCAGGAGATTCCCCTACACTGAGCACTTAAAACGCAGAGCAAAACCAACATGCAGTATTAGAAAAGAGAAATTTTTCCATGTATGCAAAGGGGCATATTTGATTTGAGTAGGAACTTCTCCTTAACAATTAATTCTTAACAGCCAACTAATAGCTGTATGCTCCCCACGCCTACTGCAGCCCCATTGAGAGGACTCTCTAGTGATACTGGGATCAAACACCGAAATCGAAGAACATGCTGAAATTTTTAACTCTTACAATTATCACTTGACGATGCTACCACCTTTATTCTATGAAGTAAGAGTCAAAAAGATAAAACTCCGGGGAAACCAGTGTGGTGTTTCAAGAGGCACTTGGTCTCACTTGTGCTTCAATTGAAGTCAACAGTAAAGCTGTTACTGAATTAGGAAATGCTGAGCACTTTTGAAAGCTGCACAAGTGGATGAAAAGTGCCTTACAAAGCTATTAGCTCGCAACTGCTCTACAAGTTACAAGCAATGAAAATAAAGTAAGTAAAGTAAAAGCAAAGAAAGGGGTAGAAATGTTTGAAAGCCCTTCTAAACCATCACACTCTGACTGCCTGCAGTCCCTTTCATCTGCACATGATCTACTGAGGGCCACTCCACTTCATCATGGTCTAGGTTTTAATTAAATTTAATGTTTATTTACACATGCCTGGTAGATTGTAGTTCAGGAGAGGGGAAACTCCTGCTCTGCAGCCACCAGAATCACCTTACTGAAGTTTACAGAACCTAAATAGCTGGCACTTTCACAGACTGCTGACATAAAATAAGGCCAGAACTGATGGAACTGGAAGAGTTATCTGGTCTTGTGACGTGGGCTCGCGGCCCCTTGAATTAGACTGTTGGTTTGGAGCTTTCTTGCACATGAAAAACCTCCTGGGCTCAACAGGTTTATCACCTGAACATGGCATTCTCTGGCTCGTAAGCTCTGACTGACCTAACAGACACAACTTACATTTCATGCAGAACCACATTACTAGATATCAGCAGCAGACACTGATCCAGGGCACTCCCACGATGGCAAGCACAAGCCAGCGTGGCCAAACTTGCTCCAGAGGGCTGCATGAAATCCAATGCCACAGTGTTTGCCAGTGGCACCTTGATAAACTGCAGGACCCTACAGATTATGCGCTGTTACAAGCTACTCAGACACGCTGAACATTTTACCTAACTCAAATACTGAGGAGAAGAATTACATAACTCAAGAGATTTGCTTTGGCACAGGGCGAGGACACTGTGGCACCGTTTGTGTGTACTCAGCAATTTTAGAATCCAAGGATTTCTCCGCGTTGCATGCTTGGAGATCTAATAAGAGCACTCTGCACAGTTTCTGGCTGGTTAGAAAGCAGACAAATGAGTAAAATGAAGACTTTTGTTTTTACTAGGCTGTCAGTTAACATTTAGCAGTATGGCTCAAGTTCCTCTTTAAAGGGTGCTGTTCTCCATCCTGGCTATTATGTGAAAAATGACACAAGGTGCTGTTATTTAAGCAGTAAGTCAACCCCTAATGACCTTTTATACACAAGCATTTGTATTCTTCAAAAGGTGAACATGGAAGGACAGGAATGAAGGAAATCTCCCTTTAGACAACTAAACTAGACTTCCAGCAGCTAGTGTATACACAGCACTATTAGAGCTCCACACTACTTGATTAGCAGCCCAGAAACATTTGTCCGCTTAAAGATTCTGCTTTCATTACTTCAGTTTTAGGGAACCATGATTCAAAGTGCTGTTCTTCACAAACACTGATGGCTAAGACTGGCTTTAAGGTGTACAGTAGTTGGACCATAAGGATATCCATAGTTATACCCAGCCTAATGGAGGCACAAAGTTTGATCCAAAAGGGAGTGGAAACAGTGCTTTACTTCACTGCTGAATGACTCCTTCCACTCAGCTCTGACAGGAGAAATACATGGCATTACTGCAGAAAGAGAAGCGAAAATATGGCATTCTTTGCTGTTCAGAAAACAGAAAAGAAGGATGGATTTAAGGAAGTGATTTCAAATGCAGAGAGCTGCTTTTCAAGAGCAATTACGAAGACTATTTCCTTATCCTCATCTTCACCCTAAAACAATAAGGTCTTTAAATAAAACCAGACACTGGACCGAGGGTTTTATAGTCTCTTCTCCATGTACTACTGGAGCAGAGGCAGCTGGTGGGACAGAGAGGGAAGATCTGTAATGAAGCATGCACTAAGTCGTATGGTACAGTTTGTGAAAAACCCTGCACATAGGCGCTTTTTTTGTTGAAAAAGGTCAGGGATAAAAAAAGAGAAAGCTAATCCTTGAAAAATAATCTTCCAAATAAACAGAGCAGCCTATGAAGACAGGATCAGCACACTGTTTGGAGGGAACCAGCAGAGACAGCTTGAGAATAATCCTTTCTTTAACAGTATACGACCCCTGCACCTTGATTCTCACTCTACTAATCATTGACTCTCTGTCTTTGACAGGGTCATAAAAACAGCCAATACCACCAGACATAAAAGATTAAATAAAAATGGTACCTAGGAGAAAATGGAGATGAGAACCACAGCAAAATGGTAGTTTCATCAACAGTATCTGCCCAGCTCCATTTGATTATAGTCAACTTGGAGGCAACACTCTTCAGGAGCTGTGAACCTGGTTTCCACATGTGCATGATTAGTTCTTACACAAAGAAAATTTTACATCTGGGGACACCACATTTAGATTAATTAGTCAAAAAAACATTTAGATACAAAACATTCAAATGAAACATATGAAGGCAGTTTACAAGCACAAGTGGAAAAAAGAAGAGACGCAAAGCCTTAGCCCATTGGCTTTAGCCCCACTTGCAAACTGGACCATCATTTCATATATGATCAGTTCATGTAAAAATAGCTCAGGTACTTGTATGCTAAACTGGACTATAAGCCTACATCCCAAAACATGCTTCTGAAGGACTGATACAGAAGCTGCAGTTGCAGAAAAATATGTTAAAATAGCCTTCCATAGTCCCACAGTACTTTGACAATCTAATTGTACAAACAGTTACTAACCCAAGCTATTAGGAATATGTATTTTAAACCCTGGGTAAGACAGCTAGCATTTCTGTCTTGCTTCCCTATTGCATATTTATATACATTCAGAAACCTGGCGAGTGATACAAAGAATAAGCATAAACATGGTAATTGCATGTAAGTCATAAATAGGAAAAAAAATCCCAAAACAGTAAAAACAGGTCCAAAAGGTTGAGTGATAACTGCAAATATAAACAACAAAGATTTAGTTGAAGAGGGGAAGGAAAGGGAAAAAAAAAATCTGCAACCCAGATCACACATCTTTTGTGCCAACTGCCTGATATTTAAATTTAATCAGCAATGACTGCTGAAAGCCCTGCATAGTCCAAGTACCAAGTCCGCCATACAGATATCTGGCACCCTTATTTCACAGCAAAGATGATTTATAACTTTGCTTTGTAATAGTGCACCCTTGGAGCTCTGGGTATTATGAAACCCTTCATAATGAGCTTATTTTGGGGTGAAATTCTCATAATGTTAGTTGGCAAAAGTTTAAACTGAAAAACTTTGAAGGTATTCAACTTTTAAAAGATTTACTATGAACATAATAGCAAATATGGTTGGTATCAGGAGCCAAAGACATTTTTTTCAGCCTAGAAAGCGTAGTCGTCTGTTGTTTCTTACATCTGGAACAGTAGTAATCTATTCCTTAAGCCTGAGCAATCAAATTACTCTAATTTTCTGTTGTCTTGGCTTGAATAAATATTTTCAAGACAAGTTATGTTAAAAATATGCACACACTGCCTGTACAGTTAAATGTGCTTAACATCTGTGCTGCAGTTTAGTGTGGCAAGCTGGGAAGGTATCTCAATGGAAAGGGACTTGGAAAAAATCACTCAGTTTCCATTTGAATTAATAACCTACTAAAGAATAACTATTGCAAAATAATTTTTAAAAAGGAGGGAAGAATTGAAATTAAAAATACAGAAATTGGGGGGACATTAGGAAAAAAATTAGAAAGAATAAAAGGGAGGCTGGAGTTCCTCTGGCAGCTTGCACAGGAACAAATTTCAAAGGGATGGCAGGCTACAAGAAACATAACCTGTCGACATTTCATGGGATTCAGAGCTGCCCTGCCCAGGCTGAGTGGGCAACTGGGGGGGGAAAAAAGGAAAGTGAGAAAAATATTAGGGGGTTTCTGCCTCTCAAATCACCTCACAGCCCTTGCAAGTCTCACCATGGGAGGAAGTGATTTGGATTGCAGTTATTCACTAGTTCGTTACAAAAAGGGAAGAATGGACTCTCTCATTTCACTACCAAGTATTGAAAACTTCTGAAACATCAAGTGAAAAAAACAGGGACAATTATTATAATTATTTCTGGCAAAAAGTACCAGGGAAACGCTCCCACTTTTACATGCAGATTCACTAAAAAATTTAATAGGTGATGAAGGGAAAGCACAGTGTGTATTTTTGGCAACCTACATTAACAAAATCAAATGCATTCTGCAAGACTTCTGTCAAAGGAACAAGTCTGTGTGCCTACAAGCACTGTAGATACAGGTAAGACTGTGTAAAATTTTGGATCTAAGTCCCATGTGCTTTTTTTTTTGTCATTTTTTCCCTATGTATCAGTGACAGGCTGACAAGCATTTCTAAAACTTTAACATACTTCCAGTTTTAAACAGGTCATCTAAATGAAAAGTTATTTTTCCTTTACAAGGCACCATTTATATTCCAGCCCAACATAAGGAATAAAATTAAGGCACTGAACTCCTTTTCACTAAAGCAGTTTTTCCTTTCCCTTGCCTTTGTCCCCCCGAAGTACTGCAATATTAGGGCATAAAGAGTAGATCTGGTATGTCTTTTTCAAATAATTGTTCTTTGTAATTCTTCATTTTAAGAAATAAACACTTGGCATTGTTTTCCCTTAACAGGCAATGTTTGGTGTAGTGGGAAGCTCTGGGCATAAATGAAGATGTGTACATCTGTAGACATTTATTCCAGCTGTTCGGTTAAAAAAAAAAAAAAAAAAAAAAAGTTGTTGTTCTTCCTTCCCCCTAAAATCTCCAAACTGATTTTAAATTACAACATTTTGAAAGCTAATGCCCTCTTCTGCTCTTTGAGTCAGAAGTTTGCACTCCCATTAGAATGTCAAGCACCTTCCTACAAACACAAACACAGTGGTTTTGCTTTCAGGGAAAACTGCCTTCTATACAAGCACAACGTTTAAGCAAAATATCAGGAAACCCAGAATAACACCGCAGTAGTGATATTTCTCATTCATCTATTTGCTGCGGTACAGATGCAGGCTCCTACTGCCTCAAAGCCCAGTTGAGCTCCGCCACTCTGCAACAGGGCAGAGGGAGGGGAAGGGATGTGGAAACCCAAAAGCTGCATGGCTTTCTATCTCCTTTGAAGAGAGAATTATGTCTGTTGAGATAGAGTGTAATTGATGTTGAAAATGCATGCGTACTAATAAATTAATATCACAGCAAACTCGAATTACAGGATTTATGGGAATGCAATATAGTCCGTTCGGTAAACAGATCTGAAGTACAGACGATTTGGGAGGATAAGAAATACAGAAGCTTGGTTTGCTTCCAGCTGAGGAGATTAATGTCAATATTTAAGCAAGCACCAATTCACTTGCATAGGAAAGGGGAAAAAAAATTCAGCCATCTGAAACAAAATATTGGATTGCCTCAGTGCTAGAGGATTATCCAAATAGTAAAATTTCACCCCACCGCTCTTTAAGTGAGTCCATCAGACAGTATGTAACTGCCCCTTCTAGTACCACTCTTTGGGAAAAGTGTGTGAGATTGGGAGTGCTGGAGAAGCTGGTTCTTATTTTTTGCACAAAGGACAATCCTGCACCAAAGCTGCTCAGCTCCATGGCAGAGCACACCCACTCCCCCCACGCCCATAGTTCATAACTTATCTTGACAGCTGTGAGGCAGGGTTTGATAACCATTTAAAATGCTTCATGCCACAGAGAAATGCCGTTCTTCCCACAAGGTCATTTGGAGTAAGTTCTTCTAGAGGTGTGAAGTTTTTTGCAGAAAAATAGCAGCCCTAGCCTAATCTTATGTACTCCCTGAAGCACAGATGAAGGAGAAGGTCTTCCACTGCGAAGGTGAGAAGATCTCTCCTTTCCCTCCTCCAGCAGAAAGACACCCACCATAAAGAACTGCCCGGGGCCTTTTAACAATCACCAAAGTCCCTTTTTATGCTCTCTCTCCCCAAAAGCAGACTCTGGGCCACTCAGATCAATATAATACGTTTTACTATAGAAGGAGTAACGCTGAATAGTTTAAACGTATCCATCCTTGTAATTCCTTAGAAATGCTCAGAAAGGTCAAAGGTTGAAAGCCAGTTCTTTGAAAAAGAGTCCCATATTGCTGAACTTTTAAAGGAATCTTAACAGGAATGTTAATTACTCTGAGTCGCGCATGACACACTTAACGTGCCAAGTGCCCGGTAAAACTTTAACAAAAAAATCTCAAACCCATTTTTGCTGAACACATTTCAAGGCCCAGTTCAGCAGAGTGCTTAAGCACATGAGTAACTTTAATAAGACTTAAGTATGTGCCTAAATACTCTACTGTAAGAGGGGCTCATGGTCCATACCATAAAGGGACTAGAACCAGAAAAACACAGTCCAAAACACCAAGAATACCAGGTGATCCTGAGTCCCTGAGCTCTAAAGGAAGAGTTGTTGTGAATTATTGTCCATCTGTACCTGGTTTATGAACATCTCTCAGTATATTTGTTATGAAAATGTACCACGTTAATTGAAAATGTTAATATACCATCCTTTCCCCTATGTCACAAAAATAAACTACTCATCCATCAAAATAACTGTTGGTGAGAAGAGGCAAAATTCTGCATCAGTCTTTGCAAACACATGGTAATCTGACCCCACCAAGTGATTACTTACAAAGGTTGGCAAAAGACATGATTTATTTTGAGTATCATTAAACTCTACTATACTGCAATAGTGCACTAATATTTTCTGGTTTTACCCACACATTAACCTTTTATTAAGCCCATGTGTGAATGCCTCAGCATTGTTTCTGAGTATTCATGGACCTTCTCAACGCGCAACTGTCTGCAGTGACACAAATGGTTAGTGCATTTCTTCCAAATTTTTTAATATTTATAAATTTGGGTTATTTCTAAGTTTTTGTTATGTAAAAAAAAAAAAAAGTATTATAGAAGAACTTAAGACAGTTTGTCCAAAAAGTTCCAATTTAAATTCCTTTTCCATTAACAATGTAAATACAGACCACTTTTTCCTTTTTGGAGAAAGAAACCATGTATATCTAAGGAAGGTTTTCACCATGTTACTAATACACCACCACCTTGAAAAGGCTCAAAGTTTCCTCAAGGTGTATCAGTAAAAGCAGACAAAACATCCCTTAGTTATTTTTCCAGAAGATGGACGGAAATTTGCATTGCAGTAAATCCCACATGCCAGTGCGGTAGTGCTTATCCTCCTTTTTAAGTGAAGCCAACACGGAAACTTGGAAGACCTTTTGCCAGATAGTCCTTGCCATCTGCTTCCCTCTTCTAGCTTTGAACATGGGGATTATCAGAATGTGTCCAGTGACACATTAATGAAATGATGGCACAAGCAGAAACAGTGTCTTCAGTTGAAAAATAACTTGCAAAAACTAAAGGGAAACAGACACATAAGATGAAACGTGCTATTACAGATGATTTCACAGGGAAAGCCTCAGTATGTGCCGTACTTGACTGGACGCTGGGAATCAGACTACCCACTTTATTTCAGACCTTTTTTGTAAATGCTGCTGGTGGGATGTTGGTTCCCTGTGAATGTGGAAAACTAGGATTTCCTCCTAGGTGCCACAGCAGTAGCCCCATCCAGGAGCACAGAGCAAGGCAGCACAGATGCAGAAACCTTTTTTTGACTAGAAAGAAGCCCCCGATGAAATCACAGCTTTTAAAATAGGAAAATGTGGGAGCAGGTTGATGCTGGGCCTCTCACAATATTGCTTTGGCTCATCCTTGGTAGGTGGAAATTGCCCACCTCTGGGACACCACATATCACTTGTTATGGACACTGGGTCTGTATCCATGTGGACAAAACGAATATTTAGATTCCTGCTTCCATGAGCTGATGATCACACAGGATTATAACAAAATGTGTTAGGCATTAATATATCTTTGCTTTGGCCTCAATTCCCAACCACCCCCAGCTCCTCCACATTATCACCACCCAGCAAATTCTCCACAGGTCCTCTGCGATACTTGCTCCCCTTCGGATATCAAAATTACATCCCACAGCACTCCCTCTCCCTCCCCTCAGGCTTCTGACACTCACACTCCCAGCCCCAAGTGGGTGTTTATCGCTCTATTTCTTATAAAATCTTATATATCCTAAAGCTTTATACTTCTCAGACACAAAGAAGCAAGAAGCAAGTAAAAAACATTTTACAGGTTTTCTCTAGGTAGGTTTCTAAAGAACTTGCCTGTCTACACCAAGGAAGTGACTTGGCTGAACAGTAAATACCACTATATATACCACAAATTAAATGGTAACTGAAGAGGAAAGATGCACTGATTACATATCTCCATTTATTTCACTATTCCTGCAATTTTCTGTTACTTCTCCCTTTCATATCACTTCATCATGATGTTCAAATTCACAGGCTCATCAATTTTTTATGTCTCCATCAGTTATATTTCTGCTACCCCAGCAAACAGTCAGTGAAGTACTTTGAATTGCACCACTTTCAAATTTATAATTAGAAATATTTTAATTGCTCTCTCTCTCATGGAAACATAGATAACTTATCTTTCTTAAAAATAAACAAATCCAAATGGAAAGAATTAATTCATAATTAAATCATTCTCTCCAGAAAACCTACAAGCAAGATTGATGATTCACAGAAGAGATAAGAGGATTAGAAATACAATTTTAAAATTGTCTTAAGGGTGAAAGTTTACACCCACATCAGTTAAATGATACCCATATCAGTTACAGAGAATGAGCTTAGCTCAGTCCCAATTAAAAAAAAATATCAGCAACCTAAACCTTCAAAATAAAACGAATAGCCAGCATCTTTCAAATCTGTAGTAGGTTCCAAAGTGCAGAAGGGCTTAAGAAGGGAGAAATATTTACAAAAATTTGGAAGGTTTTAAAGTGTAGTTTAAATATTGTACAAATAATTTCATGTAGAATTTTTCAAAGCCTTCTGCACTTTGGTCATATTAAAACAGTGTATTAAAATAAAATATTCCGGGGTGAAAAGATGAAGGCAATCTGAAACACCTATGAATTAAAGGAACATGGGGTATAAGCAGGAATCCGCATGACAGCCACTCACAAACTGGGGATGCGTGAGTCAGTTTTAATAAAGAGCTGATTTTGACTGTCACCAAAAACTTGAAACACACTCAGGCCATACCCAGCATGGTAGAAATTTGGTTAAGTGCTCTTTTCTTTCCTGTATCTGTCACCACAACTTGATTCCAGGCAATAATCTTTGGGATGGAAACTCAAATCTCAGAAAATTTCAAAGGTGCCTGTTCTCATGGTATTCCAGTCTTGCTGGAAACAGGAATTACTGTCCTCCTGCAGACGAAAGAGAGCCTAACCCTGAAAGATTCACAGTGCAAATTCCAGCCCAAAAGCATTTGATATGCTTGGATAGGCTTCCCGTAAGCAGTTGAACTTTGTGTGCTGGCATGAACTCACTCTCTGAATCTTTTGAAGTTCGCCCTACCAGATTATTGATGTACATCAGCGTTACAGCGGAGGAAGGCCAGCCAGCTGCTCACAGTGGTGTCATTATCTTTGGAATAGCTGACATATTTTCCTAGTATAAAGTGAATGAGCATCTCCAGAACTGAAAGTGCATTAATAGCCCAATACGCCAACTTCAACAGAAGCAGAGGAAACCCAGCATCTCCCAGCACAGGGCTGTCTCTCGCATTACTGTACCAGCTCTCCCCTGTCGTACTGCCCAGCACAAGGCCAGGGATGACTCTGCTTGCTCCTGGCACTGGTACCTAATTAAATTAAACACGGAAATCCTGCTTCAGAGGAAACGCAGACCTGAGCACTGAATCCATTCTGACATGGGGCAACGAGAAATGAAGACTCCTCAGCCCTTGACCATTGACTACGACAAATGATTTAGGCAAGATACAAAACGAGTTGCAACTGCTCACCTGGCACCTTTGATTGTCCCTCCCTTCCTTCCTCAAATTCACTAAAGTACAAGAGACCTGTGATTCAAAAGGCAACTTATCCATAAAAACACGAGGAATCTTCTTTTCCCTGCTGCCAAAAAGCAGCATTAGAAAAAATTCAAATAATTGTAAGAATGCAAACACATGGACACACACTACTGTTGTACATACCGACTTGCTCAGAGATGTCACATTTTTCTTTTTGTGAAATCTACTGTGTGATACATTTATCAATAGCACCAACAGTCCTTTCACTAGTGGACAGATATTTAAAGAAGTGTGATGTGGTGTTAAATATTTACCAATTACCATGCTGCAGTATTATTGGCACATACAAGCCAGCTGGTCCTTCTCTGCCTCCAGCTAGGCTGTCGCCAGTGCCCTTCTCTCTTTGTCTGATCCCTTTTGGAAAGTTTTTAGCGTACCTTGGTGAATACTGTGATTTCAGTAAAGCTGGTATATGAATTACATTTTATTAAATGTCATGGTAAAGTGCTCAGGCACTGATGCACAGCCTATTAGTAGCTTTAAGATTTCAGTGTTTTGGTGGGAATGCTTCAAAACTAAAGTATGTTTTCTTTGGCTGAAGCACCACCATTAGATGCTGTTTCTCCTGACATTTTAAGAATTGTTTTATGACTGTTTCCATGGAGGTCAAAAAGGAAATTACTGTTCCAGGAATGCTTAGATAGCATCCACGGCAACACAAAAGCTTAAGTTATATAGCTGCATTCTGGCCAGTCTGATGGTGTGATGATTAACAAGTTGTGCTGCCATAGAGGGCCCTGAGCTGGGAATGCTGCTGGGAATACTGCTTCCTAAGCTGAACGGTGAGTTCCAGTGACTGATCCAGCATCTTCCAGGTCATACGTTTTCCTGCACACCCAATTATCAAATTTTCTTCCTATACATCTCATCAGTCACAATTATTATTTGTATTGTTTCCCTACCAACTGCCAGACATTAGAGAGATCAAATGATGAAGCTCCCTCCCCCTCCCCCTTTTTTTTTTTTTGAAGGAAAGTGACTCTGCTTAAAACTTCCATAAGAATGGTGACTGTAAATTTATTAGCTTCACTTGCTATGAGGAAGCTGTTAAAGGCATCAGGAAGCAGCCAGATAACCAAGGCCATAAAATACTTTAGAAATTAATGAATGAAAGATGGGCTGAAGCCACAAACGTGTGGGTCTGGTTCTGGTTTTTGAACTTGTACAGAGTTCACAGATGCTCACAGGCAGGGCTTTTGTTCCAAAAAGCAAAGCACCAGTGCTCAAGTTTAAAGCAGAATCAAACTTATTCCAAAGCTCAGAGTTATCCCAAATCCTTGGATTTTGTTCTGATATCTTGCTAAAACGATTCAGAAATCCTGTGAGCTGAAACCTGATACAGCTGGCTTTCGTCAAGCATTTTCCTGAGACAATGCTCGAGAAAATATCACTACTGCTCCTATCACTAGTTATTGCGTGCTTGAGAGACCATATTGAGAAAGAATAAAATTCATCCCTGCTTAAAAGAATTCATCATCTGAACAGGTAAAACACAGGAAGGGGAAAGGCAAAATGATGGAGGTAACTTTTGCCCCAAGCCAGGGAGTGCTGCCTGTTATACTGCATTAGCCCTTCTGACCTGTGCTCTCCGAGAGTGCAGAAAGAGGCTGATCACTTATCTTCCTCAAAACCAAAGAGAACTTGAAGTTTTACCCAAGTTCTGCTGAAATCAGGGAATTCGCTACTGATTTAAAAAGATTTCACTGAAACTGAAATTCATACCATGCATGCTGGTGCCTCTATCAACATCTTTTGTTCAGGTATGGAGAAACGAAGACTTTATGTCTTCCCCTGTTTCGTCACTCAAAAAGAGAAATACCCTGGAGTAAAGGATGCTGGATATAAGACCTCAGAGACACACATCCACACAGCCTTTACACAACATGTTCAATTAATCAGACCCTGCATACATTATCATATACTATAGATGCATTCTCTCCTTAAAAATGAAAATTACCTTTTTAGAATAGTAACCTTTCTTCTTTCTCTCTTCCTTTCTTTTCCACACCACCCCTTTAGACATCTGCATTAGCACAACGAGACCCGTAACCGCTGCTGAGACTCACTATTCATTTTTTCTTGTACAGTTCTTCTGTCTCTAAATTATACTTGCTAACTGGAATAGTATCCCCTCCAGAGTCTTTTAGTTTCTTTACAGAATTGACCGTGGTATCAATAGATAGGGTCATGGACCACCCACCAGACAAAATGGCAACTAAGGCCGTTGCTTACATGGAAAAAATAATGTTAGAAAACTATCTGACGTATTTTTAGCCTCTTTTAATGCACTCTAGCAGCTGGAAACAAGGTGGGAAGCCAGAACCTTGGGCCAAGATCCAAAAGCCATTGAAGGCATAGGAGCTTTTCCACGGACTTTGACTGGCTTTGAATCAGGATCGCTCCAGCCAGACTGCCTCCAACACACAGCTCAGAGCTACTCAAACTGTTTTCCGGGATTTCATTCATGGTTTCCTTCACATTTCATACACGAGCTCTAAAGAATTACACACAACAAGCATTCTAGGAAATTAAGATTTATGGGGGAAAAAATCTCTGCATTCAAAATAAAAAACCTTGCCCTTGAGAAATGTGCATAGCAGAGGACAGAGATAAGAAGAATTCTTTTCTCACTTTTTAGTGCTTAGAGCTATGGCTATATTTATAGCATCTATTTTAACTGAGATTGTTACAGAGAGGGAAGAGGACAGCTTAGCTACAACTTTAGATAACAGGTTAGGTTTTGAAAGTACTATCTGTGCCTTCTTTGAATAAAAGTAAATACTAGAGTCCAATTTGACTTTCTATACTCTTTAAGCATAATAACAGAGATAAAGGACTCTTCATTTTAAATATACTGATCTTTGAGTTACAAATCTGGGGAAGAAGTATAAAGACAAAAATAATTCAGAATTATGATTAAACAAAAAATCACATGTTTAATTAAGCTTGTGGATTGGGCTGCAATTTTAGAATACCATATTGCTCTGCCTGTTCCTCCTATCTCCCAGTTACAGCAATACAAGGAATATCCCTCAAAGCAGACTATGGGCTTTCTGTAATAATTCAGATTTGTTTGTTTAATGACCATATTGATACAAGGCATTCTTAGGAATTCCACTGTCATAATATCTGGTCATCATTCTGAGTGCTTCCCAGATTTGCAATAACTGCACGGCCAAAGGAGAGTCCCAGCATTAACTGAAGCAATGTGCAAAACTTCTGGAAAAAGTGGTATCATTGTTATTTTAAAAGTCAAGAATCACTAGAATTAGTGAGACCATTCATTCCCACCCTGAAAGAGATTTCCAGGCTGTCTACAACAGTGGTACAATAATTCACATGTAGGAAAAAAATTCTCCTTAACTAAGGAGGATGCTTATATTTCCATCTGAAAAAGTTTGCTATAAGACTGAAATCAAGTGGTCAAATGTTTTAGCAAAAGTTGTGACAAGAAACCACATTATTTAGATAATTCTGTAATGTGGCAGAAGCTATTCTAACACTTGAACAATTAGCTTTTTGGCAGTACAGACTCTGGAAATAGCTGCATAACTGTCCATTCTCCTGACAACTTTCTTCCTAGATTTTTTTTCTTAAATCCCATGAATGAAGGATTACCAGGATTTATGTAGCTACTTAATACCTTCAGGAAAGAAAAAGCACACAGTACAGGAAAAGAAACAACAGGAATAGAATGGATCTATCATAATTTAAGTTAAACTCGCAAATAAATTTATCCTGACATTGACTGATAAATATGTAAAATATTAGAACTTGTTTCCTGGATTGTAAAAACTATCCTGCAGCTGCTTCCTCGACTACTCCAACTTGCTGGATTTTAGGGAGCACAGCTACGCAGCTGAGGGAGTCAAGTCAACGAGAACAAGTCATAGCAATTGATAACAATTCATCCCTTACACATTGAGCACTGTGTTGGTTTGGATTTTCAGAAGTCTGTAGGAAATGTCACTTGACTTGCAGGCTGTTCATACTACCTGTCCAAAGATTTGGCCTAGGCATTTTTTAAAACATTTTTGTAAAATATTTTTCTATAATTTTAAAAATGAATGCTTAATCTTCAAATACATTGCTGAGTCAATCAAAACTGAAAAAAATAAGATGTTTCACACTGAGACTTTGGGGTTGGATCCATATAGCATTATTTGCCCATGAAGACAGTGAATATTCCTTTATCATCTAATTTAAATTCCCCATTTACTGAGACTAACGGGTCCCCAAGGTGTGCTGTAATAGCCATCCAAACAACGTGGCCACTTTCCCGTTCTCCTCCCTGCTCACCATGAATATCTCAGAGCATTACAATCTACCTCTACCACCACTGCTCTTGCCTCCCATACCTTATCAAAATGAGGATGGGGGTTAAGCAGCTTGAATTTTCATTGCATTCTCTGCCAGCAAGAATTAGAAAGCCTCTGCGACTGGGAGAGCAGGAGACTCAAGGAAACAGTAGGGTCAGTGTGACCGGCAGCAGGCTCAGCGCCTTCACTGCCCCACTGATAACAAGGCTTTTTTTGTCAGCATCTCAGCAAAGGAAAGCTTTAAGGAAGGATTTCTGAAGCAGTGTAATGAAACAGCTTTGCAGATACTGATGGGGAGCTCCTTCCATGCAGGAGGGGAGAGGTACGAGAATACACAAAGTCATTTGTTTGAAAATTTAATGAGTAGATGATGAAGGCTGAGCCAGCAAAAGGCAGGCACTCCCCTCCTCAGCCCGAGGAAACATGATAGAGAACAGAACAGACTGGGATGGACTTTGAAAATGAAGGGAAGCAGCTTGCATTTGATACGGTGAAGGAAGAAGAGGTAGTTGAAAGCACATGGAAAAAAATGGAGCTAGGCAAAGAAACAGGCTAAAGAATTAATTTTTACTGTAGGACAGCATACAGGTCCTGCTTAACCTCTTTTGGGCTGGCTCTTAGTTGGCTCTATATTACCCTATGAGCATAAGGGCTTTATAATGAAAAAGTCCTGTGCATTAATATAAATGGGTGGATAAAGGAGAGAAATCCTCCATGCCCTGATGGAGGAGAGACAGAACTGTGAGCTCAGCCCTTACAACGACCACAGAGTCTACCTGGCAAAGAGCACTTTTTAAACACTCCAGATGTGAAAAGGTCTTTCCATTTGAGCCTGCAGCCAGTGCCGTAAGGCATAAATCCCCAGGAAACCAGGCTTCCCTAGTTCACGTGCTCATACTTGATTCTATTTCGCATTGCTCATGCTGTACAATTCCTGGGGGAAAGGAACAGTTAAATCCGACCAGAAAATGCAAGGGAAGAGCAGTGTGCTCTGGACATTCCCACTGTCTGTGTGACTCCAGCCGAAACCCAGCAAGAGTTCAGGGATGCTGCCTCTGAAGGAGGCCAGATAGCACTGATGTCCTTATCACTAATACCTGCTGCTGCACAAGGCTGCTTCCCAGAGAGCAGAACACAGCAGGGGCTGGGCGGTTTTGGTTTTCACAGAGGTTGCCTCTTCTTCTAAACCACGTTAATTCTGAGGTTGTCTGTCAGCCTGCTTCAGCGCAGATCAGGAGCAAGCCACAAACCTCCATGCAACAATTCTTCCGTTCATCTATTTATAGACTTTTTACATGTAATAGATGCTTACACACTTGTCCTGTTTAACAGTAAACAGAGGAATGACAGAAAACATGCCTCTGAGTGTCATCTTTGCACAGAAATGATAAAGATATATATAATGATCAAATGCTTTGATCAAAGCAAACAGAACAACTGGATGCAGATTTGATGATGGATATTTGTTTCATTTCCCTACAATGGACATGCTGTTCTACAAATAATGGGGGAAGAATGGAGCACACGTCATGCTTTCTTACTGTTGCTTTTAGAGGAGGCATGGTAGAGGTGCTGACTTTTGATTTCCCAAAGGGGCATGGAGAAAGGGTTCAATCAGCCTTTGATCTGCAGGTCAGGAGGCTCTCTGGCCCACACACATCACATGGGTTTAGATGCTCCACAGTTTGACTCCCAACATCTTTGATGATTGGTTTTTGCTGGCTAAAGAGCTCATCTGCTTTTGAATGGTGATTCTCAGGCTGAAGCCACTTTACCTTCAGATGACAATGTGTGTTTTTTAACCTAAAACCAACAAATAGGCTATCATAGTCACAGGCATTGTGTAGATTCTCCCTTCTTCACTGTTGGAAAGTAAGAGGTTAAATCCCTTTCTGTTTTAACAAAAACATATTTTAACTACATCCAACACTCTTATTTAACTTAAAAAGAGAAATAGGCATGCTGTGCTCTAATAAATTTTTCCTTGGCGCTCTCCCTTCCCTTTGAATTGAGGGGGGAAGAGAGGGAAAGAGAGACAGAGAGAGAGATTAACTATTTGGGCTAGGCTGACTGCCCTTTAAATTGTCAGAAAGCTTGGAAGATATATGAGCTTGCTACACTGACAGTACCAGTAATGTAGGTCAGACCCTCAGGGTCTCCAAGTCTTTCAGATCAGCCTATCTGTAGATACTAGATACAGGATGTCAGCATTCATTTAACAGCTTATAAAAAGCCCCAAAATTACCCCAAAAATGGTCAGGCCTGGCCAGAAGAATGCCTTTTATTTCATTTAATCAACAATTGCTAAGTTAACCTGGCATTGTGCATGATGTTAAACCACGTTGAGACTTCAACAGACCATTCTGAGTGTCTAACTTTCCCCTCTATGTTGGGAAATCATGTTAACACTTTCATGTATTCTTGTCTCTTACCTACGCAATATTATTCTACATTGCACTCTCTGAAAAGCTGATTTCATGTTACTGCAGCTGACCCAAGCAACAGAGTTCCCACCACTTACTTTCGTAGTTTATCCTCGAGGCTAAAAAAATTCTGTAATAAGGACTTCATTCCTGACGCTTGCTCTGTATTTTCCATTTCTCAGTTTCACCCATCATTCCCTTGGACTACGTTAAAACAGCTCCTCTTTTTTCTTGGTTTTTCCCTTTACTATCCAATACCGCCCACTTCAAGGGAGTCAGTGTTTCCCACAGAGCTATTTGCCATTCTAAACTTGGAGGGGAGAATGTGGCATCTGAAACAACATTTTGTGGTAACTATTAGCAAAGGCTGAATTGTAATAATTACAAATGTACTTTGAGATAATACATTCCTTCCCTCTCTCCGAGTCCTTGATGTTCAGGCAAGCTGCATGTACTTGAGGCTGAGTGATAGGTGTTGATTTTGGTTTTTTACTTTCTCCATTCAAACGAGTTTCTCAGGGCTTCCAGACAATTTTGTGACATTTCTTAAGTGATTTTAAGGAAAAAGAGGAAAAGATGTTTTCTGCAGCCAGTGTCAGGATATTTACACATAGTTTGTATGTATCGCTTTTAGGCATTTCTAAAGGCATTAGAAAGACTACAATATAATCTCCTTTTTCTTTCCCTCCTCTGTAATTTAGTTTGGAAATTTTTGTGCCCTCCTGTGTGACAGAGCCCTGTGCTCATCACCTACCTGTTAATACAACTCCCAAATCAAGGCCTGAAACCTTACCAATAGGCTGCATTTTAATGCCCTGTTCCTTTGCTATGTGTTTCAGGAGGAGGAAAAAAAAAAAAAAAAACTAAAAGTGGTTGGAATTCAAAACTCTCTTGCCCAAGAGGCTGAAGTTCAAACAGCCAGAATAAATTTTTCCTGCAGAACTGCCCTCTCACCCCAGCAGAGAAGAGACTCCATCACAATGTTTCATGGAGAAGCAAACACAAAAGGATATGCTGAACTCACGTTGTTATAACCCAGGAATTCAGAAAGTTAACACTGACCCACTGGGGCAATATAAGCCTTCATTCCTAGTTTCTCACATACTGCATCACAGTGGACAAGAATACAAAAAGATCATTCACCTACACATTTCTCAACAGAGTCTAATCAAGTGGGACTGCGGAGTGGCACACGGTTGCTGAGAGAATTTCAAGGGGGGAGGTAAGGGGAGGGCTGAATAACATTTAATAACTTTGAAACTTGATAGCTACCTACAAAATAATGTCATCGTTGGGAACAATGGTAATTCAGAAGCCGTTTACAGAATGACTGAATTCATTGTTTAAATCTACATGAAATTTTATAAATACGTATTGGTGGTACTCAATAACATAGAAATTTGAAAAGTTTCTGATCAGCTCAGTGGAGTGGTATTTTTGAAATATTTACCTTATAATAAAATCCAGAGAAAGCTAGAAATTCACCTAGAAATCTCTTGCTCGCGCTTTGATTTTAATACTGTGTTTAGAAGTCCTAGCTGACAAATGAGATTTGAGGTTTACAGAATAAGTACAGTAATCCTGTGTATTCACTTTAGAGCTTTCCTTTTACAGCTTAAACTTCGCAGGCCAGCTGGAGCTCTCCCTTTGCAGAATCTGCTAGGGATGTATGAAAAAAAATATGGAAACCTCTAGAGTTAACAGCCACCTCAGCCATTCTGCCTTTATCAAAACTGTGCATTTTTGGCTAAGCCAAGTGTCAATGAAAACAAATGTATACCTATGAGCTCTCTTTAA
Source organism: Ibycter americanus (assembly GCA_035590275.1). Taxonomy (NCBI): domain Eukaryota; kingdom Metazoa; phylum Chordata; class Aves; order Falconiformes; family Falconidae; genus Ibycter; species Ibycter americanus. The sequence continues at coordinate 33,105,363 of JAVJGI010000032.1, read as the reverse complement.
ATGCAGAGTTTAAGAGCAAAAGTAAACTACAGCCACTTAGTGTTATCTCTGCTGTGCCACATCGGGTGTTTGAAATAATTAGAATGTAACCTGGAAGATCTTGTAAGCAAAATTGTCTAAATCTAGTTCAACAAAGTTAAATTACTGCATGAGATCGTTTTAAAAGTCTTTACATCATTGCCGATTTCAGTCTCATGCGTGACAGCATCTCCACGCTGAGGCTCTCAGGCCTGAAATCATTTCCCGAAAAATACCAAAGCCCTTGCAATCTGGGATTGCATTACAGGTTGTATAATGTAGTTTGGAACCTGCCAAGAAAATGTCTTCAGCCTTACTTTTACAAATATGGCAATGATCACCCCAAAGCATGATGTGAAGGTTGATTATATTTAAAGCAATTTAACATGTTGCAACAAAGTTATACTTAATGCTGCTCCATTAAATGAAACTGCAATCTAACAGCAATACAAAGATGAGGTCTGTGGACCTGGTCCTACAAACTTGATTCACATCAGTAACATTTACCTACATGAGTAATCTCCCCGAGGTAAAGATAATGGATGAAAGGGAAAAACTGAGCAGCTGGTTATAAAACTTGCCATCAGCAGTTAGGTTCTTACTCTAAAACGGCTAAAAGTAATGTCTGATCTCAATGACGACTTGAATGTTTCTCATCCATTTCCACATTTTTCAAAGTGCTGTAGGACATCAAAAAGAAACTAGGAGTAAATTCTGCCAGAGCTATTTCCCTCTTCTGAACATCTCCCTGCAGAAGCCAGGTAGAGCCACAGCCCTTTTGGTGGCTGCAGCCACCACTCCAGAAGGGTCCGCTGCCAGAAGGTTAGCTGGGGTTGAGGAGTTGGAGAAAGCTGCTCAAACCACTTCCACTCAAACAACGATTGCTGCATAGCAGAAGGTTATACATATTCACAGATACCATACTCCTGGCTAACACTTGTTTTGTGAGGACAGCTCCAATAGTGTTAGGTTAGGATCTGATCAGCTGTGAATTTTTTTTTTTTGTCTGCATCATTTGATTACCATTCACTATAGCTTTTTTTTTAATATATAGGATACACTAAAATCACATAAATCTAGTTTACAAAAGTAGTGAAGAATGCAGTATTGCAATACAATAGCAAAGATAATAACTTCATAATAATTTGTAGCTCACCAACCACAGAAGCTCTACAAATAATAGCTTCCTTTATTTGTATGTCAACAGATTTGATGTTCCCTGATGATCAAGATAAACAACTACGCATCTTTGAGAAATAAAAAGGCACATGAGATGGAAAGCAAACAAAACCACAAAAGACCGAAGTATGCCAAAGCAAGCTCCAAAGGCATTCCCGGAACTGCCAAAACAGGTATTACAAAAGGAACTCTATCGTTACCACAGTAGCCTTTAGAGTCAACAAAAACCTAACTGCTTCAAAGTACCATAATTATCACTATCTATGCCATGTAAACTCAACTCCATTTATACAGAATTGGTCTGAAATCATGTTTTACTGTTTAGTTACGGCAGAGGACTCTCCCTCATATTCTGCAATATTATAATAAGCAGCACAGCAGTAAATGATTCTCTCTGGTAATGAGGAAAATGACTTCACCAGCCATGCTGCTCCACAGAAGACATCTCCCAGCACTGAATACATACATTTAAAGCCGTGGACTCCAAACCTTGTTGGCTGGCAGACTACTTGCTACTTTCCAACAGACTGTCTTGGATCCTCTTCATCAAACTTTTACCTGGACAGATACAACAGCAACATGGTTCCTGAATTCGGCTCATAGTCTCCCTGTGTACTACAAGTATGGTTGGCTGATGAGAGGTCCTGCCATTCAGTTGCTAAGAATTATCCGTCTAAAAATCTAAGTAAAGGTTCTCGTCAATTCCCACAGTGCTTTTAATGTTTCACAAGAAATGTAGTCTGAGATCTAGCCAAAGCAGTTTCATCAGGGAGAACTGTTCCTGCAAAACAGGCCGTGTCCTGAGGAACCACAAACCAATTCAATATACTTTGATTCAGTATTGGAAAACCTATAAGAACAAGCCCAAGGATATCACCTGGACAGCACTGAAAGTGGGTTTCCACTGTATCTCAGTGATGCACTGGTCAACAACTTATGAAATCTCCCCCCGGCTTCAAACCTATGTTTGGAATCATGAGTTCAGTTGGGGTGTGACATAAACCTTAAAATCAGTTAAAAAGCACTTTGTAAACCACCAGGCTATGCCATAAACAGCTCATACAGGACTGAAGATGACATATCTATTGACAAAAGCAACACAGAAGTTCTGTGGGAATGCTCAGAAGGTCTAATCTCCACCAAACGTTAATTCCTTAATACAGCACGCTCATTATCTACTCACTTTACTGCCCAAGACTTGAGGACTTGACCTGGAAGGACTATTTTCCCCTCCTTAAACAGGTCCTCATAGTTTTATTTTTAAAGAGTCCATATGTAAGAATTTAAAAAACCAACGGATACACCTTCGGTCTGAACGGAAGGGAAAAAGGTGGGAACGCAGTGGTGGCAATGCTAATGCAGTGCTAAAAGGCTGGAGTCTGACCCTCCCCAGTAAAACTTCTGTCCCTGCAAGACAAATAAGAAAATAAGGTAGGTGCTGGTTAAATGTTCCTGCACAGCAGACATACCGAGAACTGGTTAAGTGCCCTATTACACAAAATAATAATTATCCTGTATTAATAAAGACACTACACTGCCACGGTAGTTGGACACAGCATTTCTGGTAAGAGCTCCAGAGACAATATAGCTCAAGTAAGCTGAGACAGCCTGGGATGTCCAGAAAGGAAAGACATGAGTATCTTTTGCCAAAGCCCACGAAAAGCTACCAATTTCTCATTCTTACCACCCCCTGCCAATGACAAGTGTGAATTCAGAAGAGGGAATGGAAATCCACAGCTCTGTTCCACCACTGATGAAGGCGTCACCACAGATGTAGCCCTTTTCAGCAACACAAAGATCAAGGGTGTCATAATTATGTGGGTCTGCAGCCTACTTGGGGGGCTAACTTTGTGCATCGGGGTTAACTCCTGCAAGATCTGACCCTCTGAGGATAAAGAGCTCCAGTGCAGAAGGCTACCCATGCCCTGCTGGCTGTCCCCTCAGCATTTTCAGAGCAGCTCATCACAGTTCAGCCCTAATACTTTCAGAAGTGAGCAGCCCTATAAGAAACAACCTTTAAAATACAACTGCAGATGGATTGAAATTATTTAAACGCATAATTGTCTCTGTTAAATGTTTGAATTAAATGAAAATATAGAGGAAAAATGTAATACCACAGTTAAAAGGAGATCTATGCAAGATGCTCATCACCTTGGTAATTTAGCTAACATGTAAATGTAGACTAGATGTCACTACAAAAGCTGTGAAGACTTGTAGGTAAACTGTCAGCACAGTCACTATTTTGTCCATCTTGATTTTGCAAATAGACTTTTCTTAAGGAGTGAAATATCTCTTTGCAGATATAAAAGCTTTTTTTGGGGTGGGGGGTGGATACGTAAAAGCATAACCTGAGAGCTATCAAAGTTGAAGTTTAGCTTTGTACTACAAGTATCTGACCTATTCACTCAGTAATAGGCCTAATCAATCTTACTATCTCCCACAACGGCGATTCATTATAGCATAAGCGTTATCTTTGTATCAGTCAAGAAGAAAGGCAGACACAGATATAAGGAAATACTTTTCTTCTCTCTAATACACTGTACATAGTTTAAATACCGGCACTGATAATGTGTTGGACACTCATGAGTCCCATGTACACTTAATCACTCATTTCCTTCATTGACTAAGAATAATACCAGTATAATTTACCGTGCTTTACCCCCCTACTTCTTCTGAGATATCTGGCATGCATCCAAGGAGTGGCACTTCTGAAGCAGGAGGACCATGGTGAGGCTTGAAAGATGAGGAAGGAGGTCTGAGGGCTGCATAGCTGATAGGAAGATTATCGTTGCCTGCATAACTGATGGAAAGAAAAATCTCCTTCAGCTACAAAGGTATTTCAGAGCTCAGGAGACTTGGAGAACTCTGCATGACCAAGACTGCTTGACCTCTCCAGAGCTAGCCGAGGCACTGTCTCCACCTTCTGCTGCAGGCAGATTGCCTCTGTTAATCTAAGTTATGCAGAACCTAATTCACAGTCCCATTTGAATCCCTGCAGAACTTGGATAACCAGATAGCAGGAGGGGGAAAAGCGCTCTTTCACCTCCAGCTTGGCTAGGAAACCTCATCCCTCCCTCCCTCCCCTGCCAGAGGGAATTCTGCTAGGAACAAGGGTGTCAGCATCAGATCAGCGATGATCTTCCTCCCTCCTGCTCAGCCTGGCTAAGCGGGACCGCTGCGCTGCCAGAGCTCTCCTGCCACTGCTACGCCACTTGGAGCCGACCACAGCAGGCTGAGACCACCACCGGCTCCTGCGTGCACAGCTGGCCAGCCTTCTTGTGTCAGACAGATGTGAGGTGCTGGAAAGGCCCTTCCTTATAATCATGATAAATCTGGAGTTGTATTTGTAGTTATGCTTCTGCTGATGACATCATTTCTCCATAGCTCTATAGTGGGGGGTTTATAGCTGAACCAGAATCAAGTATTTGTACTGCCCAGAAGCAGCACGTGGTCAGGGGGTGGGGGTGTCCCCCCAAAATGTACAAAACCATTTTTCCACCATACAAAGCATCATTTAGTTGCTTCTAATTTCTCAAATGCAAAGGGACTGATGTAAAGGAACATACAGAGATTTGTCATCTGGAGAACATTTGTCACCTCACACCCATTTCCTAACTGCATTTTCTTTCTTTCTGAGCTTAAGACACTTGACCATGTCACTTCAAGACCATAAATCGCCACGTGTTGCTGCAAAGGATCAGCCACTCTATTTAAAACCACAGTTGACCATGTCCCCTTCACAGTGTCCCAGTAAGCAGAGTAGGAGGGAAATAGTCGATACCTCTAACAATACTTCATTTATAAAACTGGCACCTTCAGGGTCTATCTCAGAAAAACCTGAAGGTTAGTTAAATCAGGCACCTAGAAATGGTTTAGTTCTAACCTCACTATTGAGTTTTTCGCACACAGCCTTCAGAAACACTGTACTTTATTATATCACTTAAAAGGAGCTAGGTCATCTTTGGCAAGGCAGTTTTTCCATACATGAAAACACAGTAATTGATCTGAGTGCAACAAAAGCATACCGGCCACTTAGCGTGTTTTATTGCTTTTACTACTGTGTGCACCTGCATAGGTCCAGGCGTGCAGTCCCTCAAGGCTCAATACACAGATTTATATACTCTTAACACATCTTAAAAGTTAAGGAAATGATGCATTTTTCTCTCAGAAGGATTTGATTGCTAAAAATCCTAAAGACCCTTTCACTGTCATTTACACAAGAAAAAAGGTACAAGCTATGAGTGGTCTGTGTTTAAAACAACAGGCTCTTTTCACCTCTGTGGGTACAAAATACTGACATTGTATTTTACATTGTTAGCTGGACCAAGGCAGGATGGGGAACAGCACTTCCAAGCAGAACTTCCACTGTGCCATCTCCTGGAAACAATGGTTTGCTGGGATTCAGCTAATGAGCAAAATGGGTGCTACAGGCAGACACACACAGAGCTAGCTGCTTCTAGAAAACATCCACAGTATTTTCGTTTGCTCTTAAGATCCAGTACACACTGTGTTTTGTACACGCAAGCAGTTAATCCATTTCTGTGCACAAGATACAAATACTGGATTGTACAACTGCCTGTATTCTGCTGGTACAAGCTTACAGGAAACGTATTTCAACTTGCTGGCTCTCTGAAAACAACAGAGGGAATGGGAACCTAGATTTACATTTGGCCATATGCAAATTAAATCTATGCCATTTTAAAATTTGTTCCACTATTTTCAGTACAAGCACTTACAATTACTTTGCAAACACCATAAGGATGTCTAAAATCTTGTTTAAATTACAGAACTGAGAATTACCAAAGCACAAACACAAAACCAACTGTTCTTTCAGTTTGTTTCTTAACCTTTTCCTTAGAGTGACATGAAAACTTCCTTTTCTCCCTAGAGACTTTATACAAGTGTCAGCTTCACTCATTGCAGTTTTACAGGACTATAAAGTTAGCAGCCTCTAACATCCAATTAGCAGTTCCCTATATAAAGCAAAACCAGTTCCATACTATTGTATTCATAATAACCTGAACCTGACTGCCTCTTTTCCCCTCCTTGCCTAAACACTAGCTTCCAACATATTTTCCTTAGAAAAGCGAAAGGGGAAGTAAGAAGGATTAATGCTCCTAATAATCACTGAGGAGATGAAACTTCATAGATCTGCCATATTTAATTAAAAAAAAAAAAAGAAAAATATTTAGATGCATGTAGCCAGACCAACTTGGTTCAATTGGCAGACATGCAGTTAAGGCATTTGACTTTTACCTTGCTAACAACTCAGGGTATTTTTTCAGATCATCTCAGAAATATTTGCACAGCTTTTTATCTTGTGGTCTCTTTCTCGCTGTCATTTCAGATCAATCATACCTGAGGATCCCTGGTGAAGCCCTGGAGGCTGTCTAAACACATTAAGAGACAGTTCCCAATCTCACTGGCTTATAGCTTAATGGACAGTACAAAAAAGGAATGAAGTGTTATTATCAGTTTTGCAGATGCACAAGAGGCACAGCAAAATCAAGAATTTTACTCAGGTCACACAGTGTATGTGTTTGCATGAGGAACGATATGACATCCTTGTAGCTGTAGTCCAGCACTCCAAGCATAAGGCCGTTTTCCCTCACCAGCTAAACAGGCTGATCCTTTTTTCCTCACCCAGATGCAGCGGACAGCGGGCTGAACACATGACAGCAGCACACCCTTGCAGGCCACTCACCTATGGGACTGCCATTAGCAGAGCTTAGCCAGCTGGCCGCGGGAAGCCAGCATTCCCCTCGACATGGGACCTGTGAGGTCACATCTGGAGCCCAGTTTTGCCTCCCCTCACACCCTTCATATGAGAGAGAACAGATGACTAGAGGGAGTTTTGCAGCTAAGATGGTCAGAGGATGGAGTTACACAACACAGGAGGGCAGTCCCAGAGACGTGGGCTTGTGTCACCTGGATAAGAGAAAGCAGATGAGAGATTGCAGAGTGGAGTAGACAGAGCCAGGCTCCCCTTGGAAGTGCACAGGAAAAGGACAAGAGACAACACCCACAAGCTGCAGAAAGAGACACTACTGTTGGAAAATCTCTGCCTATTTTTTACATCAGACAGGACAAGGTCCTGGGCAACTAAAGACCACTTTGAAGTTAGCCCTGTCTTGACAGGTTAGACGAGCTGACCTCCAGCAGCTCCTTCCCACCTACATTTTCCCATGATTTCCAACTTCTGCACATCATTTTATTATGCTTACACAGGTACTGGCAACAAAGTATGTGTGAAAGGTAGGTCCATGAGCAACGTGAGACTTCTGCTGTCACTTGTTCTTTACCATTTTCACAAAGCAGCAGTCAAGATTTCAGTTCGTTGGGTCTTAGACATTGCACAAAATGGCAAGTTCCTAGGCAAAGGCACTGCTCACAACATCAGATTTTTGATGTGTGCTCGTGCGAAAAAGCGTTATCCCCATCCCACATGTCTCTTCCAGAAGTAGTGCTATTTTAGATGAAAATATGTCCAAAAATACATTTCAGTGTGCAATGTTGCTCTGGCAATGTATCAGAGCATCAGCTTCCCGAGAGCTCCAGGGCTAAGATCCCACACAGTTTTCAACACAAATAGCCGGCCAAAACTTTTCCATGCACACTTCATCTGGGGGAAGGGAAAGTGATCCATCTCCCTCCCCCTCCAAATTTCTTTCTCTAGCATGCGCCTCAATCAGGTTGGCTGTCACACCAAATCATGTCATCGGGGTTATGACATCACATGACTGAAACAGCCCAGAGCGATTGATGTAAGACAGATTGCATTTGACACCCAGGGAAGATTTCAGTCCATGTGTTTGCTATCCCGAACCCTTTGTGTTTAATTACTGTAACACTAGATCAGCAGAATGCTGCAAGCAGGTTACCAAGCCACTATTTCCTGAATCAGCAGCCTGCGCAGGAAGATCTTGTCCTTTCACAGTCAGCATGCTGCAAGCTGAGGCATCAGACTCAATATCGGCAGTAAAACAGGCCAAATCCCACTTCCATGGAAGTAGAGGCTAAAGCTGGACCCCTCATTCTACTTTGCTGACACCTCTTTAAAAGCAGTTCAGAAAATGGTCCTAAGGAAAATGCATGTTATGTATACAGCAAAAAGTACTATTCCCTACCTCTAACTTCAAAACAACAGACAAATAGAAATACAATGTATATAATAAGCTCTCTATTTTACCCAAAAGACATAAATAATTTTTTTAACTAAGAATGTGTCCTACTACTACATTTATTTATTTAAAAAGATAAAACTAGGAGCCAGACTACAAACCTATATGACTTTTTTACAAAAATAATCTAAAATAAATCAATCTTCCTCACAAATTTTTTTTTTTTTTAAATTTTCAAGAAGGAAATACACTCATTTAAATGGTCTTATTTGAAAAAAAAAAAAAGAAAAAAAAAAGAAAAGTTTGAATTATTTATCCTTAAGTGTGGGGGTTTATCCTACCCTTTCTTTGCCCTTGTACTGTTCTGTTGCGGTTTTGCCAGGCTCCCTTTTTTCCATACATCTTTCAGCACTAAAAGGAGTTTCTTTAACAGGAGTAAGCCACAGCCCAGCTGGCCTGCCTCCTGAGGGCTCTCAGGACTAGTGTTTTTTGCTGTAGAATACAACTCCATGTACTTTTGCCTGTAGAGATATGAAGAGATTGTCCGCTGGGTTTCGTTAGAGAAAAAGCACCTGGAAACAGGGGAGGAAGAAATAGGAACTTCATACTATTCAGGGTGCCAATTGCTCTGACATATCTGGCTGTAAAAGCTTACTCCCCTGAATTCACCCTGTCTCTCGTCCAATGTACACAGCTAAACAGCCTGCCTGAGCTGCAAAGGGAGCCCCACGTTCAGTAGACTGATTAGATCTTCCCTCGAGCAAAACTTATTTCACACTTGGCATTTGATACATTGGCCCCACCTATGCCATTGTTCATGACGAAAAAATGCCTTTCTAAAGTTAACAAACTTCAAACACTTTTCATTAGCAAGGTTTAGATACATCTGCATAACTCTCCAATTACTGATTCATCTACCAAAACAAAAAGTTGCATTATTTTCATTCTGACCTCAGAGATTCAGTGGAGAGCCAGCTTTTGCCACCTGGGAAACCTGCGCGAATGAGAAGCTGGAGGAAAGATAAGTCAGTTGGGGAAAATAAAACTACTTTAATTGAAAGAGAACTTTTGAGAAAGCTGAAGTAAGGTTTTATTCCTACACAGTATTATTTCCCCAGAAAGAGGAAATAGGTCAGGTACAAAACGCTCTCAAGACATTCCCCATTTTGCACGGCAGGTTTGAACTCCTTTCTCACTTGTTCCATTTCAGCCAGGATAGGAGCACCCACCAGGTTTCCACCAAAGGATAGCCCGCTAAGTATTTTTTACTCTCCAAATAATTTAGGCATAGAGGTGACCACATAATCATTGATCCTCCTTTGTTAGTAGAGATGAGAATCAATTCCTCTGCTGCCTGTTGAACCTTTGCACATGAAACTAAAACTAATATGGATCTACTATTGGACTTGCAAGTGCTTTTGACTTCAAGGATCCTCTATCCTCTAACGTGGTGCATGTGTTCAACCCAAGTAACACTGTCCTTGTACCTATGACAAGTTTTGGCTGGGGAGAAGAAGGGGAGTGGAACAAAAAGTAAAGACATTTTACTCTCTTATGAGATTTATGAGATGGAATCTGTGCCAGCTTCAAGTACAGTCCATGTAAAGGGTCAGGAAAAGTTCACTTTTTTTTTTTTAAGATATAAAACAGAATTAACTTCAAAAATTTACCATGATTTCTGCACATCCTAAGAGTCAAAAAGAGCTTCTGGGAATATCTGCGTCAGTCTGATAAAAAGCTACACCACAGTTCCCCATGGTTTCTGCATTTCTTTCAAGTGTGCAAGACCTGCACAGCTTGTTAACAAAGTCTCTTTTAAAAGGAGACAGGCACTGTAACAATGTGTTATTTTGTAGATCAGCTCCAATAAGCACAGTGCTTCCTAGAAATGAAAACTTGGCTGAAAGAAATGCATTCATAATTTTTAGGATACTTTGAAACTAAGATTAAACATAAATCTAGAATAAACACTAGAAACATTAACCTCAAGGAAATGACGACTGCACATAAAAGCTAAAAAACATTTTAAAAGGAGAATCAACAGTAGTCATCTATAAAAGAGAATACTACACTTGCCTCTGAATTCTCCAGTTCATTATTATTTTTAAAAAAAATTAAAAAACCAAAACAAAACTCTTTGGCTATGTGAACAAATGTTAGAGAAATGAGCAATGACTGAGAAGTAACATACAGTGTGTTACCATGCACATTTTTAAAGCAATAAAGCTTATCTTCCCACAGCATCTATGCATCAGATTAGCCATGAGCATTACCTAAAACAAAAATGAGGTCAACTGCGCAGATTAAAATTTGGTGTTTCTTTGACATATTACTAACTTGGATAAGCAATACAAATAGAACAGACTGCCTTCGTACAGATATAGTGATTTTACTTCTGCCTGCAAAGAAAGTCATTCAGGGTGGGTATATGAAACCAGGAGAGGGAGAAGTAGTTTAGGGGCCACGACATGAATTTCAAAAGCTTTTGTCACCCAAAAGGAGCCCAGTACCTCTCTGATGTAATCACACAGCTTTCAGACAAGTTTAGCTGGTACTGGCATGAGAAAAGATTTTTTTAACAGACAAAAGTTTTAAAAATCTACAAAAGCAAAGCTGGGGAGGAGGGAATTTTTTGGGAGTCTAGACAGGACTCCAAACAAACTTCAAAGACTAACTCACTCCCAGTACAGCTCATCAAGGGACCAGATGGGCTGCAAGGAGGGAAAAAGCCCTCAAAACCCTCTCAGACATCCTGGCTACCACTCTGAGGAGGTGAAGCTCCAAGACAGACTAGATAATATCCTGCTACTTAAGACCTACAAAAATAACCTACAAAAGTTATTAATTAATTCCCAGCAGAAGGTTGCACAGACAATGAATCAAAAGAGACCACATTTCTCACCATTTGCACTGTTTTCATTAAATAAAGCTAAAAATCTACAAAAGCCCTCTTTTGGATTATGGTAGACAGTTGCCATCTCCAAAGGGAACTAACTGCATTACTTTCTTACATTATCCGTGTCAGATACATGCCCAAGCAGACTTCAGCACGGCCTCTCATACATAACCAGTTGCTCACAGCAGACCCTCCCCTCAATGAGGTTTACTATCTAAATAAAAAAAAAAACGAACAAGAGCAGTATTATCACTACTTTACAACTTGGGAGGGGGAAGCTGATTTACAGCCACCCATAAATCTGTGCTGGTGCAAAATAATCAGCCCACATCTCTTGGTTTGAACAGGCTTGCCTTTTTTTTTTTTTTTTAAACAAAAACACATGTTGATTGATGACACAATTTTTTGCAGGTTCATGTTGATCTTAATGAATTGTTTATGTAAAAACAAAAGCTTCATACCATTCTGAATCCTCTTTAGATGGCTTCAGGGAAAGAGTAATTATTTCATTTGAAATGACCTTTCACTTCAAATTGTTGTTGAATACAATTGAAAACTTAAAACAGTCAAAACCAAGTAAGATGGTTTGATTTTCTCAAATAGAGCACTGACTCAAAGCGAATCTTTTTTCCAATGTTTTAACAATTATTTTTACATTTTCCGTTTGTTCCACACCAAATGCTTTACTTCTCAAAAAATCTACTATATGCCAATTGTCAGCCGCATACTTTGCTCAAAGAAAAAACTGAGTGATCCAAGTTCAGATCCAAACCTCAAACTCCACAAGTGATTTGTTATTATAGCTGTATCCCACTGTAGCGTCCTTTCTAGCTATTGCTAAGAAACTCTAGAGGAACAGACATGAATGGAGAGAAGCAAGACAGAAGGAACGGAGAGCAAACCAGAGAGAAGTCAGGTAAAGGTCTAGTAGTAAGAGAACAGCTACACTGAAAGCTGGAAAGGACAACTTTTCTCCATGAACCATCTCCGTGCTCTAAACAAAAATCATTCTTGAAGCAGCATGCGGTGTAAAGCAGAATTTTGATTTTTTTTTTTTTTTTTTTTTTTTACACCCTATGCTGGGTTTGATTGAGGACATAAACTTTAATACTTGTGGAATACTCAGATTCATCAGATGTTTTTGTGTGATGAACACCTGGGCCACATCCATCAGATATGATCCCTGTAATTTCCCCTGGTGCCCACTGGTACCATGTTCCTCCTCAAGAAGAAATCAGACATTTTAAAACAAAAAGAAACATCTCACACTTGGCTCTTCAGAAATATAACGCTATTATATTTATTATTATTTTACTTAGTCTCTTTTTAAAAGAAAAAGGAAAGTAACAGGCAAGTAGTTGTGTATCTGCACTACAGTGAACACAGTTATAAGTCCCTTGTTAACACACCAAGAACAGAAAAATAGCATGGTCAAATTCAAAGAGAAGGCACACAGAAATTATATTTTGTGTATTAGACTTGGTTCAGTTAAGTTCATTCTTAACTCAGCTGCAAATAAACTCCTTCATATATTATGGGGAAAAGAGGGATATGAGAAACGCAGACAGCAGATGACTGCTAGAGGATTGACTCTTCAATGCAGACTCCAAAAGGGTCATTGTCAAGAGCAGAGGCTGGAGTTTTAAAACACACCTCTTTGAGATGGACTGCAAAGGCAAGCCTAAATCTGCAAAAGGCATCATGGGGACTTCCAGCCCCACACCTGCAGTTTGGGGCTTGTGAAAGTGGCAGGATTTCAGGCCTCGGATGAGAAAATACAGGTGATTTGTCACAACAGGAAAGCCTGGTTTTAATAATGCAGCAAATATCCTACTGTTTCTTTTGATTAACATGGCATTAATTTTTTATTTCTTTCTATTTAGTCTATGCAGGAAAATGATAAAAAACAGACCCAACAACCTTTGAGTTAAGGGTGGACTTTACCCCATTTTCAAGAAGGGCAGCTGCAGACTTTACAAACAGCCCCTGTCTCCTGTACTTGTGATGCCACAATCCCTTTACACCTGCACATCATATGGACTGCACTTTCTAAAGAAACCACAGGGAATCCCAATCTTTATTTATCTGTTAAATGACAGAGTGTGCAGATCACTTTATCCTGCACCAGACAGGATCTTTTGAAGGAATATCTGATATTTCATTATATTTTGCAAATTGCTCAACTTCCAAAGTTCAGCAGTGGCTAAAGACCTGCACACTTCATAATATTTATTTGCATCACAGGCAATAAAGTACCTTCTATTTGTGAAAGGCCATTAAAAATAAACAGTCTGAGATAACTTGGCTTTTCAAACCTTCTTGTACATTTGGTTTATTATTGTCCCTTCCCTAGCTCTTATCCAAACAGCCCTGACAGCTTGTTTATTGAGAGCTCTGCAGAGGTCTACCTATGCAAAGTGTGCTGGTGACAGAATCACGGCAAATCTCTAACTATGGCCTGGCCTTGAAAACAATGAAAATTAAAAAAAAAAAAAAATCAAAAGAGCAAAACTGTTTAATTTGTGGACAATACTGTAATACAATCTCTAGTGGCTCACTGCCGATTAGTTAGAATTTCCACCTGAAATGTTACATGTGACATCTTTCAATTTAACATTATATCACCAAATATATCAGGCAATATAAAATCCACCCCTAAAAACCTCTGCTTGTGGGATTTTTAATTAGAACTCATGATTCCTTTTGCTGAGATTCCATTAAAGCAGACATAAATGTTCAGATATTCAGTGAAGATACTCAATAAAGTTATTATGTATATTTATATGTTATATATAACACTATGTATTTGTAAAGCAACATATTGTGTTGTTTTCTACAACATATGTTGGTTTTTAGACAGCTAAGCTTTTTTTTAAGTTTGGTTCTGGGAAACTGTTCAGTCCTGACCAAAAAAGGCATATTTTTATCCATGATACATTAGAAGTACAAGTCACAACAGTTTAGCTTTCTTAAGTACTACTCCATTAACATCCACATCATTTACCCAGAAGGAGCAGTGGGGAAAATGAAAGGTAGCTTAGTTTCCAGACCTTCTCAAAAAGGTAGTCTGTTCAATGCCACGTGACCATGGGAACTGTTTAACAAAGACACTGAATTAAGACAACCCCAAACTTACTTTATCTGTATCATCAGTCATCCGAAGGAACTCTGATTTACTAACACCTCTAGGCTAGACTCAACAGTTACTTCCCGAAAGACTATCACAGCACCTATAACGTGGCTGCAGTGGTTATCATTCAGGGATAACTCGCTTGGCCACTTGCCTGTAACAACACTTTTAAAATACACTTGTAAACACAGAGTGAAATCCTTGCCTTGTTGAAGTTCCTCAGTAAGGTTAGGTTTTCATCTATAGAGTTTAACATGGATAACATGGTTATTAAGAGCAATAATTAAGAATAGCTTTTTAAAGACAATTTAGGGGCTTTTAAGAACTACATATAAAATGGAGCCTTTTAAATGAGATCATAAAAAGGTTTTATAGCTAAGTACTACGATAGCAAGCCCATGCTGAGATGCTGAAATTTTGAACTGACTCCACATTTAAATACAGTGTTAGAGTATTGCTGCAGGACTCCAAGAAACTAAACAAGCCAGAGAATTTCTACTCAGAACTAAAACGGTACTATTAATTCCCCAGGAATGCACTTTACCTTTGCTTCATGGCTGTTACCAAACACTGAAGAGTCTACAGGTCAAACACTGACCTTGACTTCATTCGTCCTTCAGCACTGCAACAGTAAACCTATTGCTACCCATGAGGATGCATAATTACAGCTGAGGACATAACCTGAAAATAATGGAGTTGAAGAGGTGATGCTAGAAATGGAACTGATTTTGTAGTTCTGTGAACAAGGCAGGGGAGATATGAAGAAATCCAATTTCCTTTTTCAGTGCTACAGTGGTTTTGCTGAGCTCAAGTAAGTTCAACCTTTCATATGTCTTTAAATTTTAAAATATGATTAAGCAAATGTAATTCTGAACCTGCTCATTGGGAAAAATTGGGAAAGTAAGTCTTTCTACCAACAGTTGTTAGACACAGATCAGCTGTGCCCTTTTCTATTTGGACCTGGGCAAAAAGGATTTCCCACCCCATCCAGATCTTGGCTGTGGTTCAAAGAATCTTTACTGCATCTTCTGCACAGAAAAAATGTGATAAAGGAAGAGTGAGAGGCAGCTGAGCAGGCTCTTGCGAGATTGGGGAGAAGAGAGAGAAGACAGCAGTAATGCCTTTTCCTGGGCTGTTCCCTCTTACGGCTAAGCCAGACGGGGTCAGGCAATGAACCATGACTCCTCCAAGTCAGCTCCTTCCCAAGGCTGCTCTTTCAAGGGAAAGCACTCAGAGCAACTTCTCAAGCAGTAACTCAGGGCTGACATAAAAAAAATCCTGTCTGGCCCAGCTGTATTAGGAGATCTTTCCTAGCAGGTAGTATCTAGCCAGTAGACATGAAAAACTGAATTGTAAACCTGCATTTTGGGACTTTTATAAAGGCAATTTTTGACCTTCAGTTTTCACAGCACTGGAGTAGTTACAGTGTATCGTGCCAAGGAGTATTTAGGGAGTCTTAAACCCAGAGACTACTTGGCTGTTGTGCATGCATGCAACTCCCAAGAGTCACGAATCCTGATTAAATGTTTGCTGAAAAGCAGAAATGCCACGTGACTCCCAAAAAAGAAGAGACTATCTTAGTCTCATGTTGTTTTCCCTGTCCAAATTATCCAAAAGGCATCGATTAGTCCATATAGTGAGCTAACTGCCTGGAAAACTTCAAACTTAATAAAAACAAATTCTTTTTTTATGATTTACAAAACTTTTAAAGAACTAAATCCCTCATAAAACCAGAAAATAATTTCTGCTTTTGCCATACACGTAACACAAGAATCCCTGAAAACAGAATTTAAACTGGAAAAGCTGATAGGAATTTAGCGGAAAATTTATCCGAAAAGAAAGCCACGTGCTAAGTAGAAAGGTACCATCCTACCTACTGCTTTCACCGGAGCAGGACAAAAATTCAAGATACATTTAAAAACTTAAATGAAAACTGCTGAACTAGCCAAATAATCACAGTCTCACTATGCTTAAAGAATAACGGACAATGCATCTCTTTCAATATAGCACCTGACAGAGCATCTGATGGGCCTATTACCTTAGCACTTTGTGATTTCATTATATGGAAGACAAATGAAAGCATCACTTTGCTAATACTGCCTTCAAAAAGCACAATGCAAGTCAAGTTCAACAGGACATCATCTTTATCCTTCACAGTGCCCCAAACATCGTCATAATTGAAATTATTTCTTTCAAAATAGTAAAAGAAGCATCAGAAAACTAAGAAAACAATACACATGGCAAGATGCAGAAAGTGCTTAATGGCATTCAACACCCAAATCCCCCTCTGCTATCTCTGTAGCACTCTGTCTGATGATTCAGCTAATGAAACTGGAGCACAACAAATCCAGGTGAGCTTCTGGCCTATATATGGAGACGTCTTCTTGGCTTTCTATTACATCTTATACTACTGAGGTAAACATGAAAAAAAAAATAAGAAAAAAGATGGTGATGTAAAACTCCCCAGCCCTTTCAGGTACAGCAGAAGTGACAGCACTGTTCAATCTCACAAAGATGTTTGGCATTTGTTGTACACCTTGGCAGAAAGAAGCATCTCCAGGAGAAGGCTATCCTTGCACAGGTTGGTTTTGTGGGCAATACTCGATAACCACTGCCAGCGTTTTCCATTCCCATCTTTCCTTTTTCTGATCATGAAGAATAAATTTGCAAGTCCAGGATTAATGATTAATTCGAAAGCAGGCACTTGGTGGAACATATCTGCCAGGATGTGTTTGGAAGCACAAGACAGATTCCTCACCAACTGTACGCTGGGATAGATCTGCTAAATTTAGGACTACCGCAATTTATATTCACTATTCAAAATTGTCACAAGCAATCTTGCATATTTTTCCCATCTTCTTCTGAAATTTTCTTTTCACAAGATGCCAAACAAAGCAATATTTATTCTATTGCTAATATGGGAAGAATTGTTATTTATCAAGTCAAAGCAGCTATCTGTAGTATGTTTTTTGGCTGAAGTACACTAAAATTAATTGCTGAAATATCCTTAAACTTTGATAAAAAGGAAAAACAACATTCTGTATTGCTAGAGGAATTTCAAAGCATAAAAAAGGCTGTAAAATAACATTAGCGGCTCAGTTTCAGAAGTGTCTTTCAAAAATGTAACCCCAAACGTCAGCTGTGGTGAGCCCTGCCATTAATCAGCTTATGCCACTGCTTTGCATCAGCTGTAAGATCAGAATACTCTTGGTAGGTACAGACAGGGTACTGTTTCTTCAGAGACAGGAGAAGAGGGGATGAGTTTCATATTCCCAACAAAAAGCCACAGTGTTTCATACATTTTATTACAAATATTGTCCATCTGAGTACTGCTAGAAACAAAGCATACCGTGATCTTAATTTAGGTGGTAACGCCAGCCACCATGTCTTTTCAGAGATCCATGAAATCTGTGAGATCTGCCCAGATGAGCAGTCAGGAGGTTTGGGGCAGATCTCAATGCTGTTACAACTGGTTTGCTAAACTCTGACACTTCCTTATCACAGGGACAACAGGGAAATATTGATGCATTTTCTTAAAGACATCACATAGCTCCTCAAATGCTAGCAGCTGGCTAGAATACAGAGTAACCACTAAGATAAATCTGGTAAATAAAAGCTTGATAGCCTCTGTCTCCTGAAATAAGGGCCTAATCACACATCACAGGCACTTTCACTTGCCATTTACTTCAACAGGCTGCAATGTATTCAAGCCCTCCCAGGAGGACCACCTTCCAGAATCAGGTATTGATTCGCAGTTATGAAATATTAAATAAATAAATAAATCACAACCTACATCTGGAATAAATATCAATCAACAAGCTAAAAAAACCCACCATACTATTCAAGAGGCACTTGTATCAACCTTTTAAATTCTCACTTGGTAGTAGAGTAATACATAGACTGAAGCAATGTAATAAAAATGTCTAGTCCCAGATATGGTACTTAAGGGTTAAACATACAACCTGTTGATTGCTTAACCTTACCTAAAACATATGGCTTTGCACTTAAGGGTAAACCCATGGAAAGAAACCCAGTGCCCAGAGTGTGCGTGAAATTCTTTGAAAGGTCACTCTAAGGCAAAATGTACCTAAACACTTTGCCTGCACACATTTGTTTCAAGAGCCTTCACTGCTTCCAGTGTGCAAAGATTTCTGAGCTCCCTACACCCCTACTAAAACAAGAGAGCCTGTTTAATAAATTAAGCAAGTGATTCATCCATCCACAAGCACAGGCATAGTTAGTAACTGGTTTACAAGTGTAAGAAATAGCCAAATACTCTATTTACCATTCTTTGCATTGTCTAATACTGGGTGGATGCTTGTGGTTTCCAGCATCTTGTCATCTTTTCATTGAATAATAATGAGCCCAATAGTAAAAACTCCTGATGCTCTTGCTCAAGAAAAACCCAGAGGGGCTCAACAAAAGCACAGAGTAATTCCTGCATCATCTCAAGTGAACGAGGTGAGACTCAGCCCCAACAACAAAAAGTCACAGTCTGTAGAAGCAATTCAGGGTAAACAGCCGCACTGTGGGAACTATGACTTCAGACTTAAAGTCTTTTCCTTTGTTCGCTTCCTCCAGCATTCTAAACATACAGGGCCCTTACATGATTTACAGCATCATACAAATACACACTAGGCACGACCGTATGTTTCTAATAGCTCATTTACTCTCTTTGTGCGTTCCCCTCAGCAAAATTATAATAAAGAAGATGTGGGGATTTTGGTGTCCTAAAGGTAGCCATTCCTTTGCATCCTCTACATATTTACATTCCCGAGTCAGTGTTTTTTGCCTGTGCATGTATTTCATATCATCTATATAATCTGCATAAGGGCCTGTAGAAGTTTAACAACAAGCAACCTGTGGATTCAATACAGTAGTTAAGCAGATGCTTCAGTTCTTCACTGTACTAGTGCAGATGTAAAAAAGTGATCAACATAATTGGACCAGTAGTAAGTCAATACACAAAGTACAAAGAACCAGACTGTTTAATACTCTGCAGTACACGTTTCCTCCCAAAGAAAATGCAAGTGAGCCCATTCTGAGTGCAGCATTCTGATTAATTCTCTCAAAAATGTATAAGGAAGAACAGGAAAGAACGAAAAAGAAGCTATTAATGGATAAAGCATAAAAGTGGAGTTAAAAACCTTCAGGAAACAGATCTGAATAAAGTTACTAGACAAGTATAAGAAAATTTTAAAAATATTTCTTTCTCATGTAAGAAGTAGCAGAGTGCTTTATAAATAACATTATCAGTTTTCTTTAGCATGTTTTTGTACAAACTTTTGAGAAATCAGTCTGCTGACCTAGAGGATAATTAGTAAGTGGCAGGACACCAGTTTGTGCAACTTGTGAACCTTTAGACTTGCACTCACAACAACCCAGCTGTTCTGCTGAATAGTCATTTGCCCAGAGCAAGTAACAGTTGAATGTTTGGACAGGTCACAAAACAGACTCTCTGCATTGCTGTATAAATTGGTGCCAATGAAGGAAACTTTTTCAAGATTAACATACCCACATAACTGGGTGCAGAATGTGAACTACTGATTCAGGCACTGATCCTGGGCTCGTTGAACTCCCATGGTGCTTAGACAGAAAATGCTCAATCACTTTGATTTTAAGCTAAATCGAACAATCTTAAGTCTACTGTACTGTTATTTATACCATTTTAAATGGTACTCTCCCACACAATATGAACTGCTAACATAAAATCTTGCTCCTTAGGGATGTACAATAAAGAACCATATTGAAAGACATTCATTTTCTCTTCTTCAACATGGTAAGCTTATGTTACTGCTAAAACTAAGAACCAAATTGCTATCCAGTCCCAGCAAAATTATCCCTGGTAATACTATGGCCACTGGTCAGTGTGTTCATGTTTGCAGGTACCACTGCCGTGTGTAAGCATTTGTTTATAATGCAAAAGTAGGACTTGGGGGATAAATAGTGAGAGGGGATAATATGTACTAAATATCTTTCTATGAAGAGGGGTGAGGGAGGGTGGGTAATGGTAATTTTAAAATGCCACACATACAACCAAGCAAAGAGCTTGAAAGTTAAAAATATAGCAACAATATAATAATATAAAAAAAATAAACCTACTAGCCACAGTAATTCTAATTCTTAATGTAATTCTTCATAAATACTTTCAATAATACTTATATTTTGTAGATATCATCTCAGGCACCAAAGTATAAATCAGCGACACATTGCACAAAAAATTAAGAAAATAGTTCCAGTTAGTTGAAGCTGAATGCCCAATTCTGAACTTCATATTCCCAAATACATAACAAGAAGTCACCAGTACCTCACTGTAGAAACACTATGTAAAGTACAATTTTCTGTAAAGAACTTCAAAGCAGAGTAGCGTTTTAAATGCTTCTCTCTGATGAATCGAAACAGGATTTGTGAAGCTTAAGGACAACACAATGCTGCACTTTACTCCTTAGGTGATACAAAATGATGGACATGTCAGTAAGAAATAGTAGATATTCTACTTCTGTAGAAATTAAGAAACAGACAATACCATTTTTATAACTTAATTCATATCCTTGTCTTTTTTTGACTACCTTTAATATGATACCACTTACTAAGGCCAAATATTATAGCGCAGTAAAATAAAGTGGGTAGAGTAAGGGAAGACAGACAAAGCAATTTTATCACTGAGATTGAAAAGAAGTTTGTTGGCAACACTATTAAGTGAAGTATGATGTAAAAATCACAGGATTGCCACATCACTGGCAATCCAGCATGTACCTGCAAACTTTATTAGTGTTATTTCAGTTCCACCTCTGTGTGTCACCATATAAACACAAATAGTTACTAGTACATGCTGTACTAGCATGAATTACTGGGAAGTAAATTTTCTCACACAGGAGCATGCCCTTTACTCCCCATTCTCCAATGAGTCTATTTGGGACTTAAGTGGTGATCATGCCTCATACCGCTGTCCACACAACGTAAACTTCATATGTAATAATTAATCAGTTCCTACCAGTCCTCTTTGTTAGCATTTTGCTTTGATTTGAAAGCAGCACTGGTGCCATCCAGTATCACACACTGCTAGATGCTGTCCCTGGTGTTGCAAACAGCTGTTTCCAAGACTGCAGGTAATCAGCCTAGGCATTGAAAAGGACTTCCAGTGCTCTACCAAAATACATGGATTCCAGAGACCCAAGCAACTTCAGAAATTGTTACAGCTTCAGGTCTACTCTAATTAAAAGGAACCCCTCCTCCCCCTTCTTCCCAGTTAAGAAGCAGCATGATTAGTTTCTATGGTGAATGTTTTGATGCAGAAGAATTTTAAAGACTCGTGGATCTGTGCAAATTACTTTCTTGTACTCCAAGTGTAACATAAAGAAAAAATAGCCAGGTGTCACAGAAAAATGACTGCATTATTCCTTCAGAGCTTCAACAAAAAATGAACCAGTAAGTAAATGAACCACTGAAAGATAAGCCTACAAAAAGAAAATAAAAAAATACATTTTTCCCATGTAATCACCAAAGGGTCTCCTGAAAGTAATACATACCTTCAAACCAAATTGAAATTAAAAAAACATTTTGATAAAAGAGAGTTTTCAAAGTAGAATATTCAGCCGGTTTGCACAAACACGCTAAATTCAGAAGAGTTAAATTCATGCTAACACCGTCTTACATTCCTTTGTGCTGTTCTCCACACTAGATGATGTGGTGACAGACATGAAGGAGTGAAATCATATCACTATCTTTTGAATTGCCAAAAAAGTGATTTCTCACCATATGGGATCTGTAACAACCCTGAAATGTTCTAGCCCTCTTACATTTGATTGCTTTTTCCCTTCCCTAGTGTGACACAGTCACACACCTAAAATTCACGATCTCAGCAGTTTCATGGTGATACTAATCCAAATGGGTTTTATCTGTACTCTGACATGTAAATTAAAAGTTACGTTAATAACACCGCATATCTAGATGATATAAAAAACCCAGATGTATACTTAAGCTTGTTTAATGTTAGTACTGGCGAAGCCTTAAAGCAGAAATCATGTCTGGAAACCTTATCTGAAAATTACCGCCCCAATAGCACAATACCATGCTCCATCATTAAAAGCCTGAGTTAAGCATTCTGAGTACACGTATTCTAAGTGAAGAATGGTTTTGGCAGGGTTCTTCAACCACACTGTCACAGCACACACACACAGAATCTTGACACTAGATAAACTCCCAAAATAAAATTGCAGGAGCACAGGCTCTTCTTTTGATTTAGAAAAAGATCAGGTCTTACACTGACTTCTGTGGAACTGAACTGTAATTGCCCTGGTGAGGTTGTAGATCACTGTGTTACTTACCTACATTCTGAGGATTTCAACAGGCTCAAAGGAAACATAACTGCACTACAAATGAAAAGATGCACCTTGGAGAGTTACAGGCTAGAGCCAAGATGGGAAACTCTAAGGAACATTACCCCCAGTTCACAGGAGCACAGAAAACTACACAGTAGCCCACTCCAAGCGGCATAGCTCCCAAAAGACCTGGCCCTCTTCAAGGGTGCAGGTTACTACCAAGCTCAAATATTAATAGGTACCAACTGTTTTCAAGAAGCTCATTTCCCCCTTATTTTTCTTCTCAAGCAGATCTTCACTATCCTGTAGCAGTGTCCTTCACATGTCTCAGTGTCTTAAAACTTTTCTTCCTCCCTTAAATTACTTAATACTTATTAGGAAACCATCTTCCTGTTTTGCCATTTTCTACATCTACATCTCCTCTATGTCCCAGTCTGTTGCTTTAACCTTTTCACAGAAATAAATTATCCTACTTGACTTCCTTCTACTGCAGAAACCTAGAAAGCATGTCAGGTCATCCGCAGGACTCTTGTGCTCCAGGGCCATGCTGGCACAAATGTTTCCCCAACAGCATTTACTGACTAAGATAATGCAGAGAAGATCTGTTTTTACAAGTCCAGTTGTCTCCTTACCAGGAGAATAGTAGGACCGTGTTTTGATCTGAGATGATCAGAACAAGTGTGCTCATGGATACCAACAGCACAGTGGGGAAGTGTTTCCAAAAGAAAAGTGTGTTTTCCAGTAAGAAAAGCACCTAGTGATTCTACTATTTATTGCAAACCCACTAAATTTATCATTTCTAGCAATACATTAAAATTATTTTATCTAAATTTGTGTTTAAAGAATCTGCTATTTAATATGCTAAGAACTCACTGTTAATAGTTTAACCACAAGTGAGTTTACCAAAGTTTATTTTCTCCACAGAACTGGTAATATGAAAAAAAGAAAAATGGGTTATAGGACACGACAGTAATGAAAATGTTGTCTACATCAACATTACCTGGCGAGTTAAATTTTTGAGGCCAGTAGCATTACCGTTATGCATAAATTTGTATCGTTAAGTGATTTGTTGGGGTACTTCCGTATCTTTCTTCTTGTTAGTCAGTCGTTACAAACTGTTTTTGAAGAAGACCTATTAGGTTATATGTCATAAATTTAACCAAAGCTAAATTTTCTGAGTTTTGCTAGCCATAAAAATGAAAGAAGTGCAAAGATTTTTATACTTAAACCTCAGCTTCTCTCCTTCACTTTTTCTGGGATGTGTAGATCAAAGCCACTATTTATTATTGTCCTGAAACACGCACATTCAGACATTCCCTAATACAAAATACACCAGTGATTACGACTAGAAGAGCAAAATGAGGAATCGTTGGAGGTTTTCTCAATGTATGTGTTCAGTTAGTCATCTTTTCCTGCTACTTATTTTTCATGGCAAGCTCTGAATTTTCACCTGGGGTTCATCAAAGACGTGTTCAGTTTTGTGTGTACAAAGTGAAAGAAAAGATGATGAGGTTATTCTGCTTACTGCACATGCTCCAGAGGTAGCTTGTGGGGTGGTCTGTTTAGGTCCAAAAAATCTCTTAAAGGAATAACAGCATCATTAGAACCAGTCTGAACTGACTCTTCCCTTGCAGAGTCTGATCACAAAAGCTACAGCTGTAACGGGAACAGAATAATTTCTCACCCGGTCAGGGCTGAGGCACATTAGATTAGGCAGCACCTGAAGGAAGTCTGTACTGCAGCTTTCCCATGCTGTGCTTATTCTCTGGGTAAACAGAAGACTTCAGTCTCCACGGTTGTCAATCTAGCACCTTTAACGAGCAAGAAGTTCATTTTATTAAAGGAGGAAAAACGTAGATTTCCATCACTCCTTATAAAAGAGCTACAAAATGTCAAACATGTAGGTAAAAGTAATATTTCAAAACGGCTCAAGCCTAAACTCCCTTTCCCCTTGCACCTGCATGGTGATGAACATGTGCTATATGTCTCTGTACTGGCTCAGTATTCAACATTTGAACTGGACCTGCTCCAGCTTTTGAATAAATATCTCTTTTGGGGGAGAGGGAATTACATTCCTTAGTCAAAATACAGTTTTTCTTCTCTTAAATTTTGAAAGAAACGTGTACTTGTGAAACATTAGGAACCAGTCATAAGAACTGAAATTCCTTCTATCTCCAGCCTCGGCAAAGAGCCCTGCTCCTTCTGCAACGCATCCATGACCTTCAACCTAACCACATGTACAATTGAGATGCAAGGGCCTGCAGTCAGAAGGGTTATTTCTGGGTTTTTCATTCTAAGCAACGCTTATTTCCAATGGGGACACCTTTGGGGAACTGCATGAGGCACTACTCAGAGGGATACGAGAGCCCATTTGGGATCAAGATTGCGACACCCACTTTGTTTCACATGGGGTGCTAAATTATGAACAATTTAAGTATCTTGGGAGTCTTCCTGCTCAGTGGTGAGAGACTGCCACCATAATTAAAAGAATAATAATAAAAAGAACTTCCTTCTGTTACAAGTAGATCTTTCAGTAAACAGTTGCACTCGTGATTCATTAATCAAGATTACATAGTATCTGTATTTACTAGGGAACATTACACTGTCTTGTCATATGTGCTGTGTGCTGGAGAACAGATCAAATAATCCAGAAGGTTATCTACAGAGATCTACCTCCTACAGCCTACCTGTGCTCACGGCTGTGTCTGCTAAAAGCCACAACTGTGGGAAGTTAACCCCGATATTAGGATCTTGCAATCACAAGGTCATCCGTTTAGTGCAGCCGAACCACGGCTCCACGCAGCAGCAACAGATGCTGAGAAAAGGAAGCTAGCGCCTGGCTCAGCTTGGGAATGTCAGCTGCTAGTTTCATGCTCACAAGTAAAAGCACACAGAGTTCATTCGGATGGTCAGCCCTGTCACATTGAATATACAATACAAACTTCCACCAGTCTGGAAACGCTCAAGGTTGGTAACTTTGCTGTGTGGGTTACTCCCACGAGCTCGGTTTGTACAAGTGGTGGTAGAATTGGATTTCGGAATAATAAGAGCAACTTTAAATTCTAAAGAACTCTTTAGAATCCACATTTTAGGTATGTGGTATAAACAACCCAAGAAATTAACATATTCGAGAACAAAGAGACCTGTGAAAAAGCATAATGAAGGAAGCTGAACAGAAAAGAAGAAAGGAACAGATGTCAGGCTATACTTAAAGCAAAGTTACTAGTTTATTTTCCCACTGATTTGAATATCTAAAATATACATTTTTGCCAAGGCAAACAGGTGATTATAATATATTAAAAATCCCAGTAAGCAAAGGGCTACATTTGTATTTGTTTGACATTCGTTAGCCATTCCCAAAGTTCTAGCACACGCACAGCATAGCAATAATAATATTAATTTTACAAAGGCTGGCTGTTTAATTGCAATTAACTGTGGCCTTACAAAAGGAAAGATGCACTCTCTGGAGTACACATAAGCCTCATTTATCTTGCAAGGACAGCGAGATGAACCTGGCATGAAATATTAAAATCACAATTGCTATTGGCAAGCCATCTGACGGGAAGCTGTTTAGCTTGAAAGAGCAAGGATTATACAAAGCAGCAAAGAGTAAAAACACAGCAGTGAATCAGCTCCACAAAATGTCCTTTCATTGAGGAGCATCAGGAACGGGTGGGTCGTTGGCAGGAGGGGTGGGCAGGATGCAGAGGAGGCAACAGCCGCCACAGGGAACACCAGGAGGTGCAGGATAAGCTCTGGAAGGAGGGAAGGCTGGAGGACACAGGTAGCCATGACAGCTTAAAGTGACATGTCGGGTGATTTGGTACAGCTGCCTTTTATTGCAGGCACGCCACACTACTTAGGAACTGAATGAGTGCCATCTTCAAAGTAATGAAGCTTCTTGCCCAAACTGCTCCTGCTGGAAAGCTATTCCAGCGCCTCACAGCTTTTCCACTCAGAAAACATTAACTAAAATTTACTAATGGCCAGTTTAGACAAATTTAATTTTGCATCAGCATTAATCGCTGCCTCAGTTACGTTCCCTGCCTTTCTGGCATTTATGAGGATGCATGCTTTACTCATACAGCAACATTTCAGTGAAGCAAGCACCCAGCTTGACTGAACAAGCCGTATAGGCAGTCTCACCAAGGAGCCTGTCCATATCAGTGATGGTCTTCAGAGTCATAAACTGAAGTTGTGCAGAGAATTCCAGATGGGGTCTTTCCAGAACCTTTTACTTTTACACTGAAACTTCCCTCACTCCACTATTAAGATCAGTTACCTAATACATCCTAGCGTATCATTTGCCTTTTCATCTGCCTGCCCACATTGATGGTTCCCAGTCAGTTGGTCGGTACAATTCTGTTTCCCTTCTGCTTTTTTCCATATTCTCCACATGTTTTTAAAAAAAAAAAACAGAGGACAGAATCTCACCTTAGAGAAATCAGGCACAAAATTCCTAGTTACCTGGAACAGTAAGCAGGCAAAGGAAAAGGGTTCTTCAGAAAACCAACTCTGAGATATAAAAAACTTCTTTCAAAGGGACAGAACTCAGGCTGGACCAAGAATTTCCATCAAGAAACACAAACTTACATTGTGGGCACAAATGGGATTTAGAGCTTGGTTATTGGAAAAAGAAAATCAGAATGGGTACTGGAAAAACCAGCAGGAGAGGACGAGAGGGACCACGTTGCTAAATGAGAATGTGAGAGATGGGAGGGACAGGGGCACAACGGCAGCAGATGAAGAAAAAAGCCAAGATCATAATCTTGATGCTGGAAAAGGAAATCTGCAACCCTGAGAAGACCCCCTAATCCAAGAAACTGGGGCACATGCATTCTGCACATAAGCACACCGCGGGCTTCCTAGCTCCTCGTCTTTTGCCTCCCTCCAGAGCTGTGAGTAGAGGTAGAAGAGCTAGCAAAGTCCCTGAGAACATGTCAGCAGCCCCTGCGGTATGATCTGTTCTGAGAAATATTGTAAGTATGTGTTTATGTATTTTGCTAACAGTATAGCTGTTGTGCAACATGTTTATGCAATAACTGCAAATAATGTAAGGAGGTCTTTGAATAGGAGTTTATAGCAGTTTGTAAAGGTGGTGGTTTTCCCTGGATCCTTGGGGTTTGGGTTTTTTTGGTTTTGGGGTTGTTTTTGTTTTGCTCTCCCCACTTCAGGTGCAATGTGCGATTTCTTGATATAATGACAGATGATTACAAGCAATGTTTTCAATACACTTCCAACTGAAGATGCATCTTGGCTAAGATCTGATCACCACATTTTAAAGGACTAAATTTCATTACAATGCCACCTAAGTCAATCTGAGACATGACCAGGGCCTAAATTTCTAGTCCTGGCATGCTGCAGTCAAGTTCATTTGTCTCAAATTTGTACTGACTTCTGTGGGAAACAGATTTTCCCGTATGTTGTACATGACTGAATTTATACTCTAGCATATGAAAGATGTATTGATCACCCTCCTGGACATTTGGTATGGAAAGCTAACCAGAA
Organism: Ibycter americanus; assembly: GCA_035590275.1. NCBI lineage: Eukaryota > Metazoa > Chordata > Aves > Falconiformes > Falconidae > Ibycter > Ibycter americanus. The sequence goes on along the minus strand of JAVJGI010000032.1, from coordinate 33,077,190 downwards.
ATCCTGAATAACAAACAGCAACAAAGACATTAAAAAAAAAAAAAAAAAAAAAAGAAAATGAATACTGAAAACAAAATTTTTTATCATACCAAGTATTTTTGGATATGCTATTTTTAGTTTTAAAATAAAAAAAAGAAATAGAAAAGCTGATCCTAAAGATCATCTTTCAAATATAAATAGATCCTAAAACCATGTGGTATGGCCTTAAACATTAACAAAAACTATTAATCAACGCAACAACACTAATGAAAAAATTTTACTGGATCAGTCCCATTTGACTAGTTGACAGCTAACAAAAATAAAGTGGAAGAAATCAAAATTGTTTACTTCAAAAATCAGGAACAAAGGAAGGGAAGCAGTATTCAGTAGATGTGATGAAAAAATCTGCATAAAAACAAATCTGTAAAGT
>JAVJGI010000032.1:33022738-33076681 GCA_035590275.1 Ibycter americanus | reverse complement strand
CAGAAAAAAAAAAAGAAAAAAACAAAATAAAAAAAAAAAAAAAAAAAAAAAGAAAAAAACCCAAACACCTGGCCTTACTGGTACAAAAGCAAGGCTGTAATCAACAAACTTAATTTATGTTTGAAAAGGAAAAAAAAAACTTGGATTTTAAAAATGCTGGTCAGAAATTCTTTAAGAGAGTGAGTTTCCACTGGAGAATGCCAAACTTGCACAATCAAAACATTACCTGGAGATGGTTCAGTTCTAAAATATTTGTTGCAGGGCCCTGCCAGGGTTATGACAAGACCCTCACTGCTGACTACAACCCCACCAAGCAGCCTTGCTAGGTTAACAGGGAGTCTGCCCTTCCAGCTCCCAGCCCTCTGGCAACATGCCTTCCAGTTCCCACAGATCCCAGTTGCCGGCATACTCCCCCTCCAGTGCAGCTCCCCTGAGGGTGTGCTGGGAAGCAGGGCTCTCTGGCTCCCCATCAGTAGCTGATGAGGAGCCAGAGCCTGCAACCATAGCTGAGCCAGACACTTTGGAGCCGTGGCTCCTAAGACTTCCAGTTTCCTGGCTTCCCTTCAGCCCACCTGGCAGATTAAAGGGCAGCCCAGAGCTTGGAAACATCATTCCCAGGACTGTGTCTTGCAAGGAGCCCCAGCTCTCCAGGCCAATGGCTTCATGCGACCCCCCAGGCAGCTTGCCCTGAGTTAGGGCCCCATTCCCTTTCCAGAGAATTTCACAGGTTTGGCTTTCAGTGCAACCCTGAACAAAACCACAGCTTTTAAATGCTCTAGTCCTCTGCAAGCGGTAATCATCTTTCTCCACACAACTCAAATTTTCATCCTCTAAAAACACAAACAAGTTAATTCATGGGGGAGAACAGGAGCAAACAGTTCCCAGTTTTGTAGATTAAAGAGGTTCTCTGCTTGCATTTGTGCCCCTCTAGCTTTCACGGAGCTGCCTCCAAAACATGGGTTACAGCAGTGCCTGCTACGCTTTACTTGCACTCACCTGCCAAACCCCCAATGTGTGCCAATAAAGGTGCCGGAGACATTCAGGCAGTACTGTGCTGCTACACACCAGCAAAGCTGCAAAACCGCTCTGGGAGCGACAATTCCAGTTAAAAGTTCTCAGGAGTGGAAAAAGATCCCGGACAGAAAACAGTGTATGTAATTTTACAGCTTTCTAACATAGGTTTATATGAAACAAAGGATGAAATTAAGAATAGTTCTGTCCTTTGAAATAAAACATAACCTCAAAACAAGAAACTAGCCCTGAAGGTTAAGAAACACTTCAAAACTTCATCACACAAAACCTCCCTGACCTTTCATACCAAACCTGAGGTGTCCTCTCCAGGACAGATGCTTTGTTAAAGCAGTTTACCTAAAGCCTTATTAGCTCCATCAAGAGATCTCACTCTCTCTAATTTTTTTAAATTATCAGCCAGAGCGCTGTGCACACCCTTTGAAGGCCATGTATGCAGATGGGCTCTAGTAAGTTTCCCTTTAAAACAATAGGGCCCATCAACTGTCCCTTGTAATACTTAAAGAAAAACACAGGTGTTCCTCTGGCCTGCAGGAAGAGGAAATACCACACTGATTAAAACTTGAACCACACATGCCAGGACAGACCTGAATCGCCTCCTGCCCTCTTCATGTCTCCCCTCCCCAGTTCTTCCAGTCAAATGAATGGACAAACATCATTTGTAACTCATCTCAGGATTTGCAAATGTAATTTGACAACCTCTAATGAAAGCCAGGGAGAGTGAGGGCAGAAGCAGTGCTGGCCCACAGGAATGGGGTGAGTGTAGGTAATCTATAAAAATCACAACATTCTCAATTTTATGTAAGAAAAAACCCCACCTTAATTATAAATATAAGATAGTTAAAATATTATATATATAATCATTAATCACCCTGAGAAACACATAATAGATTCCCAAGTTAAGACACCATTTCTTATTCCTAGAAGCTCTTCCAAAAGACCCTTTTACAAGTCCTTCCTCTTCTGATGAGCAATGTGAGAATTCATTCTGCTCTGTCTCTCCCTTCACTTTCCCTACCCATGCTTCATTTTTTGCATCTGGGCTGAAACACACCCTTGAGCACTTATAAGCTACACACCCTGTTTTATATTAAAATATATACACATATAAAAAAATCCCAGCTCACTGTTTCCAAATGTCTTGTCTCCTATGTGTGAACCACCCAGTGCTGTGATACAGTAGTATCGGGGACCCCCGTCGTGATCGACCCGCCTTGTGCTGAGCTGCATAACCCAGGCACGGCCTCACCCCGCGGGAGCCTGCAGCTCTGAACCGCCACGGCTGCTATCAGCTCGCAGAGCCCAGCAGCAGAGAGACAAAGAGCTTCCTTTGGGAGCGGAGTCAAATTTTCTTTTCCTGGTACAGCAACGCCTTTTGGAGCAGGAGGAAAAGCAGGTCATGTGAGGCCTCTGCTCTCCTCTTTGTCCTCTGCAGAAACTAACAGCTGATGGATCCCAAATGCATTCATGGTGTGCAGAGAAAGTGTTAAATAATGAATTCTTTTACACTCATACTGCCTAAGTTTCAATGAAATCACATCTGCTTTTTTTCTTTTACCAAAATCAGGCCCACCAATGTTTTCTTTCTTTAAGAGCCAAACAACATTCTTGGAGAGCAGTTCAATATCTCAAGAGGTGTAAATCACCACACTATCTTATTAGAAACATTTGAAAGAGGGCAAGTGCTTTCAAAGCCATAAACTTCAGATTCCATACATGTTCCAAAGCTGTAGCGAATACACATTCCCGACTCAGAACTGGTTTTAATTTGCAGTCTCTTTAAAGTACAAATGCAAAAGTCTAAATACTGAATCAACTTAAATAACAATAACAAACCATTTAAAAAATTGTCCATTTGCAACTTTTTTAAATAAACTGAAAATAGGAATCACTCAAATGCCTAAAGCAATGCAGTGGGTGTATGTCCAGTGCAAAGGTAGCCTGCAGCTCCTAGGGAAATGCCGTATAATCACTGCTCCACCATGGATTATTTATGGTCACAAGCCTGACAGAGCATTATAAACTAAAGCAACAATTCTCACTGCCTGCTGCAGAAGGCTAAAAATCCCTAGACACAATGAGAACAGCAGAGAGAAAACCACATGACACAAAGAAAAGAAAAAACCTGCCATATACTTTGCGAACACAAACAATTAAGTCACAAGGAGATAAAAAACATACCTGAAAGCATACCGTTTGTGCCAAAGCATGCAGTTATAATTTCTCAGCAGCAACAGTTGTTATGGTAACTGGCCAAGTGCTCTTTGCTCTCCAGCAAGCCTTTTAATTAAAGATATTGCCAGTTATCTCTAACCGCAATCACTGTCCTGGTGATCAGATGGGAGCGAGTGCTGCAGCACATCTCCCTTAGGAAATTATGGCGCCAGCGCTCAAAAGGCATCTACGGTAAGAGCAGTTTTCAAATACACGTTAAATATACATACCCACAAAAATTCGTGTTCAAAGGTGCGCACATGAAGCGGATAAAAATGCACTTGCTGATGCAAACATACGTGTGCTTGCAAATGCCTAATTAAAAAAAATTAGCTCTTTGTGAAAATTCTCAGGGAACAAGGACTACTGAGAAACGCTAGTGTTGGGAATTGGGGAGCACAGGTTAAAATCGTAACTGGGTGGGAAACGTTTTTCTTCCCACATATAAACTTTAATGATGGAAATCTTTCCATAAGAGTTTTCCATATTTCAGTGGAATTTAAAATCAAAACAACATACTTTTAAGGAAAAATGGGAAAAAACTTCTGAAATTATCATTACCTACAAAACTTTACTTTTAATTAAGAAGTAGCCTTTCTTCCTGAATGCAATGTTTTGGCCAAGCTTATTTGTAAGGCAACTGGAATTTACAGTATTTTACTAACACAGAAGAGATGGCTTGCTGGTCTGTATTCAGAGAAAGCACCTTTTGTCAGCAGCTGGTGGGGAATAGTTGAATAAAGAGCACAAGAATAAGTGCCATTTAATCACCAAGCAGCAGCATTCTTTCTCTCTAATCCATTGTTAGGAGAAAATGCTGTATTATTGAAAACCTATTAGTGACAATATGGACTTGTACCAAAACATGGGACACATCCAGAAGGTTTACTTCAAGGTACTAAGTGATCAAGAAATATTATTAACTTCAAGTATTACCACTTAGCAAAGTAAAAAAAAAAATTTAACTCCTCAAAGTCCATGAGACATAACCCATTCAACCTACGAGCAAGCTGATCTAACGCCAAAGCTGGGTCTCACTTCAAAGCAGCCACTGCTCTGAGCAGTGGCTCAGACAAGACGACCTACCTTTCAGCCTACATTGCTCTGTGATTTTATGTTTATCCATAAGAAATCTTTAAAGACACTGAACATATCAAATATGCAAATCACAGGCTTTTAATAACAAACCTTCCAAACATTGCTCATTGGCTTACCTTGCTTTTAGTACAGGAAAAAAATTGAGCAAAAAATGGAATTATAAATAAGCTTCCAGGGTTAATAATGACTTGCAACCATGCATTGAATACAGATATATTATACCCAAAGTATAATGATCCCCCACCTGCCAGCAAACATCAAGAGACAAGAACAATAAGAAAAACATCCAAGTGGGCTTTAAAATCATCAGTTTCCTAACAAGTTTGAAGAGGGATAAAACATGCCATGACCTTACACAGGCACAAGACTTGTGCTTCTCGGAGTACACAGGGACTTACACTTCTATTTTTCTCCACAATCCTAAAAATACCATATGATGAGGCACTAAATTCTGTCAGGTTGGTCTTTATTAAATTCTGATTGCTATCCTTGGAAGAAAATGAAGTAATTTCAAATCATTACCTCTGGAATGATGAAAATACAGTGCTTAGATGGAATTAGTGTGAAAGAAAAACTCAGTCTTTTTTCCAGTAGGGAAAAAAAAAAAGTATGTCACAGGTGTTCCTGCAATAACACCACCTCAGGCTGTGGTGTTTTTGGGTCAAAGAAGGTGACAGAGGTCAGATCAGGTCAGTACCTTGATGTGAGACCTCCAAGAGAAGGCAGAATGCTGAAGGGAATACTGACGGTGATTCCCTGAAGGTGACACGCAGCCCTTTGAGCTGCACTGCAGAGGTTCATGACTCCAGGAGCCAGTGGAAAAAGCATGTCAACAGCAGTATAAGTTACTGTGGTTTTGCACGCGCTGTTTACCAGAGGAGACAGGTCTTAACCACTTGTGGTTACTCAAAAAGAAAAGAGAGAGTTATTAATTCCAGTGAAACCGAGCGATTCATTCAAAAAACAACTCAAACTCATAAAATAACTAAGCAGAACAAACAAAAACACAAACCCCAAGAAACCCTAGGGAAAAACAGCTATGAGAAAACAGCAGAAACAAGGAAAACCACTTCAGGAAACGGACATAAAAACAAGTTGCTGCAAGGTAAGCAAAGAGTGTATTGGTCTCTACCAGTAACTGCTTCTGCTTATACTCTTACCCAGCAGCTCCCCCAGAACGATGAGCACTTGTACCTCATCCCTCCCGACTAAACTCTAAACATAGACAGGGACTCAGATCAAAGGATTTGTTATCTGCAGTGCAGGCTTCTGCAGGACAAAGGAAGTTTTCATGATGCTTTCCATCTCCAGTCTTCAATCGAAATGAGGAGAAAGCTATCTCAAGGCAGAAATAAAATCCACCTAGAACAGTGCCCTTCAAATTCTTTTTGGGTAGGTTTTGGGGTTTTTTTTCTCCTCTACATTCTTCTGTACTATATACCAGTTTGTGTTTTAGTCATGGGATAAGCCTCCCAAACCTACGGATTAGCAGAGGGATGAAAGGCAATGGTATACAGGAATAAAGATGTGTTTTTACCTTTGAAGTGAGTCACTAAAGACTGCCAGCTTGGAAAAAGGAAAAATACCTTACCCTTGTGTGCCAACACAGCTACCGTGGATTCTTTCTCATAAATAACTTTGCATGCAGCATAGGTACCTGTATAAATGGACATGTCTGGTCATACACCAGCAGTCCACACCTGCTGTGTATCACATAACCCAGCCATTGTAGTTCTTCCTTGAACACCACAAAAAGAGATGATGTTACTATGAATATTTGCAGCAATAAATAGGGAGTTACCCTGAAACAAGACACAAAATCCATGAGAACTTGCTAGGTATTAAGTAATAAGACTTTCCACACTTTTCCCAACTACTAGGTCAAGCTTTTACTCCGTACCAGTTGCCTTGTTTTGACACAGACAAGTCTTGAGAAGCATACAAATAGTGTTGACATGAAAGCGCTGCTACACAACAGATACATAGGAAGTTCTAGCTAATAGAAGTCAAAAGACTGGCGTTCTTTTGACTAATTTTTGCCCTATATACAGACAGATTTCCACTATTATTCTTGATTATGCCAGAACCTGCTCCTGCATGTGACTTTGGCAAGGACTGAAAAAGTGCAAGACAACCAGCAGCGCAAAACTGTGCTTCTGTATTTGTTTGTTTGGTTTTCCATGTGCTTGCCAAATAGTGAACTCTTTCTAAATGTCCTTCAAACCAATTTAATGTTAGCAAATGACAGAGATACAAAGAATACCTGCACTTTTCATCAACTTCAGCCTCCCCCAGTCTCAGGTACGCAGGTGTGCATCACTGAGGCTGACCCTGCTCACAGAGCACACAATGTAAATCATCAGATCTCTTGTAAAATCAGCAGTGCAGCTGATCTTACAAGATACCAAGACCCACACCTGCATTGCTGAAAGGAGAAGCAAGCCCTCAGCATATGCATACTTTTTCCCCTCCATTCATCTTTCAGATTTATTCTTGTCACTAACAAAACCTATTTCCTCTGTGAACCTTACAGAAAAGAAAAAGAATAGCATGGAAATAACTTGATAAATTGTACATTACTTACAGCCTGATCAAAGCCCACTAAAATTCAATGCGAGTCTTTATGTTGACCCAACAGACTTTGGGTCAAGCTTTTAAGCACTTACTTAATTTCAGTCTTGGCATTTAGAGTGCCTAAGTTTTCAGTATGAAAATACCAACTTTCCAATGTTTGGTGGAATCTCTCTGTTTGACTCAGTCACAATATGGATTTAAAATTTGTAGATGATTAAAGCTGAGAACAAAACCAGTAAGGAAAACATGTATTTATTTCCAAATGGAAAAAGCATAAAGCAATCCTGGGATATCATTGTCATGAGAAGTGAAATCTGGTAATTTGATTTAGCACTGGATTATCAGCTGGTCCCAGTGCACCACTTTAATAGCATTTGCTGTACTTGTTGTAGAGTTTAAAGCCAGGCCTGCATTACATAGGACCTGGCAGGTGCTTTTCATTTCTTTATGCATGGGTACACATAACAGGTTTCTCTTCAGGCAATCAGGTAGACCTTTACAGCACATTTCACTAATAGTTGTACCGACAGAAACAAAGTAATGAATTATTAACTTGTTCAGAAATTAAAACCACCTTTCTCTTAAGCAGGAAGGTGCTTTCTGTTACTATTTTTTCATTATTTCCACAAAAGATGGAAGTAAAACATAACACAAAAAGCACCACCTGCCTTAGCACTATACTGAAGATGATAAAAATTGCCAAACTATGCTACGTCTGCTGTACAGCAATAGTGTGGAGCCAGGTACAAATCACCAGAGGCCATAAAGATTCACCAGTTTACATCTAGAGCACATGTGGCCCTATCAAAGCGAACACAGGGTCAAAGACAAGAATTACATGAAAAAACTGGTAAATGTTAAAACCAATTACCACTGTTCATGTACTAAATACCTAGCAACTAGATCACACGCCTAGAAATCGTACTCCTTGTCCCATGAGAAAAATTATTCCCTCCAGCTATGACAGATTGCCATAAGCCTAGCAGTCAAACACTGAACTATTACAACTCTTCCCATTTCTCACATATTATAATTTTCAATATAAAATTAGTGCCAAGCAGTTGCATTTTTTGGCCTCTAGTTTGAAAGTAAATCCTTACAATCCTCTACTGAAAATTAAGATCAAATTAGAATTTTCTTCTTCCTGCTTATGTTGGTATTACAGAAGTAGAAAATACAGTCGTTTACAAAATAGAAGTTTTCCAACACTTTCATGCACAGAAAATCACGCAAGTGTCAAGACCCAACACAGAGAATGGAGCAATAAGGGAATGACCTCTGAAACCCAGCAACCTCCTTCTCAGGGATCAACATGGGAGCTAAAGAAAGAAAAACAAACCAAAAACCCTCCCCACATTTAGACAGGGAAGAGCAATCCACCTTCCAAGCATATCCAGTCGGGGCTGTGGAAGGTGTAAGAGTTGGAGTTTCTTTTTTAATTTTTTTTTAATGTTATCTACAGCTTTATGCCAACTGTAATCATTCCAAGCTTCTGTAGCTTGCAAGAGATGGCTTAAAGCAATCATTTTGAAACAAACTATAAGGAAAGTCTCATCTGAAGTGCAGAAAACACACAAAAGCTGTTCTGGTCTCACTTCTGTACAGATTCTTTGCATGCCTCCAGCTCGTTGCTTTTTATTTATTTATTTTAGAAGATTTCTAATTTCTAAAAAGAAACCGGAACATATCCATTCAGTCAAATGGTTGTAAAATCAGCTCAGTCTACGACTCTCCCTCCAGCCAAAAATGGAAGTTTTCTGTCCAAATGATTATTTCACTTTTGGAAAAAATCTGGTGAAAGATCATGCTTATACTACATGGGTCCAGTGAAACTGAAGCACAAACAAAGCTGAACAGGTATTAATATCCATTATACAGGTATTTAAAAGACAAATATAATTGGATATAACAGTTCAATTTATATTTTAAGAATTCAAAATCTCCAATCTGTAATTAAGGACCGACCTCTTAGAACTGAGACCGTGTTGGTGCTCTCTCATCACACAGTGCCCCAAGTTCAGGGCATGAAATCGCCTCGGTTTTAACTGTCTAACAACAGAGAGCCTCAAACGCATTTGTGACTCTATGTCAGTATAGTTGCAACTTCTAGAGCAAATCCTGGAAAACAGAAATAATGAGCATGCTTCAGGGAAGCTACTGAGGACAAAAACAAAACTAGACAATAAAGAAGGAAAATTGGAAAGGAACAGCTTAATACATTACAAGTTTTCAAAGCTTTTGCTATGGTTTATATAATAGCTTAATGTTATGACATTGAACACAGATACAATCAAAATATAAGATCATCACCCTTTGTACATTAAAATGGTACATTTACAAAGCCTCTAGCCAGGGCTTTCACCTACTGTCTTCTCACTAATGCTGTACTCAGGCATCCTGGTTGTCAAAAAATACAGGAAATAGAAAAAATACATACAAATAAATTCAGGACAACTGAAAACTAATGAAAGCTAAGGATACTCTATATGAATGAAAATTAGGCCAAGTGCTATTCTCAATCTTGCTATTGTACCATGTTACTTTGAATTTGATTTCCACCTGCTTCAGTTTCTCCAACAAGAAAGCTGAGAACTTCATGCAAACTTGAAAGCACTTAGAAGTCAACAGATAAAAGGAGCTCTATAATGCAACTCTGTTATTATTTTATTTGTAACACCACTCATTGCCATTTATGGAAGAAAAATAACAAATTTATATATGAAAGCCTTCTGTCTCAACCAACCTCAACAGCCACACCGCAGACCTGATCCACCACTTACTGAGGCAGTGGAAAGGCTCATATGGACTTGAGTAGCCTTCGGCTCACATTCCTGCTAGAGAGGACAGGGTAAGTGTAAGGGCTCTGCCCTACGAGCAGATTTTATGCTCAGTTGCCTTTGAACCTTAAAGGATTGCAAGGTGGACAAATAAGTGGCAATAGGTAGCAAATACATCAGATCTAATTTTTATTAAAAAGGAAGATTTTTCTCTGTGTGTGAGCATAACGTGAAATGTACACACAGGTACATGGTGCAGCAATGCAGAATAGATGCCATTTCTGACTTCAAAATCCTCAGGGAGATAAGCAAATCGCATGTGTAAAACAAACTTGCTGAATTTTTGTCTCTCATATTTAAAGCACACTGGTAAAACAGGGAGGGAAATAAACAATTAATCCAATGTTCATTCGAGATTTGTTTGGACAATGGACTGGGGGAAAAGTTGGAAAGGAGAGATCAGGCTCTCCTGGGAGCATCCTGGGGCATCTGCTGCAACTAGGTTTTCCTGTGAAATGATGTGCTGCAAGTTTCAACTTTGTGTGTACAAACCCACCCCACCAAGGTCTTGACTCCTTCATCTTTGTTCATTTCCTGTGATCCCAACAGAAATACTCCCACTTTACTACAACACCCTCAGCATCTGCCTGCTGGGGCCACAACATTGCAGATTTTTTCCTTGACTTGCCTGGTACCAGCTGCACAGTTCATTGGCTAACTTGAAATGGTTAAGGTAAAATGAAAGACAAATAATATAAATAACCCATGCTTCTGGCTGTGGAATGAAAATGTTTAGCCCCAGCCATGCATCAAGCAGGTCTGCTCTTCAGGCAAATCCATTACAATACATGACACCAAAAAAAAAATCTTGTATAAATATCTCAAAAATATAGCTAAAAGCATACGCTAAAAGTAAACCAAGCACAGAATGGACTTCAGCAGCTCTCCTGCTGTCTAGAACTTTTTCATTAGGAAGCAGCTAAAAGTAACTAACAGACAGGATAACTCAACTGGAAGTTGAATCACTTTATATGGTCTGGTTTTCTCTAAGCATTACAAGTATTCTCATTGCATTTCCACCTTTCCTGAAGAAACTACTGAAAACTAAAAACCATACATAGCTGTTTTAAAGCCTAAAAATGAGAACAAGCTGCTGTTCAGAAAGTAAATAATTTATAATAGATTCAAACACTTAGGATTAACCAGCTTCATACAAAAAAAAAAAAGATTATTCAGGGCTGTGTTTTGGAAACCATTTCTACCTTATTTTTCTTGGTAACACAATTTCACACTACAAAAAAGGCATCAAATGATGAAAAGCATTTGTTTCTTTCTAGTTCTTAAGTAAAACCAGCAATGTTAAACAGATCAGATATAATAAATACAGCTATTTCAAGGGAAAGAAAAATGTTTTCCTGTCCTAACTCTGAGTGACAAGAGAAAATTTTTACCAGCTTGCAACTCTACTTTATTAAAAGTGTTCAATTTTATTTAATTGGATATATATGTATATGTTATATTGGGCTTCTTTGTTGCATTTTTCAAATTAATCATATACCATAGAAGCAACATTTTAAAGTGAGTGGATGTTCTAGACACCTTTAAAAGTTCTCGTCTGTGGCAGCCACAGTCTCCTACCCCATATTTTTAAAATTTTGATACTTGGATTACCCCGGCAGGAAGGCGATAGTCCTTGAATAGAGCTTTTTGTTCAGCGTTCTAATAGCTTCCAGCACTTGCCCCAGCCCACAAGATACATACCAAATTTAGTTAGACATCTAGGCCAGACGTGAAGAATTTCTCTGTAGAACTAGTAAACTCCACCACTTTAACATTTTGGCTTCTCGAGGGCAAGGAGGAGACAGCGAGGCAGCAACGGTGCCTTGCAGCAGCCCAGTGACACATGGTAGTTCTTAAAAGGAAGTTAATGAATGAGACTACTAACCTCTGCAACCCCTGAAACTTTCCTATTTCAGATTAAAAAAAAAAAAAAAAAAAATTGTCCATCCTTCACCATATTCAACCCTATAACCTGAAAATGAGGGCTGCTAAGAGACAGACATAGAAATGTTAGTGTCCAGCTTGCCATGTAATATTCCTAGAGCTCAAACCCACTGTGTATTACCCTGTGAAGACAATCAAGACGTTTCAGTGAGCTTGAAGCAACTCTTCTCTTTCCAATTTGTGTTAGATTTGTTACCAAGAGTCAAACCTAATAGAAGGAACTGATAGGCAATTTGTAGCCTTGCATTAAATTATTGTGGTTTAAACCCATTTATTTTGATCTTGTCATACTAATCTTCTCCCACGCAGAAGTGGTGCAAAGGGAATAAATTCCTATTACCCAAAATGATTTACCAGTTTGAAAAGGGGAGAGAGAGAGCAGTGGAGAACCCCCCAAGCAGAGCCTGGAAAAGCCTGGCCTTGCCTCCTGCTGAACATGCAGGATGGACACTCTAGGCAGGAATCTCCTACAAGATACTTTCTTACCCGCAAGTCCACTCTCAAGAGGGTTTTTGAGCTTTTGGAAGAAGCCCTTCTCTCCAGGCTGAGCAACTGTCTTGTGGGAGGAACCGTAGAGGCAAATGCCTGCAGAGCACTGGGAAACCACAGGGCTGCGATGGGGGGATCTGCAGCGGGGCCAGGGCAGCGCGGGGCCTTGTGGGAGACCATGAGAACTCACTGCTGAATTCCAGCCTGGCGTTCCTCATTTGGAAGTAATTGCCCTGTGCAATCCATCAGGAGGGGCCAAAGAAGATATCTTTGTGAAGTGGAAAAAAAATAAGTTCCTAATTTATATATGACAATTAAACCAAATTGGATTGATTTCTCTTTTTTTTTTTCTGTTTTTTTTTTGGAAGACTTTAAAATGAACTGTAAGTCAGAAGATCTGCCAAGGCTCCCTTCCCTAATTAAACACATAACTTGTATTAAAACCTTTTTAGTCCAGCTGCTGAGAGACTGTGGAATTGCGGAGATGTATGGTTTGTGGGAAACATTGTGTTCCTTCTTGAATTCTTCAGCTTTCACAAAAGACAGCATGTGAAAACTTTCCATAAATACAAACTGTGTTTTCTAATTAAACTACTGTCACTTCTATATAATGAGTTAGCAAACCAAATGAAAGCTTAGACAAATATTTTCAAAGTTAAAGCAATCAGCTTCAAATGAAATACGTAACTTCTCACTATAGCCATACCTTTAGTAACTCAAGCAACAGATTTTTAAAAAGAAGTAATAACTATCCCCGATTTAGACAAGGCATTGCCACTGAATGACTACAACACACGAAAGGTATGGGTAATACACCAGAAGGCTTACATAATAAAGGATTGGAATAACCATATTTTCTCTTTAAAAACGTCAAATTCCACATTAGAAGGAAATTTCTTGGCTGTAGCTACACCAGTCTCAGAGTTCAGTATGAGACATGCCCACTTCTTACGGAAAACATTGTTTCCCTGCAATTTAAGAGTTTAGGCTGGTTTACCAGTGTCATTTATTAGATAGAGATAAAACAAGTGTTTGGTCTTTAATTACCTCCATTCTACAGGAAGTGCACATGAAAGTTATACGAAATACTAAGTACTTGCACAACAAAATAGAGTGTTCCTTCTGCTGCATTTCTTGTTTTGTTACTATCAGATTGGCTTTCTACAAAAAAACAGCTCTGCAGGTATTACATACGCAAAGCTTTCTCAAGCTTAGAAAAACAAAGTAACTGAGAAATATCAAAGACCTAATCCTGTAGAAACAGCTCTTTCTTTGAAAAATCCAACTGTTTTCAGCCCTAAAGTAATCAATTTACTTGCTCATTTGTAAAGTATAGCACAGATCAGGACTTTCTATAGCCCAGTCAGGCTAGCTCACACTTACATCACCTCATTTCCAGCATCCCCCACATCCCACTCAAGGCGTGCTATCAATCACCTTTGGAAGCCGGCCTGACCCAGTTAATGCTTTATGCAGAAAATTCTTCCTACCTAGTTGGAATCATTTTAAATGCATAAATTAATGTATCAAAAAGCTAACTGCTCTTACTGTTCCCCAAACAAAATCATTTGCCCTCTTTTACACTAACTCTGTTACAACAGGTTTATTATATCTCTATATCCTACATTCATTTTGCTGTACCAGATTTTCTTACATCGAATCACAAAACTAGTAACTGGCTTCCAGCTCAAGCAGTTCCCTGTCTGAGCCTGGGAGGATCTTATTCCTGCACCGTTTCTTACATTCCTTCCCAAGTGTTGTCTACTGGTCATCCATCATCAGAGACATGCTGTTCATTTACACGGGTCTTTGGTCCAGACCTGTGGCTGTCTTCTGAACCCAAGGACTACTAAGTGATCAAGCATCAGACGGAAATCAAGTAAACTATCCTGGTTCCACAAACAACAAATACACACACTGAAGAACAGCTCTTTAGCAGGGAATTGGCTTTCACAGCTGCTGATGTGAATCAGCACGTCTTCTATTGTCAGAGACTTATCCAGATGAGTTTTCATCTTTTTTTCTCTAACAGTAGGAGGCCCTGAACGACCCATTTCTGCTGCGCTGCTCACACCCTTGGCAGAGACGGGTACTAAGGGGAAATGGGCTTTTCTATTCCCATTAACAACTGTCAGCTTCATGGTTTTGTAATGCAAGCACCTTGGCACTTCTCTATTCAGAAGCCCCTTGCACGTAACAGAGTGGCGTTACCCTAAGTAACAGCAGCCACAAAGGAGGAGGCTGTGAGGAGCTCAAGATAACATCAGCCTTTGGAGATCTGACCTGCTTCGCTTGATCAGAGCTAACCAAATAAAAATCACACTACAGCTTTTCCATTCTCATCACAAAATTCTCCAAACCTTTCCCACCTCATCTCCTATTACAGCAGCACTAGCTGCCTGAAGGCTGAAAAGATTTCACCTTATCCTTTCACACTTAGGTCATCATTACACAATCTGAAGCCTTTATCACAGAGCATCACAAGTGGATTCCCCACGGTCTTCCCACGGTCTAACAGCAACGCCAAAAAAGATGTAGCAAAGGCTAATGGAAAGCCACTTCTGCATGGGCTGCTATAACCATTTTGCAAACCTCAATATTTGTTTTAAAGACATCTCCCGATGTGAAAAATGGTTCTACTTCGTTGTTAAAATGAGAATGTCGCAGCCAGTTAATCTTGACCATTTATTTTATATCATCCAAACCAAAATATTGATGCATCTGGACAAAGTCAGCCCAAGAAAAGAGCACCATTCCCAAAGCATTCATGAACACAACCAACAGATCATAAATCGTAACTATCCAGAACTGACCACAATTAAATAATGTGTCAAGGGAGGAGGTAGGCAGCCGTTCTGGCTAGGTTCAGACTGCTGATAGAAATTCAGAAAAGTCTCAATCAAAATATCAACAGTTTGTTGGATTGGTGTCTCCTGAGTCACTGAGTTAAGACAGTCTAAGCTATAATAAACCCCCGCAGGGCAGGTTAAATATTTATTAAATTGTTGTGCCCAAGAGACTCTCACAAACTCAGGAAAAAAATCATTTATATGCTTCAATCAGACTCCGTTCAGGACAGTGCTCTGTCTGCACAACTAGCACATTCATGGGTTCAGTGGCAGGGAAACTTAGGGCAAGTCCACCTGAGAGCTCAGCTTGAGTTTCTCCATCTGCACAACCATTTCACTGCTAATGGTGAAAAGGGTGACGTTATGCCATCCTTACAGAAGGAAATATGTGCTACAAGACACAGCACAGCCAGCTGTGGCTGTGCACTGGGAGTCATGGTATCATGTAAAATTATTAACTCTTGATTTAAAGAGAATATAAAAAACCCAAGGATTTAAAAAAAAAAAAGAAAAACCAAACCACAAAATCCTCCAACACCTCCAATTTTTCTTCTCCTGTATCTTAAAGAAATTCAAGCTAAGTTGATGGCCATGGGATTCCTGGCTCTGAAAGCAGGGGAGGATCAGGGCAGAAAGTGATCACCCTGAGTGCAAGACAATAGCTGCACCTGAATTCGATTGCTATTTAAAAACATTACAGATAGAAGGAAAAAGAAAATTCTAGGCAGAGACCTGAAGCTTAATTCCAACTCTGCTGAAATGAACAGTTTTGCCACAAACTTCAAAGGAATTGTGAATCATGCCCCTCCCCCATTTGCTAACAAAATCAGCAGAACTGAAAAGGATTTTAAATATTACTAACTACATCCCCCCAATTAGCAGACTGCTTATACCACTTAATAACTTCAAATCTGTAAGAAGGACTGAGCCCGCAGTCCTCTCTTTTAAACAAAAATGGATTGCTCAAATGGAAAATGCTATTGCAAGCTTCTTCTGGATGCCACCACTTCTGCCAGGACCATCAGAGAGCAGCTCAAGTCACTGTCTACACAGGTCTTTGGTGTCTTTTTCATTGCAACAGCACCCTAAGACCCAGACTAATAAATCTACACATACTACTGTTTCCTGCTTGGTAATTTTCACTTTACATCTCTGAATTGCAAACAATTGGGGGTAGGGGGTGGGAGGTCATGTTACCCATATAATCCACACACCCTCCCTTTATTTGGACATCTAGACTTGATGCCAACAGCGATGCTCATCATCATATGAAGCACAGGAACCTACAAACTGAGTTTTCATACTCTACAGTAACAAAGGCACGTACATACAGAGACAGCAGCAGTTGCTGAGAAGGATCTAAAGCACTCCTCTGTTTAAATCAATGCAAAAACCGCTGAGAGCAACATGCACTCTTCGCTCTTCAGTAAATGTACTGAGATACATTCATTGTCTAGGATTTATTCAGAGTTCATTTCTTAATCATAATATGGACTACTTCAAAACTGCAGAAACAGAAGTCACATTCACAAACCCCAAAGTATTAAAATTATGTAGGCATATAACTAGTGTTTGATCAAATGTCTCTTGCATGCCAAAAGACAACCACACAAGTAACACGGGACTTCAATTTATACTCTATATGCCTTTAAATTACATTAATTAACTAAAACCATGACCTTGATATTTCCATTACAGGACTATTTTTAAAGTGAACACAAAAGCATGAATCCGTCTAGGTACATCTTTATTTTTATGAAAACACTTCTTCGCAATCAGTAATGAGATCTCCCTGCTGTAATTCAGTCTGACCTCCAAAGAAAACTAAACAATGATTTCTGTACCACTGTGCAAATTTAAAAAAAATAAAGTTGCATTTCTTCCCATCACGTCTTATTTTACAATAAAGAGGTACTTTCCTGGCGTAAACCCCTCAATGTTTAATGTTTCCTTTAAACCATCTACAGCAAGTCACTCAACCTGAACAAAAAAGTTGGGCATTAACTGACTGTATCCATTTTTCTTTTTGTACAAATGAAAAGAAACAATGTATAAGTGAGGAAAAACACATCAAGTTGAATGTAACACATTCAAATTTTGTGACTGTTGGATCATACAAAGCTGTGTGTGTTACACAGAGCTTATCTGTAATTAATAACAGACCTGGACTTAGTTATGTTTATTTACACAAATAACCTATAAGCAAACCATATGCAATGGTTAATAATTAAATATAAGTGTCCATAATAACAAATTGATCAGGTGACATGAACAAAAAAATCACATTCCTGCAAACTGAAATCTCAATTTGAATAATGTAAAGATAAATTTTCCATCTGAAAAAGTCTCTATTTTATTTCAAGAAAGAGTCATGTCCAAGTTATTCTGCAAATTTCATCATTCTTATCACTTTTCTTTTTTAAATTAAAAAAATACAGAGAAGTACAGGTAGTAACCCTGCTATCATCTTCAGTACTATTCATAGCGATATTAGGTAAGAAGGTTCAAAACAATGACACTCCTTTCATTTGAAGCACCACTTCAAAATATTGCTTTTAAAAACTACTAGATTTTTTTTTCCATTGACACAACAGCAGCAAAAGCCACACTGCGTGACATTTAATATTATTTGCATCTTTATACAGACACGCAGATAAGTATGGCATTTCTATCACTTAAAGCTTCACCGTTAAAGTCCATTGGAAAAAGTACTCAGAGAATCGCCAAAGAGGCTATGAGCACATGCTTGATTTTTATGTGAAAATAATTTGAATTACATGTGCTAACTAGTTCTTTTCACAGCACTGTGCTCCTAACAGAATTTATCAAATCAATGAGCTCCTTGGGAATGAATAAAGTTATGAATCAACATAACAAACAACGACTGTCCTAGTAGCTTGATAGATCTTATCACTGCAAAATAATGATAGGAATGTGCCTCATCCCAGTGCCCGCATGATTGCTATTTGTACATCTGGTCAGGAAGCACAATGCAGCCACTCCTGACTCCTTGCAAGCATTAAAGCCCAGACAGAGCTGCAAAGATAAACAGTGCTTTTGACGAGGCACTCACTTTGATGAAATAAGATTTATTCTCAAGAATTACTGGAGCTGCTCACAGCTTTCAGGAAGAAAATAAAGAAAAGGAAAATACATAGGCTGCTGGAGTGAGACTAATGATGATATATGCTTGACATTAAAACTGCTAAAACCAGGCTGCATGTTGGTAAATTGTGTCATGTGCCTGGGAGTCTGGGCATTGGCTTTTGAGCCAGGAGCCTCTAGTTTCTCGTGCTGCTTTTAACAATAACTTCTTTTGTTGCTCTGGCCAAGTCATTGCTCTGCTGCTGCTGCAGCGAGAAGAGGCCAGGGCTTACCCACCATTTGGAGGCAGTGTGCTTCAACTGGTATTTGCAACATGCTTTAAAAACTACAGTCTCACCACGCAAGTTCTTTGAATATTATTATGAAACCAGCATTACAGACGGGCAAGTGGCAAGGACATTTGCCAGTGGCAGGAAGAAAAGAATAGATCCAAGTGCTGTGACATTTTGTCCAACTTACCTCACATGAGCATAGCGAAAAAAACACTACTCCCTGTGCATTTAACTTAATGCTGATGTTCATGTTCTTGCTCATTTATCTACTATATCTATTGTATTCTTCTGGAAAATAAATAGCAGAAGAAAAAACTGTGGTAGGTGGGCACTGCAGCACAAACTCCGCTGTAACAATTCAGAGGACCACTTTAGCGAACAGGCAAAGAGAAATCAGTCTGCTGTTGAGTGACTTCCCACTCAGCAAAGCAAAGCCATCACTTATCCTGCAGATACTGTCTTCAACAGCGAGTCCAACAAAAATGAACAGGGCAATCACTGGAGATGAGATGAGGATCCTCACCTTTTTGCTAAGGGAAATCTAACAAATGTATAATTTCTGCAACCTTATTTTCACCGTTCTAAGCATAGCAACTCCCATTCTGTAGATCTTTGTAGGGCACTACACAGAACAGACCTGGTCACACTGGAGACATCTCCTCTTCCCTCCCTTCAGCACAAAGCAGCATCAGCTGTACCACAAGCACGTGAACAACCTTAAAGATCATGTATAACAGCAATTCCATGAAAGCTATTCCATCAGCTAATGGTTTGGTCTATATGTCCCTCGCCGTTGTGTAAGACCATAGCTAGTCCTAATCTCAGTGGACAAGAACAACTATTGCCTTCCTTTTTGTGGCAGCTCCTTAACATATTGGAAGCACATTACCAAATCTGCCCTCTCATGTCTGCATGTAATAAATTCAATCTAATAACAACTGTTTTGTTGTTCAGTTCTTTTACTTTTGCTCCCAGTCACAGAGATTATGAAGATCTGCCACAAAGACAGAGAGCAACAGGCTGAATTCTCTTAAGAAACAGCTCAAGTCGTCGTCGCCTTTCCTCTCCAGATGGCAATGCCAGACGATGTGCTTTCCTTCAGTAACATAAAATGGCAAGAGTCTGGAAGCACAGCAGCAGAGCTGAAGCAAAGTCCAGATAATTCTGCAAGACCGGGAATTGTAGCTAGTAACACAAATAGCACAATTCTGATGCCTGTCCCCTGCTACCCTCCTAGGAGAGCAAAGCATCCCACCTTCAGCAGTAAGCCCTTCGCTCTGATTTCAGCCCTCCTGCAGCATAATCCTCAAGCAAATCTTCCTTTCCTCCCCACTGAACATAACACCATGTGCACAGCATTCTCCATGAAGGGGGTGTAGGGCTGGAATACTTTGCAGAAGCACAGAGCAGCTTTAGTTGTGCACGCTCAAGAGAAAGGTACAGGCATCTGAGAAAGCAGGGCCACACATTCATTATGCCCTGAACCACCTCAAAATTATATGTATGTTTTTCTTAATCAAATTGCAATTATTTAAAAACATTTTTAATCTCTATCCCCCTACGACTCATTCTGAATGACTCCAGCAGCAGCAGCTTCTTAGTCTTACCTTTGAAAAACAAAACCCAAACAAACAAAAAAGGCCACCCGATCATTCCCAAAACCCAGCACCAAGCAATTCATCCAGCAGAACTTTGGAGAAGTGTGAAATCTCAGACCTGCTGCATACTGGAGTTTTGCATGCACTTCAGTGACATCCAGATTTCACCTTTCATAGACTTACAGCTGTGCGATGTGTGCGTAACACATCACCATGGATATTGGTCCAGATTCCACATGCTTCAAACAGAAGATTTATAAGGTAAAACACCATGTAAGCCAGCAAAGAGAAAACAGACTTCTTATTTGCTCATTTTAATACCAACCTGAAGGAATTATAGTTTATTCCAACAAGCAGCTGTGGCGAAACAGAACAAACTGCAGATTACCTCAAAAAATGCCGAAGGCTTGCACCATGGACACCGTCAGTCAGGTGTCTTCCTGTCTCCTGAGGAGAGAACACAACAGTTCTTCCCCAAATGACAGCAGAGAGAAGTTAAAACTAGAAAACAGAAGTCTGTATTAAATCATTTCCCAAATTAAACATGTTGTAATAAAAAAAAGGAGGAAAGGGAGTAACTACAGAAGGCCTGAGCCAACTCACTCTGCAAAGACCAGCTGAATCCTTACTCCAGCCCCTGTTGTAAATGGGCTATCTAGTCACTCAGGCATGATACAGCTCCCCACACCAGGTGCCTGGGTATCATCAGCTGTAGAAACCAGTGCCTCAGTCATGCTAGTGCAATAGGCTATTAGACTCAAGATAGCAGTTTGATTTTTGTTGTTGTTGTTATTCCTTTTTAATCATAATGCAGAGAGTGTTCAAAAGCTGCTACCTCAAATTCATTCCCTGGGAAAACGCATGTTTTCTGATTCCATGCTTAATTCTTATAGATTCCTACCCTTGCATATGAAGAGAGAGTAACCCAAATACTAGCCCATCGACATCATTGATTAATTAGTATTAGCGAGGGAGAAAACTTTAGCTAATGCTGTTATAATTACAAGACAAAAAGCAACGCCTCAGTATTACCAGCCCACCAGAAACACAACCACCATGTTAAAGCAACACTCTGCTACCTCCTGGAGGAGCTCAAACAATGGCTGCATTGTTCAGCGGCCTCATCTCTGCTGAAGGCCACCCACATCTTCCCTACTCCAGGGAGAAGTCAAAATCTTCCAGCTCAATAGACATCCAGTCAGAGGAGAAAGCATCTTTACAAGGCTCGTTCATTTTTCTTGGACAAGAAGAGAGTTCAGCCTTTGCCTTCAAGCCAAGTCCCTGAAAGGAAGCGAATGAGTTTGAAGTTCCTGAAGATGGACATGTCTCCAATGCTCAGGCATTTTGTATCACACAAGATTGATTTCCTCCAACTACAAGAGGCCTCGGGTGAAAACGATCCTTCACAGCCTCATGGCTGGGAGCCAGCATTAGACTGAAACACAAAGAACGCATCATGCTTGCCTCAAGATGTCAGAGGAGCTTTTGATAAATTAAAATTCATTTTGGTAAATGAAAAATTCCTGGAATCTTTTATTCATGCTAACATGTGCAGTAATATTTCAAATTTAAATAAATTACACAAAAACAACTGAAAAATGAGTCAGTCCTTCCAAAAATTGTACACACACACACCATTTTTTTTTACAAGTTTAAAATGTTCTATTACTTTTTACCAGGCATACTATAAGAAAGGAAAACTAAATGCAACCAACCCTAAAAGTGCTGGAGAAATGGAAGGGGACACGAAAACAACAGAAATAAACTAATGTGCCACGCCAGATGAAGACCAAACAAGCTCTGTTCAAAACCAGCTGTGGCTCTGGGTACACAGCACCAAATACTTGCCGGGGAGGGATAACAATGCTGCGAAGCACAGAGTAGATCCCGCAGCGTACAAGCTCATCCTATGAAGTTTTAAGTTTTCAGGATTCACCTACAGAGCAAAAGAGGTTCTGGAAATAGATTTGCCAGATGTCCCAATATAAATCATGATTTTTAATATTTCTCCTGATGTCCTATTAACCTCATCAGTATTTCCATACATGTCATCTGGCAACCTTCTCAGGATGTCCAGTAAAAACTAGGAAACACATGTTAACAGCAGAGAAGAACAAGGGAGAAGCCCTCACAAGCCTGAATTTGACTCCTTCAGTTTGCCATGCCTGGAACAGGGGAAGGAGAACAAGGAGACAAAGGAAAACAGCTTGTATGTAAAAAAAGCACAGAAAGAGTGAACTCAGCCCAGATAGATGAAGTAGGCCAGATCCTGCACATTGCTCCAGGAGAAAAGGATAGCACAGGAATCAGAGCTTGTCTGGGAGGGGTGCATTGGGGGGGGGATGGGGTGGGGGTGGGGTGCGGAACAAAAAGGATATTCTTGTATCATGCTTACTTCAAGATAAACTTTCTGTAGCCTAAAATAACCACTCCTGTTGACATGCATTCAAACACACTGCAAATTAGTATGCTGATATTGCGCATCTGGAAGGGATACAGTCTTGTCGTGGATGTAGGGCCACACTTCACACTAAACACTTCACAGCAGCGAATGCTACGTGGCTGCACTAGCTAGCAGCCTGAAACCCAAACTGCCTTCATTACTGCAAGAGACACATATGAATTGCTTGGGGCCTGCTATACACAAATATCTGCTGCTAACAAATTAACTTTTCCTTATGTATAAAAAAATATCCACCATCAACTAATCCATAAGTACTTGTCCCTTACAAGAAAGCTTTTTTTCTTTTTTTTTTTTTTTTTTAAATGAGAATATTTACAAAAGGTAGCAGGGAAACTTAATCAGTCCTCAGAAAGTATTTAGGTATAAAGAGGCACATAGAGTCATTGCTCTCTCCATTCCACAGCAGAAATGAGATATTTCTTGAGAGCTGAAAGGGATATAGTTTATCATGTCCATTGAACACCTGCCTCCACTTAACCCTTTTGGGACTTTCTGCTTCAGCTAGTCTTTTCAATGGGCTAGTAGATCAACAGGGCTCTAAATTCTTCAGAAATTGTTTTCCCCCTGCCTCTTTTCAACAATATCTTACCAGACAGTCTTTCAACACAGGGTCTCCAGCCTTATGATTTTCGAAAAGACTCCAACTGAGGGATCACAGAAAGTCAGGACAAGGCAGTTTTGTTTCTGCCAAGTATTTGAGTTCAGATACCCCCTGTTCATTATGTCAATCAGTTGTCTGGGCTAGGTCAAGAGTTACTCCTAGATCCAGATGCAATACACATTTTTACAGAGTGGCTGTCTTCATGCCCTGCTTACAGAGGCAAAGCGCTCCTGTGCCTTTGTGTTCTGAGCGCTGTTCCATATTCAGGCACAGATGTACAAAATTCTTGCAATATATGCTTAGCAATCCACCCAACAGTGTATTTTCAGTATACAACAATTCATTCTCTTCTCTATATGTATGTAAAATTTATAGCAAATTTCTTTGTGTACTTTTGTTTTAAAAAAAAAATGTTCAAAAGCAAAGTGTATACTGAGAAAAAAAATAAGAAACGTCACAAAGGAAAATGAGAGTGAGGTTTCATTAACATGAAAGTCAAATTTTGTTCTCTTTTATTGGGATGTTCACGTAAAAAAGTTGAAGTAAGTGAACAGCAGTGCTCAGACTGCAGTGCAAAGCTGACAGCAGAACTTAGGTCCTCTGCCTTTGCTATTTACATAGAGCGCTGAAATACGATAGGTGCTTTAAAGAGAGATAAAAATGACATTCACCCTAATCAAAACTTAGAAGCTTTACTTCTAAAGAAAACTCAAGATAAGATTAACTCAGTAGCATTATCTCAGCATAGAAGCGTAAGTGTGGTCTAATTATTTACACTCTATTCTAAAACATATTGAATGTTCTTAGTTGTAAATAGCAAAGCTCCTTTCCCCCAAACAGTCTGTTTAAATAAGACTAGCATTGTTACAGATTTATTTTTTTTTTAGACTAAATGCCGTATAGTCAGAATTGCAAAGATGGAGTTGCAAATGTTTGTCTTTTAGTGCGAGTGCTACAGAGAGCTGGCATCAAAAGTACAATAGAAAACAGAGTTTGGTGGGAAGTTCAGATGCTTGACTACCCTGCTCTGAATAGAGCAGAAAACTTCTATTAGTTCCCCGCTGTTTCAGCCAGCCTAGGTCAATTCCCCCACCATGCAGCCAGGAGACTTTTCCAGTGTTATCAGCATTAACCCTCTTCATGCTGCTCAACAGAGCTGCTGCGGACAAAAACGCACACTGCTTCCTGCCAAGAAGTACTGCCAAGAAGCAATACTGCTTTCCAAAATTAAGTTCCAAACTCTGTAACATGTACAGGCCAATTATTCTAAAATATGGGATAATATGCACATTCTCAGTCCTGTGCCCAGAAAGCAGGCCATTATCTGGCAGTGTTTGCAATTACATTAACTGCAGAAAGTGTGAAAATTTGTGCCACAGAGAAAGACAACCAGAATTTCTACTCTGTGTTGACAGAATAAGAGCAGCTTATAACTAGTTGGAAATAATTCATTGCTTTTTCATTGCAGAACAGGACATATAAAACACAAAGTGCTCAGAACAGTGAACCCAAAGTACATGAAAAAAATGCTTCAAGCACACCCTACAGAGGCATGAGATGTTCATGCTGCATAGTAAGTATTACACAGCTGATTAAAAAAACATAAAATGCAGTATTTTAGAAACACTAACTCATGCCTATGGTTATATTTTATCACCTCTCATAATTTTTTGCTGTGTCATACTGAACAGCTGAATCAAGTACCTAGCACTTTAGCACCAGTGTCAGGGAAAGTACCTGCTAAAAGTATTGCTGGGTTGGTTTGGATTTTTTCAAGGCTACGCCCCTGGGATTGGTGGTGTGGGGTTAACTGTCCCATCCGTGAAAGGACCAAATGCTATGGGAGAGTGGCATCTGAATTTCAAGCAGCTACAGCTAGAGCAAGTGAGAAAATTGGTTTCCTCACCTGAGGACATTCATTCTTCATTGAAGTATTCCTTAAACAAATATGTTGCTGTAAATTCAAGATTTTCAACTAAAACCAGATTTATTAAAAAAAAAAAAAGTTGGGCAATAATAAGTAAACCCAATTTGTCTATTGAACATGTGAATGAGGATTTCTTAACCAGAGTTTGAACCCTACCCTGAAAGGGAATGGTGTCGAGCTCCTTGTCCCTTGCACAGTTTGGAGTAAGATGACAGCAGGATGAGGCAGTTTCACCTGGAGAAGAGATGGCAGGAAGCAAAAGCACTCCTTCATCCTCCTCACCTGCATCCACCACCACTGCCTTGCTGCCACAGGCTGACAAACTGCTGTGCATTGCCGAGGTAACAACTTGGAAAAAAGAACAGGGGAGAAACCCCTGTGAAGTATCTTAGAGGAACATAGGAAAAGATGCCTTGATCATCACTCAGAGCACACCCAAGTAGGAGTAACAAGCTAGAAGGAGACACAGCAGACCAGCAGAACCAAGGAGTGGTTAAGTGGGAGACGACAGTACTGGGAATCCAGATGTTCCCATGGGCCAGCCTGGACCTGGAGAAATGCACATGCTCTGGACCTTTGGAGTTTTGCATCCCCTTATATTTTTCTACCATGCCAGAAATAGTTCATGGCTTCAAATGTTTTGACAATCAATCACTGCATGGAGTAAAATCATGTTACAAGGCAAAAAATATGGGGTTGGAAGTACAGAACTGGGTGGAGAATGATGGTGGTGAGGATGCTGGGAGTCTGCATGGTCTTTAGCGTTTTGACACCCTGAGTACAAAACCAAGATTCGGTATCTAGCTGACACCGTGACTCTCTGATACCAGTGTGACCCGCAGCTTTCACTATGCCAGCAAATATACAAGTGTCCCAACAGTTCTGTCACCCCCTCCAGTCTCCGTGCGAGTGGCCTGGAGGTGACAGGACCCATCTAAGCAAGGAGAGCTCAAGGTCTGAATCTTGGATAATTATCGCTTTGTCTGGTGTCATCCTAGACAAAGTTATTTAGCCTGTCTGTGTCTCCATTTCCCAACCGTACAATGGAAATAGCAGGTTTTGCCTGCCTCAAGAGGAATTTAATGGGGAAAATTATGTCAAAGATTGTACAGCTTTGGGGTATTTACAGTGGTAAGATCTGTGTAGGTATCAGATAGGAAAAAACTGTCTTAGCCAAAAATCAATACAGAAATCAACTCACAGGGCTTTGAAGGGCAGCATAGGTTCAGTTCAGCGGTACTATTTAATGAAATGGATGATTACTAACCCTCTTCATTGCTCCTTGCACTGTCAGCAAACAAATACCTGCACAGAAAGAGAACTGCCTCTGAACAATGCTTCCTTTCTAGGCTGAAACTCTGAACACTCCCTCCCTTTGCTCACTTCAGTAAAATTCTGGCACCCCAATGCATCAATGCGTGGTCCACTGCAGTTTTTTGCTTTCCTTGAAGCAAAGTGCCCAAGTGCCAGCCCAGGGTATGCACACACACAGCCTCCTGAGGAGGATGCTCCCCCAAGGGAAACAAGAAATGAGTCTGCTGTGCCCATTTGAAATACTTTCTTCCTCTTCTTTATACACTCTAAGCACATGTTTAATGCCCAAATGTGTCTTTCCAATGGAAAAACACATTTAGAAAGGCTTAAATGGCTGTGGGAAAGAATTTGCATTCAGGAGAGGATCCAAAATGGTGGCCACAAATCTGCCCTGTGGATTTTGGGCAAGGCAGAAGAAGAGTTCAGGCTGTCTCCATTTCTGTGCAGCTGCAGCATGCTGTGCAATGACTAAAAAAGTGTCTTCCCACTTACCACAGAAATAAGTAGTAAAGTGTCAACAGTGCCAAAGCGTCAGAGGATGACAAAGAAATGAACAAAACAAAACACAAAAAGTATCAGTTGCTATTTTTCCAAACAATTCTAGGAACACAAATATAGTTTTATAGATTTAAGTAATTTTTCTTAGGGGGGGGGAGAAGAGTGCTCTAATACCAAAGACTTATACAAACTTCAACAAAAGCTAATTTCAAAGAGGAAAGCTTTAAATACCTAAGAAACAGATTTTTATGCCAACAAGCAAAGCGGCAGGCAGGCTGCCACGTGCCAGCACAAGGGATTCACATATCTGTGAAGAACTTGCTTCATTGTTTAAGCAACTGATTTGCTGAGATAGGCGAACTGTGAAAGCCAAAGGCCCTGCAACTTTCCTCCAGTGTGGTAGCTGCATCTAGGCATAGGCATACCACCAACTATTATTCTATTAACTACATATGGCAGGGAAATGAGGGAGGAAAAACACAATACGCCACAGTTCTTTCCCACAGAGACTTAGCAGTATCAGGGAATCATACTGTGTTATTTAAATTTATGAGACTAAAAATACTGCTTTTTATTGCTCTGGAATTTAAATACTAAGGGCAGTTACACAATCTGAGGCAACAAATCTAAGGATATACCATAGCTCCTTCCTGTGATCTGAATTTGGTAATGCATTATTTTTCTGTAGACCTTTTTCTATTAGAAAAACAAGCAAGCAAGCACATACTACTAACTGTATTTACATTACACATTATCAACCAAATTTATATTTGGGGTTCTTTCAAGACCACCAACAAGGCTAACACTACAGGGCCTTTGCATTAAGTAGAGAAACATTAAAAAGACAGGAAAAAACCCAGAAAAATCTTTCAACTTTAATATGAATGAAATAGATGCAGGTTAAAAATATGTTTATGAAAATCCAGGAGGGAAAAAAAAGATACATTCCCATCTCAAAAGGGGAATCTCTTTTAATCTCATCTTAAAAAAATAGTCTCTAAAGCAGCATTTACAGGTAGCAGTCTGACGTAATTAAAGAATGATGGCAAATATGGTCCCACCACTCGTCCCCTCCTCCGTTCTAGGAAACCTGAAAATCTAAACAGACATTTAAACATGACTGAGATCACAGAAACAGAAGCAACATCTTCAGTCAGTAGAAGCTTGATCCAGAGCAAGCTGAAAGACTCCCATTGACTTCCCAAGGTGCTGGACCAACCTGTACATCCAATCCACTGCCAAGAAGGACTTGCTGCCAGAAATATATTCCCCTGTAGTTCTGCCCAGTCCAATTTAAACATCTCAAGCAATGTAGCTTCAATAACCTCCCTTGCAAGATTATTCAGTCCAACAGGTTTTACTCTTAGGAAACTGCTTCTGAAATTTAGCTGAGATTTCCTTGTCTGCATTTCCTCCCTCCTATTTATAGTCATGTCTTCCTTTGCATTGCTCTAAACAATCACCCCTTTCCCTGTTGGTAACAGAAATCAAGTATGCGCAAGATCATCCCCCTTAACTTCAACATGCTTTCATTTTCCCAAAATAAAAACAAACCACAGAATCGATTTTGATGTTTTCCCTCTAAGGTTTCACCTCAATTTGTTGAAAGCCTTTCTAGTATGACAGCTGTAGAGAATTGTTCTTTCCCATGACAGCTGTAGAGACAGCCCACTAACCTCGCTGATCTTGTGTATACTCATTTTCAGGTTCCTTTCGGCCAAATAACAGAAATCAGGTTTGGGTGTGGTTTTACAAACAAGTGTCTATTTATTGTTGACTAAGACCATTTTCCTTCCTTTGTGACAATGCAGAGTACCCCAGCAAAGGCTACAGAGAAATACTCAACAAAACTGCACCTGGTCAAACTTCACTCCTGCATTAGAAATGGTTTACGTTGCCTTCATGGGACACAGCATGAGAATGAACTATATTTAAGCAGTATTTGAAAAAACAGATACATTATAGCATAATAATAAAAGGGGAAGAAAAACCTAAACATTTTTAGCAGTGCCCCCTGGAACAACTATATACACTGCAGATGAGCTGGTTCCTTCTATGCGCAGAAGAAAGAAAAATGTTCAGAATTAAGAGAAAAACCCAAACACCTCTGCAGTGCTCCCCAGTGTAGCATATATATACGTACACACATGTGAATAAACGATGTGCAAGTTTCATATTAACAGCCACTGTGTTAATGAGCAGTTAGGGCAAGAGATGAGGCTGACACTGAGAACCAGGAGAGGTTAAACTGCAGCTCTGTTCAGGCAAGTTACTCTGGATATTTCCTTTCTGTCTGCTTTGTTACCCAGGACATGAGCTTACCAGGAGCAGTGTCCTACAGAAAATGTCTTTGCATCGTGTGCAGCTTAATAAGGCCTTGAGGAACTACCATAAGAAAAATAGCAAAACCCACTGAGAGAAGTAGAGCACATGTGCATAATATAACAGAAAGGAAAACAGTCTGACTCCAAGCAGGAGGCTGGGCTGGGTGACCCCAAGTCCCTTTGAGCAGCATTACGAGGATTCCATGATTCTATAAAATTCAGACATTCTGCGTCCTGGAAAATAGCATGATTCTGACCGACACCATTACACACAACACAAAACTTCTTACCTAAAGTCTAATTAATAAATATTAAAAGGCTGACTTTGATCCTTACAGGACAGTGAGTAACAGCAGACTTCACAAAGAGGGTGACGTGTTAGATGGAAGTTACTGAGGCAAAAAACCATGCTGGGTTTTCCAATGGAAGGAAAAGAAGCTAAACATAGCACTCAGACTCACGAGATTACAGTTCAGTCCATTTGAATAAAAAATTGAGTATTAAAAAAAGGGGGGCAGTATGTGTATATATATATTTTGGGGGAAAGGAGGAAGGAGAAAGGGGAAAGTAATACTTGTTATTTGAGTAGGCCATGCCTTTTTTTCTTGGCAATCTCTGCCTTCTCTTTTCAACAGACACATCCTTTGGGGCCTAAATTGTGAGTTAGACACATGTACGTAGAAAAACGGGTCTCTGTTTTCTATATAACGACAGACTACTTATTTTTCAGTACAGACAACCCCTCATATCTGGTATTTAACTTATATGTAAACTAGTCCCAGCAGAGCTACCCCTCTTAATGGCTCACACAACTTTGGAAAACAGATTTTTCTTCTGCTCTTGGACTAGACTCATCACTGATGTATTAACTCAAAATGACAGTGAACCTAAGTCTATTCAGTTTTGTGGGTTGGTGTCGAGTGATTAGGCTTCTTGGCAGACTTGAACTACTTGGGAAGTCAGAAGTGAATCAAAGACTATTACACAGATACAGAAATTCTGACATACTCAGTCCTTTCAAAATGTTTGATGTTTTGCTGTTCTCAAGTGACTCATGTGATTAATAAAGTAGACATATTTGTCATCTCCTTGGACAGAACAAAAAACGTACTTTGTTAGGAGGAAAGACTAATAGGCTTTTAGATAAATGCTACAGGTGAATACCACCCACAGCACTGCTGTCCTCCCAGCCAGCATGCAAGAAAGATGTGCAGTGTAGAAGCACCCTTCCTTTTGTAAGTCCTGGGAACAAGTACAGAAGAGGGCTTCAGGATCATGTGCTACTGTTGAGGCCTGTGAGCTTTCATATCAAAAAAACATTTTATACTCCATCAGGTCTTAGGTGAAAAACAATTTAGGTATGATACTATTATTGTTTTAATTAACGTGTGTACTTGTGAAGATCTGAAGAAATAGGTGAGGGAAATATTCATAAAGACGAAATGGAACCTAGTGTCTCTAGGATCCCTTTAGAGTCACCAAATTAACCAGGGTAAAATAGAGGTGTCAAAAGTCCTCTTCCCATCTCACTCCCCAAACTGAGTCCTAACAGATGTAACCCTAATCTGTGGTTAAAGACCTCCAGAAACACAAAATTCACAGTCTCCCAATACTGTGAAGGGTTTTATTCTCCTTACCCGGGCAAGTTTTTTTCCTCATATCTAAATTAAATCTATTCTGCTGTTAATGAAGCCAAATATCTTTTGTCCTACCAATCACTGCCATTAGGAATAAGCTGCTCTCTTCCTCCCTGTAACAGTTCATGTACCAACAACTCATAATATCTGCTGCTTCCCCCCCGCCTCCACCCCCTTTTTAGTGATGCAACCTCAGTTCGTTCATTCTCACGGGTCATGTTTTCTTAGCTCCGTGACAATTCTTGCTGTTCTCACTGGGCCTTCTCCAGCTGATCCGTACCTTTCCCAAGATATGCTTCCCAAAACTACACACAGTACTCCTCCCTCTGAGGTCTTGCCCATGCTGAGCAGAGGGACAGATGACTTCTTGTACCCTGCTGGTTCTATTGCTGTTGATGCAGCCAAACACAACGTTTGCCTTCTCCTCACAGTACGCCACTGTTGACTCTGCTCAATTTCTGTTCCACAAAAACTCCCAAATCATTTTAGAAGAGCTGCAACCTAACCACATTCCTATTCTGTAATTTATACAGTTGATTACTCCTTTAGAAGTTTAATATATTGCACTTACTCCATTTCATCATATTTCTTCTGACTATTTCTCCAGTTTAGCAAGAGCATTTTAAAACCTGCCTGCCGATACCCTCACAGTCGCTCCCACCTATACGTCCTCCAGCATAATTCCTATTCCATTTCCCAGGTTGCTACCAGAAGTACAAAACCACTGGGTCCAAGGCTTTCCATTTATTTAGACAGTCTCCATTTTTCCTGTGAACCCTGAGAGCTATCCTTGGCATGCAATTACTCCAGTTCTGCCTTTATGCTATACTAGTTTCACTAAGACCTTGTGTCCCTAGATGACTTGTAGGAATGGCACATGAGATGCGGCATCAAAAGTTTACATGAACTCAAAATACATCATCTCATGTTCTCCACAAGACTCAATACACTGCTGTAAAAGGAGATTGGTGTGAGAGGATTTGTTCTTGACAAAACCATTTTAGCTTGCTATTTATCTCCTTGTTATCTTCCAGCTGCTTGCAAATAATTTATCTGTTCTTAAGCAGACTTGATGTAGAATTCCTTAGCACTTCTCTAACAGGCTTTATGTTTGTCCTTCCCCCCTCCCCGCCCCCCAACTTCAATTTTCTAGGCCTACCTCCATCAGTACACAGTGTCTCTCACTCCTGAGACTGACCAGGACTGAACCAACTTTCTCTGGTTAAAGAATTGACAGGAGAAATCTGAAAACATCTAATGTATCCTAGTATTCCCTAACTGTTTCTTCTTATTCTAGACTGAGATTACAGTCCTTACATCTTTGCATTCACTGCATCTGCTGTTTTTTTTCAGGGGAGGGTGGAAAGCAGCGCAAAAAAAGGGCATTAAAGATTTCAGCCTTTGGTTTCACCTATCAAGAATTTTTCCTGTGCACTGAATCACAAGTCAGCATTTCCCTTGGCTTTCTCTTTTTCTGCTTCTCTCATTATCACTTAGAGATTTAGTCCTATACTGTGCCTTCGCTTTTCTGATTTTGTTGCTGTGTTTATCCTAAGCTTTTGTACCCATTCCTGGTAATCTCATTTACAGCTTTTAGATGCCTTCGTCTTGCGTTTGAGGCTGCTTGGTCTCTTTTATTCACACTTATCGTTCCCATATACTGAGAGGATGTCCTCACATCAGAAGTATAACCTCCGTATGTAACCATAGATTCCCTTAAATAGGTTTTCTCTGTAGATTTGCTTCCCATAGGACATTACTTACAAACTTTAATCTTTAGTCTACACCACATCACAATATTTTTTATATCATCCCTATTTCCTAAGGATTTTGAACTCCCATCATTCAAGGCTGCTAATCAAAATACTTTTCAAAGTCAAGTTAGCAAATTTAAAAGCACTTTGTCATCTTATATTTGATGGCTATACATTCAGCTAAACTTTGAACACTACATGATAAATGGAAGTGCTCTTTGGAAAAATATATTCATCTCAGTTGTTACACTTCAATAAGTGTTTCATGCTATTTACATGATGATGTGAGTTCACTTGTTTTAGCAGGATATATTAACATATAGGTACAGACATCACTGTTTGTTGTGTGGCTGATTGATGTTGTTTTATTGTCCCTTTGCTATGTAAACCTGATTTTTCAGATATCTATAGATTCAGGTTTTGGTCCAAATTTGCATTTAAAACATTTAGCATATCTCATATTGATTTGAAATGCATAAAGCATTATGTAGGGCTTTACTTTTTTCAGATTGCTGCGCACCATGACCTCTTCACACTTTTTCTTGATGCTCGGGTGGCAGTCAGAACTTGGGGACAATCTCTGCCAACAGCAGAGCAAGCCTTCAACGGCAACTGGAGTTAACAAACCAGTATGCAACATTGTGCAGAAAAGAGTATTTTCAACCCAATGTCATGCAATTTCAAGAAATGCTAGCAAATGCATTTATTTCATGAAGGTAACAACTTTTGAAATAATTAGCAACTTCAAAAACAAAGTGGTAATGACTTCTTTCTGTCAACGTCTCACTCCCCTCCCCAAATCCACAAACCTGGGAGGTAGGCAGCTGGGAATGGCAGAAGACTTTTGCAGGATGCGGGAGGTGCATGGGTAGGAGACACTGACTGCGGAGTTTGAGTAAGTCCAAGAATAAGGATTAATGTAAGACAGCTGCACACTTACACCACATGTAAAAGAGCCACATGTAGGCAAGGTCCCAGACTACTAGGGGGAAAAAAAAAATAAATAGGGCTTTGATCTTAAAATTCTGGCATAACAGAGGTGTGTGGAAGAGAAGATCCCTGGCTTTTATTCCCAGACCTGCTAGGGGTTCTCTTTTGGGATCTCAAACTAGCTATTTTACCTGTGCTCCTCTACATGTATCTAAAAAGAGAAAATACAGAAATCGCAGCAAGACACAGTGAAAAATTAAGAATTGTTTATAAACAGTTCTGAGATCCCTTGATCAAACCTAATATAAAAAAATTGATAACTTCTGGATACTATCACTAAGAGACAGCAAAGAAATAAAAATTGAGCATGCTATATTTCTTTCAGCTGGAACACTGAAAAGATGGGGTTTTTTCTATAGCCTGCCAAACTGCAATAAGAACCATATTTTCTGCATGAAATTTAACACCCAGAAGAAACTGTAAAGGACCAGAGGTTCTCCTGTCCCTATATACTTATTACTGCTGTTAGCCCCGTGAGCATATGGAAAGAACACTCTCTAGTTTGCCTTTTGGGATGTAAATACAGATAAGTGCATTCACCTGTATGCTTCAAAAAAAGAAAGGGGAAAAAAAGGAAAAGAAAACCTGCAAATCTTACTAAATAAATTATCACAAAAAATATGAAAGTGGCAGAAGTACATTATTGCAGTACACAAGTTCAGGCATATCATTTTTTTATATGCTTTGGTCTTTACATGCATTTTCCTTTAGCTGCACTGCATACTTCTCAGGACCCAATGGAAAAAAGAACCTGATCTTTTGACACACAAGTTATTTAGGTACTCACCATTCTGATTCAGTTATCAATGGCCTAAGCTACATATTATCAGCAGCCAAGAATATCATTCAAGAAGCAATACCAAAGTATGACAGGTGTCCAAAACATGCTTTTTATCCTCCTTCTGCTTTCCTTCATATAGTTTTACCTACTACAGCTTCAGATAAGCCAGAAAGTGGATGCAAATATTAACTATAATGTATAAATTGTGCACATTTCTCTGCGAGTGCTTCCTCTTCCACATGCAAATCATTGAGAAAAAGCAGCTGCTCCAGTTGAGAATAGGGTATATCCAAACAGATTACACTGAAGTACTGTCTTATGCGAGATTTAGTAGAGACCACAATAATCGTAAGTCTGATCCCCTGCATGACACATGCCTCAGTTTCCTTCATCCAGCAATTCTTGCACATAGCCCACTGTGACTGGGAGCGCATTGTTCAGAAAGTCAGCCTTGATTTAAAGGCTTCCAAGTGATGAAGAGTTCATCACATCATTTGATCATTTGTTTTCAACACATAGCTCCTTTCAAAGTGAAAAATTTGCAAAAGAAAATTGAAGTTGGCTTCCTCTATTCCAAGCTGTAGATGTTGTAAAGAATATATCTCCATTACAAACCACAGTGAAATGGAGAATTCCACAAGCAAGTTGGGCACCAGAAATGGTGCACCAGAAGGTCCGCATGAACCAATAACTCTGTTACACAGGGGAAATTGTCTTGCCTGAAGCATCATGCAGCTATAGATAGCCTATGCCAGGCACCCAAGGTAAATTATGTATTTTTACACTAGTGTGATTAATTTTTGCAGACTTAAGACTCTGTATTTAAAACAAACTCCGAACAAAAATAGTTTTTCTGTTTATAAGAGTTTGCTTTCCAAATCATCTCTAAGCACTTGTCTCTAAACACAGCATTTTCCAAACAGCTCAGTCCTCTGGATGGTGATGAATCCTTTGAAAATGCACCTGGGTGACTTACTGTGACTATTAAGGGGTTCAAACCTTGGCACTCGTCCTTCTGCAGGGACCTTGCACATGGATCCCAAGGAAGATAACTGCATCAGGGAACATGTTTATACTGAAAGAGCCAATTTCAGGATCAGACCTCAGCCTTCCTTTTGTGGTACTTTAATGGAAAACTACACAGTGCGATAAAGTCTGCAGCAAAATGAGGATTACTCCAGCACAGGACTAGGTAAGGAAGAACAAAAACTGTTCTCGTGCTAAAGAACACCCTGTCACCCCCCTTTCACCCCTGTCTCCCTGACTGCTTTTATGAAATTTAATCAAAAAAACATATTTTGTTATAGTCCAGTCTGAAAGTTTGGATGAAACCAATTGAAATCTCGAATGGACTGCAGCATGTTAATGATACGGTACTCTCTTCTGGCTTCCTGCCAAAGAGCAAACAGTGCCAACATTTGCAGACTTCCAACAGGAAATTAAATAACTGCCCTGTTGGAAATATAAACCCATTTACAGTGGTCAGACTTGCATTTTCCAAAACAATGATATAGTTTGTGCCCGTAAATGCTAGGGAAATTCGTAAGAAGATTTAGCCAAATGAATACGAAACAAAGACTTATGAAAAGGTGTTTTACACAGGTCTACAAATTATAGCTTTGTCAGGTGTATTTCCTGACCTAAGGCTTATGCAGGAACAATTATAAGGGTCTTTACTGAGTGTGCTGTACACACACCCACGTACCACACACACCACACACCCCCACGGCTGATGACTGAAGATTAACAGAAGAGCTGCTTATTTCACAATTTCCTATATACTTTCATTTACTTCTTGAGAAGTGTTTTGGGCAGCTTATAAAGTGCCTGCTGGAGACTTGGGAGAGCGTGTGCTTTATTTTTAACCTGTTGTGTGACTTTTGGTCAAATCTCTGCTCTAGGCTACTGTTCCATCTCACACACTTCATTATATATTGAAGGAAAGGCAAACTCCCATCCCTGTGGAAGTCAATGGAGTTTTACCACTGACATCATGACCACTGAGATCTACACTATAAAAGTACCAGGGAAAGGAGCCTGCTCCTTACCAGGCATTTGTACACAACCTGGACTGTGGCATAAATCTTGTCCAGGCTCTGCAGGTGCAATACACAATAAAAACAATATTATTCTTTAAGTATTATTCTTTAGCAAATCTGATTCTCCTCTTCATTCTTCTTCATCACCCTGCTATTGCAACCTTTTTGCTCTACCAGCTCCTTCAAAGTACTATTGCCGTTTAGAGTAAGAAACAACATGGACATGCAAGCCTTGGAGAGGAATAGTAGGTAAGCAGCATGTCAACCAGAAGCAGGATAGTTCAATAACCAGGAATAGCCACAGCAGAATTTCCACACCTAAGGGATTAGAAAGCTGACCTTCACATTTTTAAAAATACTAAGATAGTGACAACTGTAGCTTTATTCCCTAATATTATCTTTTTAAAGCAACATCATACACTAGCGCATACCAGCTACACCTTACCTATTTGTTAATGAAAACTTCATTACATCCACAGTAAGTCGTCTAAAGTTGCAGGTATAGAACACTTCCCTCCCTCTCCCCAATAGTGCTACCTTGTATTTTCGCACAGTAGGTTCTTTCATTCAAGAATCTGAACTTGTATTACACAGGTGGGTAAACATTATTATCCTACTTCCCATAGATTGGGAAGGAGACAAATTGTTGCAGAGTAAGTCAATGGCAAACCTGAAGCAGAATAGCATTCTCTGCACAGCAGTCTCCTCTGAAGACAGCAGTCAGCTCTCTGGAGTAAAGACAACTTGCAAGAGAAGTAGTTTGTGGGATCAAGCCCACTAAGCAAGTTCCTCCTAGTAAAGTCATATGTGAATAATTGCTTGAAAAAATCCCGTTTCCCTAAGAAACACTTCTAGGATGGATTGAAGATTCATAAAAAGATACAGATTATCTAAATAGGACCTATATATATTAAAACCTCACCTATCATTTTATATGTACTTACATAAACCTAAGAATTTTACGTGTACTTTATGCCACTGAAGTAGAAAGACACCTCTACATCACTACTTTTTCTGCTCCTTCCCTTCTTTCTCTTCCACCACACAAGCTGGGTTGAAAAATGTGATTAGTTACACCATGACCCTGGCATGAAATGAATTATTTGCATCTTTTAGGTTCACATTCTGCCTAAGTCATTTGACTAGCGAGCAGAAAAATAAGCAAGGGAAAAGCAACAATATTTGCAAGTGGCAGGAAAAGTATCAGCAGGGATACAGCCTTAAAAAGTCTCTCTGAGATCTCAGATGCCCCAGGACACCACTAACCACTAGTCAGGTCTCACTTTCAAGTCTCACTCTTGTAAATGAAAAACAACTCAAACCCTCACTCACTTAGGCCCTGATCCAGAAAGGCACTCAAGTGAGTATCTAACAACTTTAAAAACAAAACTACTCCCATTTAAATCAACCGGGCGTCTCGACTGTTTAGAATTAGAATATATGTTTAAGTGCTTTGCTGGATTGGAGCCTTAAACAGAGATTGTTATTTAACACTTTCTTCAAGGTATCTTGCCAGTTTTTTGTGCCTCAACAAACTTCATGTATTTTCCATCCACTGCATCTCCTGTTGTTTCTTGAACAAACACAGATGTCCCCAGTCAGAACACTTCAGATTCTGCCACCACAGTAATCTAGGAACCAGCAGTTATTAAATTTAAAGGCAAGTTACTATTTTCAAAGTTTTCCTCAAGACAAGAGTAAATTAGCAACATTTGCTGCCAATAGGAGAAAGAAGGCAAACACAGGCAGCGGTGCATATGCTGTGGGGCAAAGGGAGATGATAGGAAAGGGGAAAACAAACCAGCCCAGCGGAGAAGGTAGCAGCTCGAGGCATTTTTCCTCACCACAGCAATTGCCTTTGTAAGAAAATTAGCAGGAGGAGCTCTCACTTCTGGCTGTAGCTGATAAAGCACCAGAGCTTGCCATAGGACTTGCCTGCTGAGAATGACCGGAGAGGAGACATCTGTAGCAGCGCTGTGTGGAACAGGTTTTTTCAACAGAAACAGAGCATTTGCAGCACCAGTTTGCACAGAACGGCTTCCCCACCAGTCTCTCCATGCACTATCTGATGCAAACGCTCGTTTACACAGTCCCCAGCCTAAGGTGACAAACCTGGGATGCACAAAGATGCATTCAGTTGGATGAGACCACCACAGTAGATGGACCAAGAAGCACTGGCAGCTCTCTGGTCTCTTCTCCTCCCAGCTCTTCCACGCAAAGAAAATAATCACACGGACAGCAATGGAATTATTTAAGTAATCAAAGGGAACACTTTCTTTTAAATCAGAGCTGAAGAAACTGCTTAGACAGACCTCAAAACAGTCAGCAGGGGATCACTTTGAAAAAACAAGACTCCCAAGGACCGTGAAAAAAACACACTGGAGAGCAGAGATTAGAAAAGAGGAAAGAAACAGCATGAAGAGGAAGAAGTATCATGTGCTCTGCTAACTGCACCTCTTAATTTAAAGAGTACAGCTCTGGCTCACTGAATTATTATTACTGCACATCCCTGCTATAACACACATTTTTTGAAGGGATACATTCCTGTTCTTCAAAATGCTGAAGGATTTACATTCATCTGGCTACATCATGTTACAGAACTAAAGACATTACAAAAAGATAACTTCTAGAAAGCCTGTGCTGTTATTCATATATTGAAACATAAGTAAGATATTATTGGTTTGGAAGCTGTCAAGACACTTAGCTTTGTGTGCTGCAACAGAAGTCAGAACAAGACATTATCCAGCCTCTATGAAAGGCTTCCATTGGACACTGAAAAAAATCAAAGGCCAGAAATCCTTTGGGGTGTTGACATTACTTTTCTAAACTAAATAATTACAAGTATAGTTCCCATTCATATAAAGCTAATTTTATTTGAGATATAAAGCTTCTAATATAAACAAAGGTTTGGAAAGAAAAACAGGTCAATCATTTTAGCTGTCATGCCAAATAGCATTGCAGCTCGGTCATTTGCTCATACCATTATAGGGTTTGGGCACACGAACATCTGTAATTCTGCTCCCTGCTACCTTCTCCCTTGAAAAAGTAAATTGGTACAGATGGATTTATTCATTTTTTTAATAATGCCAGTCACTAAAAACTGGAAAATAAGAAAAAGCACTGGAAACTGCACTGTCATTAGTGTGCCTGTATTGTATTAGGCCAGACATGTCTCTGCATAGAAACAAATTGATTGCATCTCTTGGTAAATCAGTCACACTGTGGATAATATACCAATCACTCCCTAGATTAAAGAATAACCATCTGCTTATAAACACAAAACAACTTGAAGAGCTGGCACTGTTGCATAACTTCATGGTATGCTATGTTTCCCTGCTGTTCATCACACGCACGTAAGAATTGAACCATACCACGTCTCTAACACTAGATCAGGGTGTTCACTGAAAACTGTAACTGCCCTATGCTTTTGGCACATGTACAAAAAAATGCATTTATTTAATTTTTTTTTAAATGCATGCAAAGTATGTCACAGAGTACTTATTAGTGACTACCACTACCCATTCATGATTTCTAAGAGTTACCCTTCCTTCTATGTATTCCTTATTAAGCGGCTCAGATAAGCAGGCAAGCCTTGCAGCATGCTTCGAAAGTCAAGAAATTTTAAGTCTTGCTGAACCAAAGGAACTGGAAGCTTTCAAACCATGGACTATTCAACAAAGACAATTTATTACCAACATCAGTCACAGTACGGATTTATTCTGCATTTATATTAGTGCAAAGAAGAACAGGTTTGGTCAAAGTATCTTCCTGTGACTTCAAAGTTTCAATTAAACAAAGAAAATCCCCAAATTAAAGGGATGTTAATAAAAAGCATGTAAGAAGATGTTGGCTGAGACAAGAATACACTAAAACCCAAACAAAACCCCAGGATGTTGAATTGCCAATAGAAATGATTCATCAGAGCAGCTCAATAGCATAGCCCCTCCTCATGAAAGAACGTGAGTGAAAATGCAGGTGCACTCTGGGTTGATGCTTTCTAATACTCTTACCATCTCCGAATTAGTGTTCTACCAAAGACAATATAAATCACAAAGTTCAGTGTACGCCATTTCACCTCCAAATCTCCACAAAGTTCCATGGAGGGTAAATACATCATGAAACAGAGAACAAAAAATAACCAAAATTTCGCCCTGAAAAGCAGGCACTAACACTGAATTTCCAAATCTGTAGTATCTGTGCTCTCCAAGGGTGATCCCCCTCTGTATTGCATCTTCAGACATACCAGTATCTAGATACGACAGAGATGGAAACCCTAGAAATGCCTCTGATTAAAATTGGCCCAGGACAGAACCTGCTGGTGCAGACCAGAACCCCACCTGCCAGGTACACCCCTTTTCCA
Organism: Ibycter americanus; assembly: GCA_035590275.1. NCBI lineage: Eukaryota > Metazoa > Chordata > Aves > Falconiformes > Falconidae > Ibycter > Ibycter americanus. The sequence goes on along the minus strand of JAVJGI010000032.1, from coordinate 33,035,983 downwards.
TCCCATTTTCACCGGGGCTTATATCCAAAACAAACCATTGAAGTCCCAAATCCAAAACATCAAAGATAAATGAACATAATATCTCCAAAATGTTTCCTGGTTTGGCTAAAACTAGTAAATTCTGCAGAACTCAAGCAAGGATCAAATCTCGTGCAACAGGAAAGAGACACTTCAAGCTGTCTTCCCTTTCACGTCATCTGAACAAGTGTTTGATAGATGCAAGCAAACAGAAAAATATTGAAGATTATAAAATCCTTTTTCTACATAGACAAATATCACTCATTTCAGAACTCTATAAAGTGATAACAAAATTAATAAACGCCAAAGCAGCCACATAGCAGACTAAAAACAGTTGTTTCCCCAATCAAAAGAGCTGATTTAAATGCACAGCATTAAACATTTACTTTTTTATATCTTTATATTCCTCCAAAATGTGAAAAGTTCATGCTCAGAGAACTGCTATTACTCTCCTTGAATTGCACATGCAATTACTAAATGTAGACTTCAAGAACAAACATTGTCTCAAGTAGCAATGGCTTTCATCAAATAGCGTAAATGCTTTCCTGACATATAAATGGATTTAAAATCGGGAAATGAAACTGCTTATTTCAAGTCATACATTCAGTCTGAGAAATATTTCTGGTAGAAATAAACAGTATCTTTTCATTAGGATTTGACTGAATTCTATACTATTTGTTACTAGGCAAATGAGATGCCTTTTAATTTCCTAGTATATATTTCTTTAAGAAAAAAGACGGGATATTATGATTAAGGTTGATAGAAGGCATGAGAACATATATGGAACAAGAAGTGTAACCATTTGCATTTGGCTGTTCATTTTAACCCCATTATAGTATGAAAGTCACGCAAAGGAGGTTGGATAATATTTTGTTTAGTGAAATCAAATACCCCCTGAGCAGATATTTTCCTGTATGCAAAGCATTCGCTTTCTCCCTTCCCCCAAACAGCTATGCAAGGACACTATTTTCTCATATGGCAAGCGCTTTAAATGACAGTCATCTTTCATCCCTGAAAGCCGAGACAGCTACACATCACAGTATGGATAGCACAGATCAAAACTATCCTTTCTCCCATGGCATTTGGTGCAGGAAGCAAAAGCAACACTATATTCTGCTTAAAGACAAAATCCAAAGTATTCAAATTTCACACAATCTGCAGTGGACACTTACCTTGCATGGGAAAAGGGGCACCAGCAGAACTCCAGACTATCACCATTTGTCAATCAGTTTTTCTTTGCTGCACAAATCTACAGAAGAATAACCATCTCAGTGGTACCACTGTACATTTGAAACACCACCAAAGGCGATGGGAAATACTCAGGAGTTGCCAGTGTAACGGAGCAATGTGGCAAAACAAAACACAGCACCTCTCCCATTTCTTTAAAGCACCGCACATACTTTAAGTCCCAATGAAATTAATGACAAGAATTGCACTTCTCTGTTCTTCAGGGTAAGATGTTCTGGGACACTCAGCATTGAAATTGCTTTCTACTCTGTTCACTGCTAAATGAAGTGTGCCTAGAAACAAAGTAGCAAAATTATTTCCTATGAAAAAAATGGATTTTATTTCAGAAGCAAGGAAAATATATCCAAGTAACTTTTCAATATATTTCTATGTCTAACAGTAACAAGTGCCATCATTAACAGGAATGAGTTCATGCTAACTGTTCAAAGATGCATCTTTTAGGGCAGTAACATCACACTCGAGGAGTGGGCTTGCAGCACACACCATCACTTTCACATTGAAAGTGGCTCTATTTTACCCAGAAGTCCCAAGAAAAGCTTAGAGGGTGATTCCACTGAGGCCAAAACTAAGAAAGATAAATCTTCTTTGAACGGTTAGATAATTCATTTTTTACCCTTTGTTTAAATAAAACTGAGACGCTGAATAGCTTTGGATGCTTGTATTACTTAATATGCTACAGTTCAGAACAAACAACTTGGAACGCAGGAATACTATAGAACAAATACAAGTCTAGTGCTGTTAACATTATTTTAACAAAAACATTGATCATTAGAAAAAATATATTTGTCAGGAGGAGCTGCCATGAATCCAGCCTGTTATTTCTGACACAACAGTACCTCCCATCACAAGTCCATCACAGCAGGCATTCTTTTACACGGGAAATATTTTAGCTGACTGAAAGCAATTGCTCGCTAGATTTCCTAAAAGATGCATTGCATGTATTCTTTAAAGGGCCCTGGCAGAAAATCTGTCAGGGTCTGTTGCTCAGAATAACTATTTTAATCAGCGTTACTGAATGACTGAGCCCCAGAGGATCATAACCACTTATAGGATTTTTAAGACAGCAAAGCAAGTAGAGATCAAAAACTAGTATTTCCTTCCTGCACCTTCAATCATCAACCATCTCTGGTGTCAGTAATTTACAGTAAAAGTACAGTAACAAATAGCAGGATAATATCAGGCCTTCATACCTGATGAAATGAAAGATAAATTAGCACAATAATCCTTCAAGAACATAAGTTCCTCCTTCTTGAGGATCCTGACACTAGCTTATCCAAGCAAGGGGAGAAAAAAGCATATACATTTATCTTCAATGGGATAATGTAACAAAAGCAAAAGGAAGTTGAGCCTCCGTATCACCACGTATCTATCCTTTGCAGTATTTCAAACAATTTTACAGTTCTTCTGACAGATATGTACATAGACACCTCTCAGCAAATTACATTGAATACATACACACTTAATCCTCTACTTGAATGTCAAGACAGAATTCTTCCCCTTGGGCCTTTTCAGTTATTACAATTAGTCCACGTGAAGTTACCCTTGATAATCTTAGGAGATAATAACTGGCAGGGGGAATAGTATAACAGAACATCCAACAATTACATGGTTTGAATAGGGTATTTCTGTGGAGCTGACAAAAAAAAAAAAATCAAAAACCGCTAATGTACAAAACTGTGCCGAACCCTACACACTGCAATTTTCCCAAACCAAAGACAGTGATTGCACTGCTCTGCTGGCTATGACCCTTGCTGGATTGCCTGCGATGCCTGAGGCAACAGCTTCACTTACTGACACAACGAGAGAGAACAAGGATTCCAGTTAAGACTTTGGCATTGCAGCCAAAATCTTTCCCTACATAACGGAAGAAAATCAGAAGAACATCTTCTTTTGATCCCCGATGAATTAGAATTTTGCTAATGACTAAGATTCCTCTATAGTGAGAGGACGCCTTTACAGCTTCTTCCTTTGCCTGGGCCTCTTTTTGGAGAACTTATGTAGCAGTAGGTGCTAAAAGACGCAAAAACCCTTCAACAGTTCTTTTCAGCTGGGCATCCAAAGGCCTTCCTAAAGCTCTTTGCTGTACTAAAAATCTGCTTTATACACATGGAAAATACTACTGTTCTTAATGTCGTGAAGAACATGTGGTTTTCTACATATAGCAGTATATCATTCACAAGAAAAATAAAGGGAGAGATAAAGACAACATCCAACTTGTTGCCCAACAGTGGAATGACCCATAACTTATAAGAAACAGAGTCTAGAGCTGTGACGGTCCTCCACTCTGCTGCAGAAGGTCGCTGTGCTCCACTACTGCATGTACGAGAATGCACTCTGTTATCCCACACCAGGTTTCAATTATTCATCTCTTACTCAACTTCAGATGTACTTATTTAAAAGGATACAATTTTAACAATAAATCTCATGGACAGTGTTAATTAAAAGCTAAATCTTGCCCTGAGCTGGACTTCCAAGGTCTATGAGAATGTTCACAGCCCATTTATTTATTCCAGCATTGTGTCAGTTATTAAATTACAGTAAATTAAAAACACAGTGACAGACCAATAGCTAAAATAAGCGAGGCTTGTTGCATCTCACTTACAAAGGTTGCCAGACTTGGGCTCTGACAGAACGCCAAGTGAATGTAAAAGTAAGGGGCCCTCAGTTCAAAAACATCCTATCGTGAACATGAAGTGTTTCAACCTCAGAGATGCCAGCAGCCCGGCATTCCCAAGCTAATCTTAACTGCTTGATGCAATACCAGGCAGAATAACCATGCTCTCAAACCACAACATCGGACCATTCAGAGCTATAAAAAGCATTGGCAACGCTACCAAGTTGCCCCAGATATTTAAATGGAAATTGATGAAGAGGCTCAAAAGCCTCATGAGCACGTACCAGCTAGAAGGGGGCCAGCTTTGCACCAGCCAGGGTTTCTGGGAGGACTTCTGACATATCGCTAATTACAGCAAACGCAATTCTCCTGTCCAGCAGCAGCAAAAAGCATCAAATGCCCAGAGAGGGCCCGAACAAAGGAAGAATCCACTTGTAATTTCAGATTTAATCACTGGCTGATAGTCACTTCTAAACTACCACATTTTCACTTCTAATTACCAGCCTTCCCTCTTGCTGCCAGCTTCTCAGCTGTGGGTATTAGTAGCCCTCCACAGCTACTCAGCTCTCAGGGGAGCTCCACTCTGCATAAAAAAGCAAAGGGCGCACAAATCAAAGCTGGGAACCTTTTTTTTTTTTTTTTTTCTTCATTTAGAGAAGAGCTTTAAATGTAGGAAGAGAAAATGATTCAACACACTAGAATAGTATGTCAATGGTCAAAAGCAGAGATCCACCTAGTGCTATTCTGTGGCTTTTTGGAAGCACTTAATGACATAAGTCCATTTTCCTGACAATCAGTTTGGAATTAAGTGACCTCTTGTCATTCTAGGTGAAACACACTGAAAGCAAAGCTCAACGTGGTGCTCTCTACACTCAGCTTGTTCTGGAGAAAAAGATGTCTCCATCATGCTACAGATTTTCACTAAATCCACAAAGAGATAATGCATTTTAAAAAGAAAAATCAAAACATGGAATGAATGATTAACATATAAAATAAAATTAAAAACTAAAACATACAGAATGCTCGTTACTTATACAACATCAAATATTTCAGAGTAAACAAAACAATTACAAAGATACTTCCTTTTATTTGAAGCCAAGTTAATTTTGGAGAAGAGATGTTCAACCACGATAACTGACCTCTTACAGGAAAAACCAGGAGAGGCAAAAACTGTTGTAAATACAGTGTAGAATCCACAGCATTCAGATATACAATAACTCTATAAAGGTGTCACTGATTAAAATTATATTCACTGTACAATAAAGATGATAACTCTCCAACAAGAAAAAGGTGAAGCAATAAAAGTTTTTCAAAGAGGACCTCACTGGATCAAAAATAGATCTAATCTTAGTTCTAACATTTAATTATTTTTTTTCTTGGTCATTTGGCCAAGCTTCTGGCTTTTCCTAGAGACCGCTCTGTGTACACAATCACACTTATCTATGAGGACAGAATTACTGAAACTGAATTCAACAGAAAGAAGACAAACCCCCTCTCCAAGTTACATATTCCACAAATGTTCAAAGCTATGGATGCTGATGTGGCTTGTACATTTTATTCAGCTGCTGCTACAAACACAATGACAGCATTACGACACTGCATTTCTCCTCTTCCAACCAAGTCAAAAAGGTGACTTACCACTCGCTTCATAGCTCAGAGCAGTTAATAAGCACAAGCATAGATAATTATTTCTGCAAGTGGGATGAAAACTTAAAAGCTTCATCAAATGCAAGAATCATCTGAAAACATTCAAACCCATTTTCAATTTGTAGTGAGAGAGTGTCAGGAATACACCCGCCTGACCTCATGGGGTATACTGAGTCTGGACCAATCCTTTCTGTTTTTTTCCAGATGTCTGACTATCTCTACAACTTCAGCAATTAGCAGTTCCATAACATATTCGTATTTGCAACAAAGTGTCTCTGGGAGCTGTTTTGTATTATCCAAACATACCCAGTGCATAATGTTGTGTAACAAAGGCTGGTACCAAGTCTAAGAAAGAACAAAGGGAAGCGCTCACCACAACCAACAGACTCTCCTAGGAGAACATCAAGACTCCTATGCCCTTACTGTATGGGCTTCAAACTTTTTAGGACGTCCATCAGCCCAGCCTTGTCACCATACTCTGCAATTTGTTCTACCATCCTGGCATTTTTTTGCTACCCAAGAATGCTTATATATATGCGAGCAGCTTTACATCCCTGCTTTTAAACCAAAGCCTTCAGTAAGAACAATCCTATCATCAGACACACATTCTGTTCAAAATCAGATAAAAGCTCTCTGGAAGACAGTGGAAAAATCACTTTAATTGAAAATACTTCAACATAGCGAATTTAATAATAACTTTTCTATAGTGCTAGTGCTAAAGGAAATGCTTAGATGAAAACAAAACAAAATACTAACCTGCAGCCTCTACCTAGCATAAATTAATCTATGTACTACAGGAAGCATTGCCATTATTTTTCAAATAATGGTACTTACAAATGGAAAGAAACAAGGAAAGGTGGTGGTGTTATTATCAGGCCTTATTAGGGACCACTCTTGCCCTCAGGGCAAAGCCCACATTCTGCACTCAAAAGCTTGTCAGCTGGGCTAACAAAAGCTTGCAGTTTCCCTACAAATGCCATTCCTCCCTTTTACCTAGATGTGGTTAGGAGACTGAAGTACAAAGACAGGTTCTTTTTAAAGTGGTATTAGCCCAACAAGAAGAGATGAAGTACCAGACATGATTTTAAAAGGGCTCTAGTAAACTTTCTCACTCACTGCATCATCTCAAGCAGCTTCATTCCTCCTGACTAGGCTTCTGAAGCCTTTAGACTGGTCTGCACCCTGTGGCCTTTCTGATGAGATTTTGAGAAGTGCTTGGCTCTCCCAAGGAAACATGAGAAGAGCTAAAGATCCTCATGAGTTTTGAAAATAAGGCCACACAGATCACAAAATCCCTCCTTCCCCAGCACATATTCTGAGCACACAGTTTCTCTGAATGAGTACCCGTTATGTTCTGTATCGACTGGCCACAATGCGGACGCTCTCAGGCAGCACATTAAACTTTCACCATCGATCCTTGAAAGCATGGCTTAGCATTTTCAAGGAGGAACTGTGCCACCTCCTTCAGAGGAAGGCAAAATAGCTTTCTCAAGAGGAATGCTCACTCTGTGAATCTGGAAGTGCATATCCTTCCAAAGATAATCTCAAGTTCTAAGGGTAAGAAAAGCATACCCTCATATATTTCCAGTCTCTGGAGAGAATGTGCAATGAGGTTATAAAGTTGCTGAACATTTTTCCTTGCTTATCTCTGATCTTTCAATTTCCCATGGCCTGCTGCTGTGCTCCAACACAGAGCTTCACTACTCCGTCTCTTTCCCAGATCCGCATGGAGCAGATGTTCAGACCTCTGCTGCAGACAGAACAGAGCATCTGGGAACCGGACAGGAGTACGCACAACTGACACCCCTTGGAGGAAAGGAGCAGAAGGTCACAGGAAGCCATCGTGAAGTATCGGTTTCAACATATGACCTGACCAGTTTGAAAAAAATTTTAATAAAATGCAGGCTTCCACCAGGGCCTCCACTAACTGTTTTCTCAAGAACTCATCTAGTTATGAAACTTTACCATTGCATGTTGGGATGGCTAAGTCTTAATGTAAACCTAGTCCCAAATATCTGTTACTGAGTGAAAACATGTCTTTGCACAACACAACACAGAACAGGGCATCAGCAGCAGTTATAAAAAACATGCAACATCTGCACAAAGTTACCAGCACTTTTTCTTGAACTCTTCAGGAGTGTGTCTTGCCTCTACATATAGTGACTCACCTCATTATTTCTTTCTAAATTTTTTTTTTTTAAAACTTCCCCTTACACCAAGGCCAGACAGATCTCCTTTCCCTTCAACGTTCCCAAAGCACCATAAGTGTGCCCAGGCTCCCTGCCTCCAGCGTGACAACAGAAAGGCCCGAGTGGGTTAAGCCATGCCAGGACCAGCACATGCCTAGAACTGGCATGCAATTGTCCCAATCCAGCTGACAGGGACACGCTCCCCAGACCTTGCCAGCATCAGCAATACAGGATACTTCCTGCAAGAGGCAATTTTTTGTTGTTCTTCAATCTCCTGTGAAGGTGCTCTGTAGCACCTCACTGATCAAACACAACCAGAGCCTCTATGCAGCTTTCTGAAGGGATTTTGTTAAAAGAGGCTATCGAGTACAATTACTCCATGAAACTCAGTAGAAGTAACAAAGCAGACTTGACCTAGGCTTTCTTCTGCTTTAGAGACTATTTCATGCCTTCGGCAGGAACTCCAGCTAATGACTTGTTGAAATACATTAGAAAAAGCCCAGCACTGAATGCAGCACTGCTGAAACACAGTACTGACCCCACAATTAATTTATACCTGTCAGTCCCTCCTCAATGGGAGTGATGTGGCTTTCTGTTGGTGACCATTCTGCATTATTTTTTCAGGAATCGTATCTAACTAATCATCCTCCAAATCTGTGTCCATCCCAGTAATATGCACCACGGGATTCTTTTCACAAGTCACTAGCCATTTCCTTTCATATACTGTTCTGCAGATTTACTTGGAAACAGTGGCACTCCAATGTCTCCACTTCAGAAGGAGATCCTGGAAAGCAATCTTCCTCACTACAGGATGCTGGCATGGAAGTATGCTGAGAAGCCTGCATTATTGCTTTCCCTCACTAAAGGATTCCTTTCTAAAGCTGCTTCTTTTTCCCAAGCTCTCTGACTTTGGCGGAGCACCATTTTTAATATCACATTGTGTTAGATTCCAAATATACGCAAGTTCGTTTATTTTACATTATATTCCCAAGAGGACCTAGAAGAACTTTATTAGTTTTAAATAGTAGTATTTAGAGCTTTATTATTACATAATACACTAGTGGTATCTATATAAGCTCAAATAATTCCATTTTTTCACCTTAGGAAACTTCATAGCCTTTCCATGCATTCTGTCATTTCAGCCCAATTAAAAGACATTAAACACGACCAAGCCTCTCACATGCCACACTCCTGGCGAGGGGGTGGAGGGTGACTCTGCTTGTAAACAGACAGAAAAAATTATAACTTCTTCCACAGCACCTGCCCAAAAGAAATATCACACCAAATGTAAAATTCAGGAATTTTAGAGTGCTCTCCATTCATCATAAAGAATGTAAAACTGCAGTCATCAAACCTATAGAACCATCCTTCAGCTAACAGCAGTATTTTGTTATTATTTCCAAAGGATCATAGACAGTTGCTCTGATTTATTCATTTCACTATTGTTTCATTTATGAATGAGCAGATTCGCTGACTTTCAATATTTCCATTATTAGAATGAAAAAGAAATGAGGACGGAAGAAGCCCTATAAAGTCACTCAACTATTCTTAACTATCACTTAACTACTGCCCCAGCCCCAATCAACCCACAATTTCTTTAAGCTCTGCTCTAGGGAGTTGGTTCCACGGCCCTCCCCACAATGCTGCACTACCCTTACCGCTAGGAACTGCCTCCTACCGCACAACCAGATTCAGATTTCATGTAAACCTTTCCTCTGCCTTCAGGTGCAAGAGATTATTATAAGAAAACAGCCCCAGTTTGCTAATTTTTAGAAGCAGAAACTTAGATCAAAGAGAACATCTTAACAATAACATATATGTTATTTAATATATATAAATATATAAATGAATATATATTAAAAATATATAAATAAAAATAACTTCATTTGACATTCCTATAAGTGTTTCAATACATAGGAGTCACTGTCAAAATGCAAGCTGCGTTACCACCGCCACGCCTCTACCTACGCCAGGCCAGGCGTGCGACTTTCCAGCTTCGCCCTGACACAGGCTGCCTCATTTCTTTTGGTTCAGAGAGCAACTTCACCAGTGAAGTACCAGCCCGTATTACCTGGGTACCTACAGGAAGACGAGAACATCACACTGCAACAGTTGATAAAACACATGGCTTTGCAGCTGAAAGTAACTGCAGCTCACAGTCTACCAGATCAGTAAAAATTGTTTCTGAAGATACAAAGTTTCAAAAACGTGCACAATTGTGTGAACGTAATTCCAAGTGAGGTCCACCAAGGTTTTCTCCAGGGCTTGGGGAAGAAAATGTTTACACCTTTTATTTTGTATTAGTTAACTTTCCAGATATTTCTGGCTTGCAAGACAATCATTATGTGGAAAGCAGCTGCATTTAGTTTAGAGAGTTTTTAAAAGAGTTTTCAACTCTGAGGTGCTCTTCTGCGTCTCAGAAGACTTCTGCGTTTCTACATGTGTTTCCAAAGAGTGGTATCTAGTGTCACACCTCAGGGAAGCTTCCCTCACCTTTGCCTACATTTAGGTATTTGTATTTAAAATCCATACACAAGCTTTAAAATGCTCCCCTGTCCAGATCTCATTTGCAATGCTTTAATTTAAAGTTCCTGTGTGTACATAATCAACACAGCAGTTTCAGTAAATGTTAATTATAGAAACAAAGAAATTATGTCCTGAAGATAATCTGCTGTTACTTCAAGCAACTTTTCTCAAGAAATGTGAGACTACAATCATGGTAAGTCAAACAGTGACATCGACTCTCATCCTCTTACAGGCTTAAGGCAACAAAAGCATTTAGTTTGTTTGTAAACTCATAAGTGGATACTGGCTGAAATAGCAGCCTGTTGACCTATGGGCAAAACAATTAACCACTGCAGTATTACAGGGACTAATCAAGAGCTTGTGGAACTTTATCTCACAAGAGGCAACTTTCAAGGAAATCAACAGTAGCCCCTATAATCTAAAACATAATCTAGAGATCTGTGGTTTTACTATATGCTTTTAAAATGCTCTTATACTATTCACGCTTCTTCCACTGTGACTCCTCGCAAAGTTACATGCTATGGAATAATAATAATAAAGCTGAACTGGTAATATCCATAGTCAGATACTGCAGAGAATGACAAAATATCCAAGTTGCAGAGTTTCTGTTCCAGTTAACTTCGTGGTTTTATTCAGAACATTTGGGCAGCCCGTGAGCACCCTTGGGAAGAGCACGCATTAAAGACAGCATGAATGTACAAAGGAAAATGCGCTTTTTGTTTTGTTTTGCTCTCTACAAGGAAAGGTCATTGACAAAAAGGAAGCAGCAGGAGATAGGGGTAAAAGTGAAGAGGAAAGGGCAAAAAAAGAGCCTTTGGAAGGCAACACAGCAACACAGTTTTGGTCACTTGACAATAACCCAACTAAACGGATGACCTGGTAATAATCCCCCCCCAAAAGAGACGTGACAATAGCTGCGCAGGTTCCTGGCATCAGACCTGTCCTACTGAGCTGCATCAGCCTGTTCACATGAGGCCATCTGTGCACATCTGTATACGTTTACTGGATCACAGTGTCAAACTCTAGACTGGAAGCCATATCTTCACAGATGTTTGGACCAAGCACAGCACAAGCAGGCTCTGATCCTTACGGACCTCAGGGAGCTAAGAGCCCAAACTACTCTTCAATATTTTCACTGTATTAGACTGTCAGATATTGGACTCCCAGCCCATCTTTTCTGGTAGTAGAAGTTAGGCTACTATCAGAGATGGACTTTCATTGCAGTCATTATTTGACATGCCTGGAAAAATCAAGTCTTACTTATCTAGCAGTCCATATTCTATCTTTTTGAAAAATGTGAGGGTAAAAGGGCAGGGATTGAAGGGTTCTGTATGGTTCATTGGGTTTCTGATGGAGCAAAATCTATTCACCCAGCCACTACAGTTATCTTAAAGACATTTGTAAATCACATTATAATAGGTTTTTTGTTTGTTTGTTTGTTTGTTTAATTAGCATTAGATGTTCAGGTTCCCTTACTCTTCGACAAAACCTAGATCTTTGGCAAGCTTAGGCGAAAACATAGCATGTAGTTGTAATGTGATAAATGTCTATCTATTAAAAAAAATAAATCATTTGATCCGCCCATGAATCAACATTGTCAGCTTTTGCCAAAGATATTACTTAAAACACAAGAAATATTTCATTGTGGAAAGTAATTGTGCATAATGACTATATTAAGTCATACATAAAGGTGAATTCATATAATGAAAGATACTTCCCAGCACAATTCACAGTAAATAGAAAATGGCCAGGTTTAGACCTAACGTGATCAGTTGCTTTATGTTCATGGGTTTTCTCCCCCCTCCAGGCTCTTAGAAACTCACAAGATTTCATATTATAACCCTCAAGTTTTGAAATTATCTGAAAAACATGAAAAAAGATGGCCTGTCTTCCCCCCCTCCCCTTTTAATAATACAGCTATTTGTTAAGCACATACAGCATTCCCTGGGGACACTAGAAAACAACATTTGAAAGTTTTCCCACTGAGATGTCATGGAGAATTCCTACCCTAAGCTAGAACATCATCCAGCCGTTGAATCTGCACCAGGAGACTCCTGTGTCCAACAGAATCACACCACAATATCTGGGAGTCATTCAGACAGATCCACTACCTAACACACAGTCCCAGGTGATGGCATCACTAGGGACACACTGAAACACAGAGATAGATTCAGGCACAGGCACATGACAAAAGCATTGTATCTGTTAGCTACGACCAGCTTTTTAACCGCAGTTATCCTACAGTATCTGCAATTTGGCTTAGAGGTTTTACAACCATAGCTTTTTCAGTTCTGAACTGCTAAGTATTTAAATTCAATCAGCTTGATCTCTTTAGTGTTGACTTTTTTTCTTCTTCTTTAAATACTAAATATGGCCATATTATCAACCGGGACTTTTCAGAACTGGCTTGTGATTTAAGTACCCACCATAAAATACCTTCAAGGAGATGGAGTTCATGCGTAGTCACCTCTTACTGAAATTCTCATGCAGGCGTCCAAAAGCACGGCTCACTTTTTACTGACTTGGCTTCAGAATCAGTCCTTCTTGCCTAATTCCATCTAGGTCCCTTTATGCATGTGTTACGCTATGCTTTAAACATAAATCATTTGCAAAAGGCTGAAATCAAAAGCCTCATAAAACAGAAGGATCGCAAAATAGATATTACTCGTTAAAACTAAATCAAAGAGGCTTTAAGATTACTGTTGGGAAAAAAATAATTAAAAAAACCGAAAACTTCTTATTGGAAGACTAGAAGGGCGATGAGATGGCGAAACATCCCCCGGAGCTGGAGCTGCAGGACAAGTCACCGCCGATAACGCCGCCGCGGGAACCATCAATCCCGTATCAAAAGCGGGACTGCCTGGGCACGGCTACACTTCGCTAATAACTCGGCCAAACACTTGGAAGGGCTTTTTACGAAGCAATTAAACACCGATCGAGTATAAAACTCGGAGTTCGTTAGCGGGCGGCGGGCGGGGGGAGCGCTGGAGCCGCGGGCTCCCC
>JAVJGI010000032.1:32966970-33014716 GCA_035590275.1 Ibycter americanus | reverse complement strand
ACTTCCACCCAACTTGGTGTCATCTGCAAACTTACTGAGGGTGCACTTGATCCCCTTGTCCAGATCGTTGATAAAGATATTAAAGAGAACTGGCCCCAATACTGAGTCCTGGGGAACACCAGCCGCCAGCGGGATGTAACTCCATTCACTAACACTCTTTGGGCTTGGCCACCCAACCAGTTTTTGACCCAGTGTAGAGTACACTTGCCCAAGCCCTGAGCAGCCAGTGTCTCCAGGAGAATGCTGTGGGAGATGATGTCAAAGGCTTTACCAAGGTCCAGGGAGACAACATCCACAGCCTTTACCTGATCCACTAGGCAGGTCATCTTGTTGTACAAGGAGATCAGTTTTGTCAGGCAGGACCTGCCTTTCATAACCCCGCGCTGGCTGGGCCTGATCCCCCGGCTGTCCTGCATGCACCATGTGACAGCGCTCAGGATGATCTGCTCCATAACCATCCCTGGCACCGAGGTCAGGCCAACAGGCCTGCAGTTTCCTGGATCCTCCTTCCTGCCCTTCTTGTAGATGGGTGGCACATTGGTTAACCTCCAGGCTCCTGGGACCTCCCCAGTTACCCAGGCCTGTTGATAATTGATGGAGAGCGGCTTGGCAATCTCTTCCACCAGCTCCCTCAGTGCCCTCAGGTGGATCCCATCCTGCCCCATAGACTTGTGCGGCTCTGAGCAGAGCAGCTGGTCACCGATTGCTTCCTCCCGGGCCATGGGGACCTCATTCTGCTCCTCATTCCTGTCCTCCAGCTCAGGGGGCTCAGTACCCTGAGGGTAACTGGTCTTGCTATTACAGTCTGAGGCAAAGGCATTAAGTACCTCAGCCTGTTCCTTGTCCTTTGTGGCAATGTTCCCCACCACATCCAGTAAAGGACGAGGGTTATTCCTTGGCCCTCCTTTTGTTTCTGATGTATTTGTAAAAACATTTTTTGTTATCTTTTACGGCAGTGGCCAGCCTGAGTTCCAGATGGGCTTTCACCTCTCTAATCTTCTCCCTGCGTAACCCCATGACATTGTTATAGTCCTCCTGAGTTGCCTGCCCCTTCTTCCAAAGGTGGTAAACTCTCCTTTTTTCCCTGAGTTCCAACCAAAGCTCTCTGTTCAGCCAGGCCAGTCTTGTCCCCCACCGGCTCGTCCTTTGGCACATGGGGATGGCCTGCTCCTGCACCATTAAGACTTCCTTCTTGAGGAATGTCCAGCCTTCCCAGACCCTTGGCCCTTCAGGATTGCAATAAACGAGTAAATCAGAGAACCGTTTAAAAAAAATCATGATTAGGCTACACCTAAAATTTCTAAATAAGTGTATTTTAACAATAGCATACCGATGATTGGCTGGATATGGACACAGTTTTATTATAAATGCACGGTTTACATGGTAGTTACAACTCACCACTATGTAAGGCACAGGAACTTTATTTTAGCCTTTTGATATGCAGCTCACTATCATATCTGGAGCAGTCATTTTGAAAGCAATCACTAACTGCTTGCTGCATTTTTCTTAGGAAGTACTATAATTTCTTGTGTTTTCCCAACAAGATAATTAAATTTTATTTATAAATAGATTTCAACCATACAACTGATACATCTTTTTAATCTTCCTGGTAGACTTCCTGTGCCACAGGACATGTCACTAGTTAGGCACCAGCCTGGGAACTAAGAGACTGGCAGGCAACTCAGTGCTTGGTTGCAGGGCTTTTTGCTTGGCCCTAAATAAATACGTCTAGTGAGTACCACAGGCAGCTTTGGGCAGAATTTGGGTGACATTTCAGGTAATCACCATTTAGGACTGAGCACTTCATTCAGATTCATCCCAATGGCAAAGAGATATTAATTCAGAGTGGACTGAGCTTGCTGACCACTGCAGATTTGGTGTGATGGATGCAGACTGCGGTTGCAGATTTTGGCCGAGCAATACAAAGGAAAGTTATACTACACTTCAGAGGCTTACAGTTTTGACTTCATTGATTGTTTTGACTGGATAAAAGAATCAAGCATTTGGGATTATAGCACTTAACTCTTTTAAGATTGGTTAAGAATTTATGGCTTATTAACCAATTATAATTTCTTTAAGTTCTTACAGTGTCTTAGCATGGCTGGGCTACTCTAAATTCCTGAGGAGACTTAAGCATTTATAGTGTCTTAGCATAGTTAAGATTTCTTCCCTCATTAAAAGGGCTTAACCATGCTAAGGTTCCTTAAATATTTAACAAAGCTTATACACAATGTAGTTATTCCTGATTTCCTTCTTAATTTCTAAACAAGCAAAATCAATGCAAAGAACTGTGCAACATGAATTTGAGAGATCAAGCTCTTACTTGAGAAATTCAAGAATTAAAGTTAGCCTCAAAGGTAGCACAGGCATCATGACTGCATATAACATTTTCTTTGTGGAACAGAAACCTTCATCAAGTGGTTCAGGGCATGCCATAAGAGGTAACCCTTCTGTGTTGATAAATCACCATTGCATTGAATGACATCATGTTTTTGAAATTCCTGACCACAGAGCTCCTCATTTTTTAACTCAGAATTCCACTATTTTGTTTTTCTTGCATTTATGCACATACCTAAATTACTACAATATTCATTAGTTTATGAACACATTAATCCTATAGAGTTAAGCATATGCTAACTTTTACACAGGTTAATAAAGCCTTTGGATGAAAAAGACCTAAGTTAGGACAGACTGCTTAATGGCACTGAGTCCTTTCTCCTCTAGTTTAGGGCATTTTGTTAATAACAAAAGTTTATTTCAAATTGTCCATATGCAAAACCAAAGATTATGTGATGCTTAAAGTGTGTAGATCTTTCATACACTTATGAGAGGAGAGAAACCAGAAAAGAATAAAATTAAGATATTAACTCACCTCTAGGAGAGCAGGATTTGTAATTCCTGTACTGTTCTCTGATTTGATTTCTCTTCAAACGTTCTCTGGTTTCAATACAGATTGCAGCTGGCAGCAGGTTCACAAACCAAACAAAGGTCCTCATCCTACAACTGTTCTTTTGTGAATTAAGCCCTCTTAGAGCTTCTAGGTGTCCAGTACAGGTAAGAGTGGAGCAAAATAGGATCCAAAAGAAAGTGGACTTGAAGGGGAGAGCAGCAATATGTGAGGAAGTCTGTTGCCCTTTCCATCCTTAATGAAACACCTTAACACTTAAAGTAAAATCACATTAAGGATTTCATAAACATAGATATCATAGATATATGATAGCAGAATGTAGATATATGATGAGAATGTTAGTGTTATCTGTTGCTGCGGGGAAGGCTTTGTGGTACCAGTGCTGTAATTTCACATTGAATTGGTGTCCATTCAGCGCTCCCAGTTTGTCCACCTATATCTTTAAGAATGTATGCAGGGACTACATTTTTCTGAACTCTTAAAAATTTTCTTCTCAGGTTGATGTTTCATAAAAATGTTTGGTTATTCATTTTGAACTAGTTAAGCAAGAGGGAAAACCACTTTAAAATATTGTTGTCCAGTTTATGCTTGGCTTTTCTTTAAAGCATCAAAATTGACATGACTGAGAATAGTATTTGTTCAATTAAAAAATTCTGAGTCTACTCCTTCTACTCGTAAGAGATAAAATAGAAGTGCAGTTACCAGTGTGATTCACTGGCAGTTCTTCCAGATGAAGAGATCTATCTATCCCATAATCCCATAATGGTCAGGGTTGGAAGAGACCTCTGGAGATATCTAGTCCAACCCCTTGCTAGAGCAGGTTCACCTAGAGCAGGCTGCACAGAATCGCGTCCTGGAGGGTTTTGAATATCTCCAGAAGAGACACTACAACCTATCTGGGCAGCCTGTTCCAGTGCTCTGTCACCCTCAAAGAAGTTTTTCTTCATATTCAGATGGAATTTTGGTTTATTCCCGTTGCCCCTTGTCCTGCCACTGGACACTACTGAAGAGTCTGGTCCCATCCTCTTGACACTCACCCTTAAAATATTTGTAGACATTGGTAAGATTCCTCTCTCGGTCTTCTCTTCTCCAGGCTAACCAGGCCCAGCTCTTTCAGCCTTTACTCATACGGGAGATGCTCCAGTCCCCTCATCATCTTCATGGCCCTACACCGGACCCTATCCAGTCATTCCCTGTCCCTCCTGAACTGGGCAGCTCAGAACTGGACACAGCACTCCAGGTGCAGCCTCACCAGGGCAGAGCAGAGGGGGAGGATCACCTCCCTCGACCTGCTGGCCACTCTCCTCCTAATGCACCCCAGGATCCCATTGGCCTTCTTGGCCGCACGGGCACACTGCTGGCTCATGGGCAACTTGCTGTCCACCAGGACTCCTAGGTCCTTCTCTGCAGAACTGTTTTCCAGCAGGTCAAACCCAGCCTGTGCTGCTGCATGGGGTTGTTCCTCCAGAGGTGCAGGACCTTACACTTGCCTTTGTTGAACTTCAGCTTCCTCTCTGCCCAGCCCTCAGGCCTGTCCAGGTCTCACTGGATGGCAGCCCCGCCTTCTGGTCTACCAGCCACTCCTCCCAGTTTGGTGTCCTCAGCAAACTTGCTGAGGATACACTCTGTCCCTTCATTCAGGTCATTGATGAATAAGTTGAACAGGACTGGACCCAGTACCAACCCATGGAGAACACTATAGGCCTCCAGCTAGACTCTGTGCCATTGATCACAACCCTCCGAGCTCTGCCATTCAGCCAGTTCTCAATCCACCTCACTGTCCACTCATCTGACCCATATTTCCTGAGCTTATGGAAGTTATGGGACACAGTGTCAAAAGCCTTGCTGAGGTCAAGGTAGACGACATCTACCACTCTCCTTTCATCTGCCCAGCCAGTCATTCCATCACAGAAGGTTATTAGGTTGATCAGGCATGGTTTCCTCTTGGTGAATCCATGTTGAGTACTCCTGATAACCTTCTTTTCCTTCACATGCTTAGAGACGACCTTCAGGATGAGCTGTTGCATCACTTTCCAGGGATGGAGGTGAGGCTGACCAGCCTGTAGTTTCCTGGCTTGTCCTTCTTGCCCTTTTTGAAGACTGGAGTGACGTCGGCTTTCCTCCAGTCCTCAGGCACCTCTCCTGTTCTCCATGACCTTTCAAAGGTGATGGAGAGTGGCTTAGCAATAACATCTGCCAGTTCCCTCAGCACTTGAGGGTGCATCCCATCAGGGCCCATGGATGTATGGATGTCAGGTTTGCTTAAGTGATCTCTAACCTGATCCTACTCAACCAAGGAGAAGTTTTCCTTTCTCCAGACTTTCTCTCTTACCTCCAGGGTCTGGGATTTCTGAGGGCTGTCCTTGGCAGTAAAGACTGAAGCAAAAAGGCATTCAGTAACTCTGCCTTCTCTCTATCCTTCATCACCAGGGCACCCACCTCATTCAGCAGCAGACCCACATTTTTCCCTAGTCATCCTTTTGCTATTGATGTATTTGAAGAAGCTCTTCTTGTTGTCCTTGACATCCCTCACCAGATTTAATTCCAAATGGACCTTAGACTTCTTTGTCACCCTGCTATATGTTCTGACAATGTTCCTATATTACTCCCACATGGCCTCTCCCTTTTTCCACATTCCGTAAACTTCTTTCTACAAATTAACGTTAGCATGATTTTCAAAGATGCTCTGATATATGCAAACACTATTACAGTTGCCACAAACTAAAAAGCCTGCACTCTTTCCTCTTTATGCAAGACAGCCTTTGTAGGATGGGAGGACAAATTATTATTTCTGAAGCAGCATTTTGTGGAACATGTAGTAAAATGGCTTTTCTCCTTCCTTTGATTTATTATTTCAGGAGTTTTTTGTGATATATGACATTGCTTTGAGAAGACAATTTGTAATATATTTTCACCCACATGGTCCAAAAGTTTCATATAAATACAAATACACATACCTGTACACAACTAAGAAACATGGGATGGCAGTCATAGGTAACAAAGGGTATCCCTCCTTTACAACAAAGTCACACTGTCATGGTCCTTCTTAAACTGCTTGGTTTGCCAAACAGCTTTCTTGTCTTTCATTGAAATTATCTGAGGCTAAAAGCATTCACAAATGTCAGATGCTGAATTCAAGGTTCCTGAACTTCAAGAGTTCATAGATTTATTATTGCACTTTGTATGCCTAAGCTGCAATTCTCAATTACTTTAGCTTCAGCTGTGACAGCTCTGCATTTCTTCAGATCATGTTCTTGAATCTCCAGTCAGAAAAGCAGCAACACATGATTAAGTGTCTAGCTGTGGAAAATATTATTATTATTTCATTTCTACCATATACAACCTCTACAGCAGAAGCAGGTGTAGTTTATACTGTTTATACTCTAATTTCCATCACTTCTACAGCGATTCTCCAAAGCATGAGTCTGCCCTGAACTCAAGGCCTACAAACTACCCCCTCTATTCACAATTTTCTGTTACCACAACATACCAGACATCTTCAGTTTTTGAATACTTGTGGGTGATGCTAAAGCATACAGGAATATATCCCAGCTGTCCGCTAGTGCCATCCAAAGTTGAAAGTGAATAAACACCGATATGTGGTATGCTGTCTGTAATGGCTCAGCAGGATGCTCATTTTTATCTATTTGTGGCAGAATGAAACAGCTGTGAATCTATCAGAGGAGTATTTTCTCCTTGCACCACAAGTGTTCATGATGGGCAGTCACTCAGAGCAGTGCTGTGAAGCTTTGAATCTAGAGAAAACAAGCATGTGGCTGATGTGATTCATGCTATAATTGTATGTCTCTTTAAATGCACGTGGCATAACTGTAGGATGGATACAAGGCGAAAACATAATGGGTTTATATAATTTTTCAGTTTGACCAGCAATGGTTCCAGAATTTCCACATGCAAAAGTAAGTTTTCATCAACTTGTGTTGAAACTCACCCCAAACCTCTTGAACCACAGCATTTATTGTAATACCTGAGCTGGTACAGAAATGTGCCATGATTGCTACTTAGAAGT
Organism: Ibycter americanus; assembly: GCA_035590275.1. Classification (NCBI taxonomy): domain Eukaryota; kingdom Metazoa; phylum Chordata; class Aves; order Falconiformes; family Falconidae; genus Ibycter; species Ibycter americanus. The sequence goes on along the minus strand of JAVJGI010000032.1, from coordinate 33,007,781 downwards.
TGGTTCTTACAGTCTTCACCAGATCCACAACTAGTTGGTTGGTACTTGCAAGTCAAAGGTTGGGCCAATGGCAGCTAGATATTTATGACACTGACAACAAAAGCTTTCCATTTGCATCAGATGCCTTTGTAAAAATAACAGAGTAATGCTCTGGACTCAGTTGGAGTGATTGTGTTGGTACATTGTCTCTGTAAAGAAAGCAGAGGTCATTAACCACAAAAGGTACTAAAAAGCATAATGACTGTGCCAGGGCTTTGTGGAACACAGGGACAAAATCAGCTAAGAATACCAAAATGAGAAGAACAAGTTATACAATTCAAAAAGCAAGTTCAGATAAGCTGGAATTTGTTCATTTTTTATGACCAACCCTTATAAGAACTTTGCCCATCATGGTTCTGGCGATCCTGCCCATCTTTTTTGTCATGGCTTATGAAGTCGAATACCCCGGGGAAGTCACAGGCTTAGAAAACTGCTGTTTTGTGGTTGCAGAAAAGTGATGGCTTGTATATTTGAAAGGCTGGTGGCAGGACAGCCTTGCCTCTTGAAAGCATTTGGATATCAAAGTTGAAAATGCCACGTGTGTGCCACATGCGTGTTGTTGAGCACTGCAGTCTTTCCTTGCCCTTACAGACTCAACCAGTATCAGTCAATCCAGGTTTTGCTTTCCAGTTGACTCCCTTTGCTGTAGGCATTGCAGCTGCTGCTGCAGGGCTACGTCTTGTTCTTCTGATTTCTGAATTAATCGGTTTCTTCCTTTGTGTCAGCAGCAGTGGGTCACTATAAGTACTGGAGAGACAGATACCATGTTTTCCATTCACAAATACACCCCAGTAATGCCCAGAGATGAAAATCTTGTGAGTGTGGATGTAATTGCCAGTGATGGTTGCTGCTGGAACTGAAGTCTAGACTTGGGGTCAACAGGAATCTTCCCCCCACATCAAACTGCAAAGGGCCATTGCTCTCCCCTGTAGCCTACGGTTTGCCCAGCAGTCTGGTCCTTAGATCACCTCGAAATTTTTTATGCAATGACTGTGTTTGCAATTCCTTCCCACCTCTTTCTCCAGCTTCTGCTGCTTTCTTCCTGTACCAAACTGGCATAATGGCTTTAATCTCATGCTCCATGTTTTCAGTGTGTTGTAATAGAGCATTATAATAGAGTGTTCTGGGGCCAAGGGCTTGCGGGAGAACATGCCAAGATTGTCTGTGGAGCTCTCAGACCTGGACATCTACTGCACATTTGTCATGATTGTATGGGACTAATTTCCGCCCGTTAGGAATTTCTTTCCAATCCCATGTTGTAGTAAATTCACATAGGCCACTATTTTTGAAGGGTTTATAAGTAGCCCATACTGAGTTGATTTTCACAGGGAAAGTAAAAAAAGTGTAATTCCTAACAAATTATTCCTTCCTGTCAATTTTAGGGCAGTGCATCAGAGCAAGTGATCTTTCCAGTGAAAATGTCTCTGATCTGATAAAGGAGATGAAGTCATTGCATAGGCTTACTATTTTATTTCCATAAGGTTTGAAAGTTTTGTTCCCTGCAGTGTTTTGGAGCCCAGGAGTATTCATCTGTTTTGTAAAAGGAAAGTTCTACGGAGCAACATTTGGTCACTGTTGTCTGAATTTCATTATTCTGTTCTCCAGACTAGCAGAGGGGAAAAGTGCAAGTTAGCTGGGTCACAGTCTGAAATGTGAGAGCAGTCAACTTTTTCTGAAGTTTATGGGAATGAAAGGAAATTTAATACTGTTCAAAAGAGAGATTTAAAGTTGCATCATGTGAAAACAATTGGAGAAGTTTAATCCTGAGGTCTTGGGTTATTTGGTAACTTACATGACCATTTGTCAGCCTGCAAAAGATGAAGTTGGCTTTGCCCCTGCTAACAGTTGGCCTCTGTTTTGGAGTGGTATTGCAATGCCAAAGGAACAAACACGAGTTATATTGGTTTTATGGACCACTACTAGTTCTATTCTTTATCCTTTCAGCTCATGACATGTCAGCTTGTCTCCTCTGGGTTGCCAGTGCAGATCTCCCACTGATCTCAGCAACGCGTGCTGACAAGCCTTTCATGTAGAAGGGACTACAGAGCCTGACAACTTCGTAGACTTTTAAAATGCTGAATATATATCCATAATTTAACCTTTACCTCTCAGACCGCTTCAGGACACGTATGTTTCATTGTACGTGGAATAAAAGCGATGGGACCCTGGGATGTAACGGAATACTTAGTATTTTGTAATGTTTCTAGTGTATCATTTATGCTAAAGGATTTTGATTAAAACATTCTTTACATTAGTTTCTATGGAGTAAATTAAACTGAAAATCTACAGAGCTTTAAATGCATAACAACTAGAGATGTTTTCCAGAGTGTTCCATTACAAAATCCATCAAATAACCCTTAGCAAAATACCTTACTGTTAAAAAATTCTCTTAAGAGGTAGCCTGCGCCTCCCCATGTCATCTCCTTCTCCTACCACTGATCTATTCTCTCTGGTTTTGGCATCTGCATCAGCACCTTCTGTGTTTGGCCATCACTCAAGGTCTCTCTACAGAGACTTAAAATAATGTTAATCACTACTGGGGGCGGGGAGAAACGATGTCAAAATACAGACAGCTTGGTTTTGAAGGCCATTTCATATGCTTTTAAATACTGTTTTGAGGGAGTTGAGTGCCACAAGAAGACTAACTTTTAAGAAGATCTTTGAGGTTTGCATTGGTACCAGGTATCACTGACCCGTGCAGCTGGCAGGAGGGCTGGAACTTGGGGAATAAGACCAGGTACATAGCACAAACATCCTTGCTTCTACTTCTGGGTTAAATATTCCTGGCTGCCCAGTGGTGCCTGAGTGCCCTGGTGCATCCCCCCTGGGGGCTTCAGAACATGGGTTCTGAGCTGGGCGAGTACTGAGTTGCTCCCGTCAGGCCGCTGCACGCTCACCGGGGCTGCACAGCAGAGCACATGGGTTTGTACACAGGGTTATGGCGTGTAGATGCTGTGGAACCAGACGAGACATGGTTTAATCCATCCAACTCAGGTTTGCAATGACTGATGAGCCTCTTCCCCTTTGTTTCTCAGTGCGATTCATTTATAAGTTGCTTATACTGGCTCTGAAAGTGGGGGTTTATGTCCTTTTTTTCTCCAGTAAGTTCTTCGTGGCTTCAGCGTTCCTTGCAATAGATGATCACTGCAGTGGTCACTGCAGTGAAGTGCGGGAGTGAGGCAGTCCCGTGTGCTATTGCTACTACAAACACTGCAGTTGCTATGTTCTTTGCAGATGTTCTTTGCTTTAACACAGCTGTACAAATTACAACATCTTTTAGTAGGACAAACCTACACAGCTGAGGCTACGTGGCCAAAAGTCCCAGGCCCCCAGACACTCTCAGGCAGCCCTGAAAGAGCCACTGCAGCCAAGGAGAGCCAGGGAAGCCACTGTCTCGCTCTTCTCCCATGGGCACTTTCTGGGGATGTTACAAAAACTGCAGTGTCTGCCTTTTCTTCATGCTCACCTGATCATACGGTAACTCCTCTGACATCCGCGCTGGAGTTCCACAAAGGGAATTTTAGTCAATGCTGAAAGCATGGACCAGAGGAGGGATTGCAGATGCTGGTTAAATATATTGAAGTCTTGTGTTCCCACACAGTACTACAAAAGAGAAAAGAAATCTAGAGGGGGAAAAAATATTATGTATGGAGAAGATGGCAAACTGGAAAACGGTGAAGGAGACTGAGGAGGAGAAGCTGGAAACAAAGAAGGAAAAAAGATAGGAGAAGAAAGTCCAAAAGTTAAGATGAAAGAAAGATCCGGTGTGAAAGCACAATTTTGCAGGAATTGGTGCATAGTGAGAGGAATCTGTAGCACTTCCCTGGATCTAAAAAAAAATTTCCTATGAAACACCCAGAGGCTATATGCTGTTTAGCATCAGCTCACTTGGAAATGGCAGAAAAAATCAGTCGTATGTTATTTATATACGAGCTGAGGTATATTCTGTACCTTCTTCCTACCGCACAGGACGTTTCACATACATGCACAGGGGCATTCAGCTACTTAGTGGGTTTTCAAGGCCTGTACATAAAATTGAAAAATGCAGCTCAGCTGCTTTTTATAAGACAGCTACAATAATCAGTTCAAAGTAGAACATACAATAGCTTCTTAAAGATTGACTTTGATTCCCTCTGTGACAGACAGCTTACCAGTACAGCCTGGGTATTTGAAACCACTAATGTCTAGTTTTCACTGCTGTTTAATTTGCATGGATCAATTCCATTTCTTCTTTTTCTTTTCTTTTTTTTTTTTTTTTTTTGTGAAAGCAGAAAAATAAAATGTCTTACATTGCTAGTGCTGTCGTAAATGTTATCAACAGTATACGCTTGAAATGTTGCCAGAAGCTCTACTGTCCCACCTGCTACTGCGAGCAAGATACTAATTAACTGCCCTGCACATGTAGCACATTTTCACTTGCGATTTCGTTTTGCAATAAAGTAAAAAATAAATGGCTTCAATTTACACTAAACATTTTGCTCAATCAAAATACAATGTACAAAAATTAGGAAGTTTATCCTGAAAATACAGAAGCAGAAAGATTAGCTTTTTAAAAATATCTCCCTGATTTTCTCAAAGCAAAACAATTTGCCGAAGCAAACAAGTATCTGCAGCATCAGAAATCACGACCCATCTTCACCGGGGTGGACTCACGGAGGAGAGCAGCCCCAGCTCCGCACGGCCCCGCCAGCCCCCAGCACGAGTCCTGGCCCTGCCTTGGACCCAGGTCACACAGCCCAGCACCACGGCTCTGCGGCGTGAATGCCCGGCTCTGCGCGATCAGTGTCTTCGTGACTCTCACCACATACAGATTTTAATAGCGCACAAACACACAAAAGCCTAAAATGCCAGTAGCTTGTATCCAACAGCATGTTACTATTAACAGAGGGAGTAATAAACTAGCCGGGCGTGCTACTGAAACACAGACACAGCTTTCATGCCCTGTAGATTCCCTTTACTTCCACCATATTCATGGCCATATTCTGCTATATTTCTTTCTGTGTTGTGATTATAATGACTAATATCATAATCCCAGAATGTATTTTTAAGCAAGATACAAACAGCACAAGTAATGATACCCAGCAGCTGCGTGTCCTTCATCCTTTAATGCTTGCACCTCAAAAATCTCCCACCATCCTTCCAGCACCCGTTGTGACTCCAATATACTGAGTTTCCCACCTCCCCTCTCCCTCCTTGCCCCAAAGCTGCTGCTGTGGCTGGTGCTGAGCGGCAGTGCCTGCACACACACAAACACCGGCCAAGGGCAGAGCAGGCAGAGGCTGAGGTCACACCACAACTTTTCCCTTAGGAAAATAAGCAGAAGGAGTAAACAAACAAAAAAAAAGCTTTCCAGCAGATCCTTCTGCAGCTGACCAAGTGCAGCTGCTGCTGACGTTGCTCTGGGACTAAAGAGCATCCCTTTTCATGGGTGCAAGTACCAACTCCTGAGTTTGGAGGGCTCATGGGATCATGGAAAAGAAACTGGACATTAACAACAGTGACAGGGGACAGGATGAGCCAGACCTCCTTTACCATGAGCCAAACCTCTGCGAGCTCTGCCCCACCACCCCAAGGGGCCAACAGCAGAAGACCGTGGAGAAGCACCAGTACCTCACGCCTTTCTTTTGAACAAACAATTATAAAACAAATAGTTCCACTGGCACAAGAGACGACAGTACTGGGTTTCCTATGGGTGTGTGTTTTAGGCATGCAGCCCTGTGTGGATTCACTGATGTCTAGGAAGGGCTGAACCCCCAGAGCCACCGTTCTTCAGTGAAGGTCTCACCAGGGCTGCTCGCTCTCTGCCATTCTGCTGCAAAGTGCCATTAAACCAACAGTATTTTAACATCTTTCCTAACTCATATCTATATCCGATTTGAAATATGTCAACAGGTTTTCTGGTGTCACCTAGAAGAGACAAGCAAAGGTGGCGTGATCGCATAGGACTCTTTAGGAAATCAGGCTAAAAAATTGACAAGAGCGCTGTGCAGGCAGGCGTGATACCCATGCATTGCTCATTAAGAAGTTAAACTTGGGAAAATAAGTTCCCTTTGATTGCAGGAAGTCTGAGGGAATCTCTGATAAGAGGACTTTAGTTTGAGCACTGAAAACCAGAGTGTTTTGAGAATGTTTAACAGAATGTTTTTAATTTTTAATAAGCCACTTGGTTAAATAACACAGGCTGAGTACAGCCATCATGCATTAGGAAATCTGTCCTTAAGGTATCCAAACTTACTGACTTCTCTACTTTCCATGTAACCTAACATTTCAGCTTCCACAAAAGCAACAATTTTATCAGCAGGACACTCAAAGCTAAAACCAGTAAGCACGGGGTACACTCTGACCTCCTGAACTCGGTAGGAGCTCGTGTGCTCCAGAAAAAGGCAGTCAGGACCTAACTGGGCCACATCCATCTTAGCATTCTAATAAATTCCCATTTAGCTATTTAAAATAACACTTACATACTAATTAACTTCCTTAGCCTAAGTTGCATATAACCGATGCTTTCATTTTGCTTTGTAGGCGGCTACGTTTCACGCTGAAACATGCAGGCATCTGGAACGGGACAGGACTGTCATTTAAATGTATTTTTTCGTCTCTGTCATCCAAGTGGTCAGCCTCTCAAACAGTTCAAATCTCTTACAAAGGGAGAAACACCTCTGCACTGTTGCTGAGCCAAATTAAACCCCAGCATTGTTTAAAAATCTCATTCTTTCATTTTGTGCCATGGATTGTAAGAGCTGAGCGTCTGATTACTGCCCTCATAAAACTTCTTCTTTGAGGCTGACTATAATTACAGAGTATTTTAACGCTTTTATCTTTGGGCAGGGTAGATTTGTAGTCTGTCTCCTGTTTCATCCAGTTTTGCACGGTCAGAAGGGAAAAATACAGAAAACTTTCTCCTTCCCTTCGTTCTGGAGGAGTGTGTAGCATTAGCACAGCCAAAACCAGACCACAGCGGTACACTCGGTTCAGGGAGGGAGCAACATTAGTGACCTGAGCAGGGAAATGTTTACAGGCATGCTTGCCTTGGAACTCAGGAAAACCTCTCTCCCTAAGGATCCTCGCAGGCAGGTGACCCCAAAGGAGAAGGCAAAGCCCCACATGCTGCTCCCCCTTGTCAGCGCTTCCAGCTTCTGCTGCCTTGATGCCGAACAGCCGGATTAGGCACCTTTCTCCAAGCAAGTCACCCCCCAGCTCCCAGCACCATCCAGAGATAAAAGCTGTTTCTCGTTCCCACAGCAGCCACCTCCAGCGCTTTAACCCGCACTTATCAGATTTATTCTGCAAAACTGGATCCTGCCCCACCTTGCTCGTGGCTCCTACCAGCAGCCCAAGCCTTGCTGCTGCCAGGAACAACTGCCTAAGTCATCCTTCATGGAAGTGCTGGAGCTGATCATTTCTGAAGGTATCCCGGCCTCGCCATGGGAGGTTAATGGCATTGTGAAGGGACACACATGACTGGGAATTTTGTGCCAGAAACAACACAAGCACTCTGCTTGCAAACTTCCTAAACTCCTCCGCTTCCCTCCAGCTCCCCCCGTCTCCCAGGAGTGGTGGATAAACACGGAGTCAAATGATTCAAAGCTTTGCATACTCGCTCACTGTGACATAGGACTTTCTTTGCCCATTTATTCCCTCTACAACTTACCTTTTTTTTAACCTTCCTTTCTGCTGTGCATGCGAGGAGGTTCATTGGGACCTGAAAGAGCAGAGGAACAACCCTGAGGACTTCCCCGACGCAGGAAGCTGCACACCACGGTGGGAGCTGCAGCACATCTGCAAGCCACCCTGAGGCACCCGAACTGGCACCTCGAGGGAGCAGAGCATGAAAGGTTTTTAACAGACCCTCCAGACTGGCTTTTAGAAAGGAGGTGAGGGAGCTGAATGGATCCAGAGTTGGTGAAACACCTAAGCAATGCCATGGTGTTAAATATAGTCATTAAATACAGCCAAACTCCTCTAAAGTTTATCCCATCCTGGCTGCTTCTAGGGATGGATAGAAAGGTCAAAATTATGCCAAATTGAATGTGCCACAGGCAGGATTTCTTCACCAGCCTTTGCCTTGCTGTAGTTTCGCTGGTGAAGTGCACAGTGTGGCTGCTCTGTCCAGGAGCCAGTGGGATGCCAGGAGACATTACCAGCGCCCAGCCCCTGTGCGCAGAGGGCTGTTGTGCTGAGGTTTGTTTACCAAGATGATGCAAATTATAACCCATACCATCCAAAATGGGAGGATGGATATTTAATAATGACTTCAGATGCCATACAAATCCATCCTAACGGATATGGCTTTGGCTCCTCTCACACGCTATCACACAAGCTTGGATGAATTTCAAATCTGGACTGTTGCTCATCGCTAGGATTCCTCATCCTAATTAAAACTTAATTTGTTCCCTATAACCAAGCTGCATGTGAGTATAGCTGAGTGTTTAGCCACAGAGGAAACTGTGAATTTACAGAATTAAAGTGCAGGTGGGATGCTGTGAGCAGCAGGTTCTGCGCTGGCGTGTACAGCCACATCCCATAATGGGGAATAGGGCTGTTATTTTTGTTAATTCTGACTTGTAATCACAACCTGTAAAAACAAAGGCAGTAAAACCAAATCCATCACTGTTTCGAAGCTTTTGCCCCTTTCAGTCTCCATATATACCACTGCACTCCCCCCAGCCTCCACCCCAGTGCCAGCTCCTGATCCTGTCTCGTTCTTGCCACGCTTCCCTGACCCTGCTCCTTCGCCCGCACTCCTTGGCCCCAGCCTGGCCCTGCTCCCAGTTTCTGGGGTCTTTCCAGAACCTCCCAGAGCTGAGGAGTGCAAGGGAATACTAAGGAAGGGATGAGAAGAAGCTCTTCTGAAGATGGGAAAAGTGCAGAGACACCGGGATGTACTGGCAGCCCCATGTGCCTGGACAGCATTAGGTAACATTGAGGGGGAAAAATGAGAATTGGTCTGTTTGATTTGATAATTGGTTTATTGCATTTGCAGTCACTTTCCCCACCTGAGCCTGGGCATAGCTGTCAGTGCTGTGATAGAAATGTGCTGAACAACACATGCTCTTCACGGCAAAGCTGAGGCAACAGCTTCTTTCCAATGGTAACTGGAAATCTTGCCCAAAACTCTGCACGCTGAAGATCTGGGGATTAGACTTTGGATTTATCACATGGCAATACCCCACAAAACCCAGCATTGTGCAGCATCTTCCTGAATTGTTCTAGCCAGTCTCAAAGCGACCTTTGGTTTACCAGGCTGGGTTTCAGCTTATGCTTGGGAGACGACGCTTAGGGAACAGCTTGGCAGCCTGTGGCCTCACTAAGGACTTCAAAGATGCAGTAATTTTGAGTTGTGAATGAACACCTGGATTATAGATGAAATCACACCAAAGTGAGGTGCAGCAAGACCCTAGGTCCACCGGAGACGGATGCCCCGAGGCTCTTTACCATTGTTACCATCTAGAGAGAAACAGTCCATCTTCCATGGGTGGAGCAGTAGCAGATCCTACAGAACAGGATTTCAGAGCTTTTCTGCCTCTAGCACAAGGGTTCAGCCCCTGCTGCACGTGCTCGCTGACACCAGCTAGGAAAACCATCGCCCTGCACACTGGGAGTCACCCCGGCTGCTGCTGCCCGATAACTTGGCTTCTGGCAATGGCTCCTCTGCAAGACCAACCAGACTGGGAGAAGGAATCACCAAGTGGCAGTTCGGTGGCTGGGCTGATCTCCGCTCTGTGTACAGCTGTGGTTATTTTTGTCGGTGAGCTCTTGTGATGTATTTTCATTTTTGTGCAGTGGAAATTGCATGCAGAAATGAGATATTACATTACGTAAACTTGGGGTAAAGATTAAAACGCATACAACTAGCGAGACATCTGGATCTAATTGGGCTCTTCCGGGACAGGAGTCTATAGCTTTAGTCTGAAGAGAAGCAAAGGAAGAGCAGCCGTAATTTTTCATGCAAATATCCATCTGCATAGAGGGCCTGAGTCTTTGCAAACACCTCTGTTGCCACGTCTTTGGCAAACGCAGCCCATTAAGTGCCGTACGGGCCGACCGTGCTTCCCTGTTGTTGCACAGAGTCACTGACTTGGAAAGAATCCACTGTAATACAGCCCAGGGGTAAAAGTGAATTTCCTGAGAAAATTATGACTAACTGAACCTTGGCGTGTAGAACGGAAGTCTCCCGCACTCAGAGCTGTACCAGTTATCCTTAACCACCAGCCACTTTTCCTTCATTTGCTGTATATTCAGAGACTGCCGGCACGCGGGCAGCTGCCAAGAGCTACGTCCCTGCTCAGCGACCCAGCAGGCGAATCCACCTGGGCTTCCCCAGGAGCAGTCGTTTGCTTGTGGCCATCTCCCTCTCCTGTGCCAGGCTCCAAATCCCATGAGCTGAACAGGCAAGGGGCTGCAGAGGCACAAATTGTTTGTCATGGGGGAAGGGTATCGACAGGGAGGAACAGTTCAGGCTCCACTTCGCAGCACCTGCAGGTACAGTGGAAAGGAACAGCTGGAGAAACTGTAGCGGAGATAAAGCTGTGAGAGCACAGGAAGCTTTGCATCTCATCCTGAAGATGCTGAAATAAGTAGGGAGTGCCAGGAGAGGAGAGCTGCACCCTGCCATAGAGCTGTTAGCACCGTTACGGGCAAGAGAGCAGTTTTTAATACACCGTTTGACTGAAAAGCGCTCATGGTTCCATTAGAAGGAACTCAGGACTGACCTGCTTTAAAAAGAGGCCAACCATAAACTACAGGGTCACTTGTTCATGCAATGCTCAAAAGGCAAATTAGAGCAGCCAAATTGTTTTTCCCCCACTAATCCCAGCTTTCTGGTTTAGTGCTTTGCAGCGAGCGGTGAGGAAAGCCTCCGAGACCCCACCCTGCCAAGTGAAGCACCGGCACAGGACCACGGCACAGAAAACACGGCTCTCCCAGACACAGGCACAAGCCTTCCCTGGGTCAGCAGCTGCCACGCCACCGGCGATGCTGCTGCACACACCCGCACCGACGGCTGAGCAGCTGTTTGCAGAACGCAGCCCGCAGGTCCTGCTGCACGCAGCAGCTCAACACAGCCTGCCTGCCGGCAGAAGCATTGCCTACCTCAGCTTTTAGCCTTTATCTCCTTTTTCCTCTTTACCCTAAGACTGATCTAGATTATTCTATCAAGCAGCTATTAGGGCACTAACCCAATTTACGAAATTTATTATTTGCGATTCTCATTGTTTTTCATAATCAAATCAGACTGAAGCTCTACGGTGCAAATGTAAATTCTTTTGTCTCTTAAGAGTATTTTACAGTCACCAATTTACATTGTTTTCAAGTTTGTTATTAGCCAACTGAGAGATCTGATGTTTCTGTACCCCATATGTCCCTACAGAAGAAGCTGTCAAGTAGATTTAGGCTTGGTCTTTCAAGTGCTCAGAAGAAAGGAGACTCCCCAGATTAATTTGGAAGCTTCCTTGCTGACTGCATCTGCCCTTTCCGGGCCGCGTGGCTCATGCTTCCAGACCAATTCATTTGGCAAAAGTCACAGCAGCATCCATGCTAATGATGCCTGACACACAGTATGGAAATGGAGTCCCTCATTACAGCCCCAAATGCTCCAAACACGGTCTCTACTAAAACAACTACAAACCTCCTCTGCAGATTAAAAAGAGTGAGCCAGCTCCGTGCTGCAGAGCAGCAGCAAGGAGGTGTTTTTATCATAGCCCAGCACTAAGTACTCTCAGGGAACAAGGGCTTCTATTAGAGAACTGAAATCTCTATTTGCCAGTTAAAATGTTGGCGGAAAATCAGGAAGGTTTCACAGCAGTGAATAGAAAAAGGGGCAGAGGAGTCCCATGCTACCCATGAGCCGGGCCAGGGAGAGGGGATGGAGCAGACATCTGACAGCAGTGGTGAAAAGCCGCGGGTTTGATCCCATGTCCCTGATTCTTCTCTACTACAAGTGCCACTGTGGCAGGAGCGGGGCTGCAGTGCCCCACAAGGCAGCGCAAGAGGCAGACGCGCAGTTGCTGCCACCCAGAGAAAGGCTGGAAGCAAGGATTTACAAGTGAAAGGCTCCGGGTTTCATTGCCAACCTCCAGATCCAGCCAGGCATCTTTTTTGACAGAGGAGATCAAAGTCAAACAGACCACCCAGCTCACACCGCGGACATACCTGGATTATGCAATTTCACTTCGATACACCTTTCGCCTACGTAAGGACAGAAGTAACAAATATGGGCTGGACCGTATTTAACTGCCCTTTGCCAGGTTTGATGTGCAACTCAGGTTCGATTTAGGGGGTTTTCCCCCCTTTCTCCCCTTAATGCACACGCCACCGTGTTTGCTGGGATTTTGGATCTCTGTAGTTGTATTATTAAGTGACGTGGCATGGCTTGCTCTGAGTAAGGCTTTTATGCTCCCTGGGAGCGGCACCCGCCTGCTGCTCTCTGCACCTGTACTTTCCCCCAGGAAGTTTTCCTTTTGCTCAGCAGATTGTGAGGAGGAGGAATCAGCGGCTCCACAGTGGCTGTGGGGGGGAAGAGGTGCAGAAGTGAGTCCCATGGGAGCACGGCCAAGCAGGCAGAGCGCTGCACCAGCACACAGCAGTTCTGGTGATGGGTGTTGGCCACTCGGCACTTTCAACATACGGATTTTGGAGACTGACCTTTGGCATCTGGTTTTTGTGAAGAACCCACCACCACATGCTAGAGTGGAAACTGGTCCATCTCTATGCACATGGGTTGTTGGGATTTCGTTTTTCCTTTTTTGCCTGGAGTGGGAGAAACCCATATGCCACCGCTGCTGTTTTCCACTGTAAATGGGACTTGTTGCTATAGCTTGCGGCCAAACCCCGAGCACAAGCATTGCTTCCTCAGACAAAGGACACAGGGTTTATTCAGATGATCTCCTGGTATTCTGTGCTGCTGACCTGGATCAGTCCAACACAGGCCGTGCCTGGTCCAAAAGGAGAGCACAGGGTGGAGAGGGCTGCAGTGGAAGTGGCACAGCTACAGCTTTCCCCCAGGACCGCGTCTCCGTGCATCCCCGTGGGTACCGCTGGCCAGCAGAGCTGGCCTGCGGGAGCGAGTGGGTACAGGAGCTCTGATGACATCCAGCACCAGGACTCAGGCAGACAAGCAGCAACAGGCTGTGAGATTTTTAATTTTTTTCATATGCCCCACACCAAAGCAGCTCTGCCAGCAAAACTGTTAGCGCAGACTGAGCAGAGAAGTCTGCCTGATAGAAGAGACACCTCACCTCTGTGTGGAGGACTGATAAAAAGCTTTTGTCAGCACACCTGCACCTACCTGGTCCTGGTTAGGCTGAGGGTGGGACGTTTCATACTCCTGGAAAACAGAGCTGTTCCCTCAGGGCTGCCCAGGGATCCAGCCTGAATTTCAGCTGCATGGGCAGTGTCTCCACAGTAAGGCCCTGCACTGCTGAGCCCAGCCAGGGCAGCAGATGAGATGGGGCACGGGTGTCACATGGATTTGGTTGACAAAGGCAAGCAAATCAAAAGCGGAAAGTCACCGAAACTCATTCCCACTAATGCGCCTACTTTTATTAACATAGCTTAAGCCATAACAGCTTTGAGATGGAGGGAGTAAACCAATGGGGTCTTGTGGATTTGCCTGGAGTTATTTTCCAGGGTCCACCCCCCATTGCTGGAGGGTGTCACCTCCACGAATGAGGGGCACCAAGTCAGCGGCACGAGCATGTCTAGTCCTCTCCAGGGCAATGCCAGCCAGTCAGGCCAGGAGCAGGAACACAGCTCAGCTCCAAGGGGATGGCTTCCAGGAAAAGGGCAGGAAGATGCAGCTGCAGGGTGTTAACATCAAACAGCTGCAACTGTTTCCGAAGTGACCCTCTCTGTGCTCTTAGGTAAGGTATTGCACATTAATGCCTGCAAATCTGATTATTCCAAGGATCTTACTATCCATGTTCAACCAAACAAGAGCCCATCAAATTTATTCTTCAAAAGAGAGCCTATCACAATGGAAGAGAATAAAAGAGCACTGAACAGTAATTGCAGCCCATATCACTTTAATATCCTGCAACGCTTGTTATTGCTCATTTCTGTGTGGAGGGTTTGTTGTGGGTTTTTTCTTCTACAGAAGGCAAATGGAGATCAATTTACATAATTTGGTTTTGAAAGGGAAAAATCCACCTAAGCAAAAACACTCAGCCTTAATACACAGTCATTGCTTATTCAGAGACATCACATTTAAAAGACTATGTATTAACAAGGATAAAGTATTTGTGCTTCTTTTCCAGGAAAGTTTCCAAGATCAAAAAAAGCCTCTGTACTATTGAAGAATTTAGTCTCTCTGTTATTTCTAGAGCCTTTTGTTTAAGAAAAAAAAAAAAAAAAGTATATATGCTAAACCAAAAGGCTGTGCTAATGAGCACCATACACAAATCACCAGCAGTGCTGTGTGACGCAGAAAAGCAGCACAGCAATATGCACACAAAGTGTTGACAGGGGCTGGGTTTTATTGTCTATCCTTAGGAGTTCAATAGTGTTCTTAAATACAGAGATAAAACTAATATTCCTCTTTTAGTGACAGAGTTGACAATAAAAGGGGGGACCGAGTGAAGGAAGTTGGCCTGTGTGCACTCCAGAACGGTGTCTGACCAAGCCTCTATGTTATGACGGTTGGACCGGTGCGGCCGGTTCTTTCATGAAGCTGTGAAAGTTTCAGTGCAATAGAAATGAGAGGTGCCAACATGACCTGCAGAAAGGAAAGAGATGGCTCAGAACCGCAGAGGAGAGCGGCAGGCGCAGCCTACGCACATCGCATCCACCCTTCCCTCGTGGCCAGTTGGTGTCAGCCTGGGACACCCAAAGCTCAGCACTGCCGATCCAAGGTCTGTTCCAGGTTAACAGCACAAACTGTGAGACCAGCAAGAGGAATGGCGCAGCGAGGGATGCAGTGTTACAACCACACGCAGGTTCAGAGAGAAAACCCGAGCACCCTCATTGTGCCAAAACCTGCTGCCACCCTCATTGTGCCATACTCCAAACTCTTGCACCATTGGCACAGGACATTTAAACTCTAAGTTTAGTTAGTGCCTCTCAGAATGTGGGTGTTTTTTAGTCCTTTTGTCAATAATGGCACAGTAAGTTATGCAAAAAGAGCTCAAAGATTGTTTGCTGGGGAATATAAAATGAGGATTCTTTTCCTCCCATGCCTACAAGAAAGGTCAACAGCATTTTAAAATGATGCTGTAAAGAACACGCATTAAACTTAGCACAAAACAGGTCAGTGTCATCTTACATACCACTGCATCCTTTTACCCCCATTTATTGGTTTCAAAGAAGTATTTCCCAAATTCAGTACAGGAAAGAGCTCATTTTATCCCTAGTGATGCAACATTTCAACCAGAAGGTCAGTTCAGGAGTGAAACAGTGCCCTCCCACACCTGCAACCAGCCACAGATGTAAGATAAACAAACAGGAAAACAAATGTGCGATTGCAGGAGCAGCTGTGAGGGATTCTGAATAAGTAACACTTGTTCCACACAGAGCTTTTTTTTTAAATAAATCTATTTATACTGGGATTAAAGATACCAAAGCCCTTGCTTCCAAAATACCTAGCACCTTCACCTAGCTCTACATAAAGCAGCACTAAGCAAAGGTTTAAGCTTTTTAGGAAGGTTGGGAGCCAGTGGTGCAGTGACTGAGATGCAACACTTACCTGTGGGTCTTGATGTATCTTCTGAGCATCCTTCTCATAGCTGTCGATGTACAGCCGCACGGTTGCTCCAGCACTGCCAGTACCGCTTAGTCTGAAGATGATACGAGAGCCGTCGGAGAAGATGAGCCGCAAGCCCTGGTAAGAGAGAAGGGGAGAAGAGCCTCTTAGCTATGCGCCTCTTGGGTACCTGAGGTATTTTCCATGCGACCCAGTATGGCTATGCCTGACCTGCATGATCCCTGAGCTCCTCCACTTCAGGGAGCCACAGAAGGCTCCTCTCTTATCCTCTCACCACTCCCGGGGGAGTGAGTGTCCCTCCTAACCCAGTCTCGAGAACTTGCTAGAGCTCCTGAACACGAAGAGCGTTGCTGCCATAAGGTCCATCACCCCAACGCTTGCTTGGAAACAAGAGCCAGTGACTGATCCCCTGTCAGACACAGCATTACCAACCCACTGCTCTTCCACAAACACAGGACGTAAAGAAAATGCTCCTGTCATCCCACAGGCAAGGCAATAATTCCTGCAGGATTTCTCCATTATTCCTTCCCACTTACTATGCTTCCACATTGAGCTGTCAAACCAATCCATCATTTTTATTTCAATAATCTCTGGTGACAGGTCACTTATATCACATGTATTTAATACCCCCGTGACTTCTGGAGCCTGGAACTCAATCCCCCATTACAGCTGCCCTGCACTACCACCTGCCCTCTTAGGGACAAGCACATGAGGAGCGCCATCAGCTCAGGGACAAATGCATCTAGGGAGGATTCGCTCGCAGCAGCCTGCTGCTCTAGTGCCTCTCGAAGGCAGCAATTTCCCTCATGCAGGGCAGGATCCCACCAGCAAACACTGGGCAGAAAAAATTTCCCAAGGGACAAATGCAACGTTTGACTTTAAAGCAGGTACAAATGCAACAGACAAAAGATTAAGCCCAAAATACAGAGCGCAACACCCTTCTGAGGCCACATTCAGCCCAGGTGAGGCTATGCCCACCTGGTTTCTGGAGACACTTCCATCCACAGGATCGCTGTACTCAAAATTATCAGCTTTCTCAACCGTGTAGACTTTGTCACCACACGATAGCTGCTTCCCCACAAAGGAGCGGTCAAACATCACCGTCTCCAAATCCTTCATCATTTTGTTAGCTGCGTCTGCATCCACCTCTTCGTAGTCGTATCTACAACGAGTCACCAAAAAACCAAAGATTAGGAAGGGGAGGCTGTAAGAAGTAGCAATGTTTTGTGATGCCCTTGTTGAAACACTGCAGTTTGCCTGATAGATGTTCTCTACCCCCTTACTGGAGGGGACGACAGTAAGAAAAGAAAGGAGGATCTCTGTGCAGCAATATAGCTACAATCCAACACAAATCCATGGGAGACACTTCAACATATCACAGGCATTCAGCGTCAGGAGAGATGAAAGCACAAATTGTGCTGTCGTGTACTAGACAGATCGAAGACAGAGGGCTAGACTCCAACAATGCTGACTGCAAATAATTTATTCTAATTCTGCCGATAGGATCTCAACAGGTTCCTCATGATAACATTTTGCCTGAACATCCTCATGTGCGTCCCCACAGTAAAATGGGGGTGTGATTGCAGCCCATGATAACATACCAGTGCCAGCTTTGATCTCATTCACCAGGTAAGAGAGGCAGCAGAGAGCAGCTGAAGCACACATCAGGATCTGAGACTTTGTGCTCTGATTGCCAGTGTGATTTGCGCCGCTTTTATTTGCCCGGCTGGCTAGATGAAGCACGCACAGGCTTGCTAACCTGCCTACCATTGCACTTACCTTGCTATGCAGACATACCTCTGGTGCTAAAAGACTGCCTTTTTATTCTAGACTTTGGCATTTTTTCCACAAATTTAGATGGCTCAGATGTACGCTGGCTGGCAGGGAGGCGGGCGGAAGGAGAAGGCAAGTTCTTTCATTTGACAATCTGAGACAGAATTGTCACATAGGTCTTCCAAGCTGAAAGATTTCTGCCTAATGCTTTCACTCCAGACGGCGTTCCCACCTCTGGTTATGTGCAGGTTGGTTCTCACTCCTTCCCTTTTCATCTTCCATGTCTACCGCAGTTCATATTAGAGTATTTTGGGACTGGACAGAAACTCAACCAGGTGAGTAACAGCCTAGGAGCTGGGCATCAGTTCAGTACGACACTGCCATCACTGCAGATAATTGCAAACTAACTTGTAATTTGTGGTCTCAAGAGACATACTGTTCCAATGGCAAAATAGACTCTTGCAAGGAAAAAAGTCTCCATTACAAGAAAAAAAAAGACACCTTGCATATATAACATGTACAGCCTTTGCTGACTTTGATACTTACTAGATTTATGTTTGGAATAACAAATCCTAAACTGGACATCATGAAAGGTTAAGGTGAATGCCCCCTGTTTTATTTAACCCAGGTATGTTGCAGACTGCAGCCAGCTGCTCAGGGGGTTTTAAATCACTGCCACAGGACAGTGTTGCAAGTGTAACAAGGCAGGACCAGCCCTGTGGTAGCACGTGCTGGTGCCATCAGTGCCTGGGGCTCTGACCTTAGAGGGTCGGACACAGGACAGAGGTAAGCGTGAAGTGTCAGGAGCGCTCTCCCCACCTGGTGAAGAAGTTCCTGCCGTATTTCTGCCAGTGATCCTTCATGATGTCCTCCACGCTCTGCTTGCGGGTGGCTAGGATGGACAGCCAAGCCAGGACAGCCCACAGCCCGTCCTTCTCACGGATGTGGTCAGAGCCTGCAGAGAGCCACAGCAGAAACACATTTCCACCTCCTTTCACATGAGAGCCTGTGCTACGGCCCTACCTCGTTTTCTCTCCTCCATCCAACTGGCAGTCGTACAAACTCACAAATGGAAGGCATTTCATGAGCTCCATCTCTGCTGTATTGTTAAAACGGTTCAAGATATCATCTGCTTTTAGCTGTAGCCCAAATAAAACATTCGGCCCCTTTTAACACACACACACACACACACACACACACTCATTGTTCACAGATCCTTAATTCTGTTCCCAAGGAAGTAATGGGGAATGCACACTAAAAAGGTCATCAAAAAGAGGCAAATGCAAAGGAACAGCACAGCTCGGGAAGGACTAATGTCAACCTCTTCAGGCAGCTGTCACGTACCGTCTGCCAAATCAGCATACTCTGATCAGCACATACTCTGGCTGAACACCAAGAAAAATGTCAGCCCTCGCTGAGGAAGCCAAACCCTAACGACTCTGAAATTACCCCGCAACGGAGAGCAGAGCAGCCCGTCAGGCAGCACCAGCCACCGGGGCTGGCAAATGGCTGCGCAAGGAGAGACTCCATTGACGTGTGGACACCAGAAGAGAGCCTCGTGCCTGCCCTCACTCCCACACGCCAGGCACTGAAAGGCTGTAAAAGACCCTGTTTCGGCTAGAAGGCGATTCCTCCAAAGCTAGCACTACACAGAGAGTAGGAAGCCATCAGAGGCCAGCCCAGCCTTGCCCTGGGAGCACAGCAGACAGGGACTGACCGCGGCGGGCAGGGACTGCACAGCACCCAGGCTCTCGGGAAACCCGAGAGGGTGTTGCAACTTAGACAGCACCCTGAACACCTAAATTAAATAAGGGATCAAATGGCAACCCAGAATACATCCAACTCTGATTCCAGGCTTCTTACGAGTTCGGAGCTGTGCCCCACAGATGCACAACTCCTGAATTCTATCCTTTGAGCTCTGGAAAACTTCCGAACAGGTATTAATGAAATCCCAAGGAGCCAGGGCATGCCTGCTAACGCAGAGAGCACTCCAGAGCTGCCATTTTACCCTCTCAAGAATTGCCAGAGTGGACAATCATCTGGGGAAAAGGGCTGGGGGCTGGGGCATGGGTTATGTGGAGCTTTACACAAATCCCACTATTGTGGACGCAGCGATAAATTATCCTCACGGTCCTTTACAGCAGAGAGAGCTGTACAGAGGTGATGGAGAGGAATGCTAAATAAACAGAAGTCCCATGTGATGTATCAACTTATTGCTGGAATAAAATACCCAAGAAAGCAAGCAGGAATTCTGTCATGTCACATTACTCTAATTGCTCCTGGACTCCAGTCCCACCGGGTCACAGTTTGTTTCAATTTTTACTGGGTCTATTCGGCTGCTCCTTCACCTCTCTCCCCTTCAGCACTCACATTCTGTCCGGCTCCAAACAACTCCTCATTAACTTACTATCAAACAACCTTCCTCGCCCCTTTTCATTCCTTAAAGTGCATTTGCCAGTTGAACAAACCCCCTTTGAATTGCAGGGGGAGTCCAACACTCCTTAATCTGTCCCCCCGCAAAAAACTGCTTCAGTTCCTGGCCACTGCATGGCCAAAATCTCAAACCTCTCTCTCAGCCCCGGCTGCAAATGGAATCAGTTGCTTTTATTTGTAATGTAGAGTCACTTACCTATTGGGGGATGGAGAGAAACTGTGAGCTCATTGCTCATACAACAAAAGATGGAAACAATTTTAGAGAGCTGCTCATTAGAGACCATCTCCTATCAGCAGCTCCATGAATCATTTGCTGCTTTTTGTTTTTATTTATTTACTGAAATGCCGGTGCCCTCTCATTAACCAAAGTCCAGAATATAAACTTAATGCATGCTGAAATCACCCAGGGCAAAACTCCAAAATCTTTCTTTACTCATGATTTAATTCAAGATTTCTCTACAGAGATACGACATTTTCTGAAATTCCCCTTTCCTTCCAACCTGAGGCCAAACCCTGTGTATCAGAATAGCATTTGATTGCTAAAATACTGAAGACTGCTTCAGCCCCACAGCAAACTGCTTTCAACCAGAGTCTGTGATCCCATTTCCTCAGCTACAGAAAAGCTGGGGTAATTCTTTTGCGCACCCCAGTTCCACAAAGCACTTAAATTTCAGGTGTTTGGGGATTTAAGACCATCCCTGCTCCGTGGGACACCCATGCACAGCCTAAAATGTTTTTCTGAAATATGGGGAACAAAAACACATAAGGCTTGAGCTTGAAATCATCCAACCTAAATTCTCCCAAGACCCCATGCCTTGCATATCCTACCAGCTGCCCCTGGTCTTCAAAGGTCTTTCAGAAAATAGGAAAAACAATATCTCAGGGAGAACTCAGACCAGATAAAACTCAGCCTTTGAGCATGAATTAAGTGCTGACCTCCTGCGTGCAGGGAAGGTCCCATTTCCAGAGTCAGGATGTTAAAACCATGTGGTAGGTGCCACGGGAGAACTCAGAAACTGCCGAGGCCTCCCAGGAACATGGCGCATTTTGAGCACGCCGCTCCGATGCAGAGCAAAATCTGCTCACTTTAACTTCCCTGCACAAATAATAGTTTTGTGTCACGTGCACACGCCTAGTAAATTCCTTAAGATGTTCACTTTGTTTCTCAGTAACTTAATAACTTGCTTAGACTGTTCAAAGGCAAGTGTTAATTTAAACTTTATAAATCATACCTTGTTTTTAGAACAGGAAAATGAGGGCCCTATTAAGCTCAGAGATTTAATAGTGACCTGAAACCTTCCCTAATAAAACTGCATGCTTCAAACCATATTTCTTTCCAGAAATGAAAACATTTAGAAGGTTTTCCTGGCCACCAAGAGTTGAAAAATACATTTAACATTGCACTTAATCCCCATAGACTCAATGACCGGGCTAGTAAAGAGGCCCTTAAACTTCCTGCGTATCTGCATATCCCTTCCTAAATAACCAAAAGGAGAACTAGCTCTTGCCTGACAAAACCTTCAGCATTGTGTTCATTTCCACCAGCGATTCTTGCAAGCTTTTATTTTATTATTTTAGAAGCATTAAAAACTACACATGAAAGATAAATCCCAAGCTACCCAGTGCAATAAAGAACTAAGAGAAGGAATAATACCATCATTGGTGAAATCAGGAACACTGACTTACCAGTACCAAAGCTTTCCTCTCCACACAGAGACAGTTTGTTTGCATCCATCAAGTTTCCAAAGAACTTCCAGCCAGTTGGAGTTTCATACAAAGCAATCTTTGTAGCATGGGCCACCCTTCAAAGGTAAGAAGGCTAAGTCACATCACAGCTGGACTCTTAGCACTCCCATGCGAAGTGCTGCAGCAGGAGCTTCAGTGGCTACCAAGCATCTCTTTTGGGGTAACACTGAAGACAGGTCATGGCACTGTTTTGGTTTTTTTACAATGAACAACTCTTTGTGCAGCAATCATCTATTTTATCCCAGTGTAACATTTGGGAAATGGGTGGGATGCGCAACTGAAGGATAGATATAAAACACATAGCTTTTCTAAAGTGATTTTAAGTTGTAGATCTCAAAGCATTTAACAAAGAAAGTATCACTCTCAAATAAAAAAAAATAAGTAAAAGGCTGGGGAGGATCATTTGTTTGGCCCAGCTCTGCCATGTCCCCAAACAGGATTTAATTCATTAAACTTCACTGCCTCCCCTGGCAGCCAGCCTGCAGCAGCCCTGGCACTGCTTCACCTTTCAGGTGGACCATGCACTCACTCCCCGCCATAGACATGTGTTAAACCACAATAAAGGGACAGCCCCCATCCTCGGCAGGGCTCCCCTCCCCTACCCCACCGCACACAGAGGTAGACGCTACCTATCCAGAGCCCCACTGGTGGGCATGCTCCGGGCAAAGCCACGGACGCCGGTCTGCTGGAAATAAGGGATACTGAAAATATTGGCAGCGATGACAGCAACGGAGTCAGAGGGGTTCACAAAGAAGCCGTGTTTCCCAAGAATCATGTTGCGATCCTGGTGAAGACAAGAGAGAAACAGCTCTCATCCCCGCTTAGCACAGAAAGGCTGCAGTGGCAGAAGTTGTTCTACTTGGCAGGCGCAGCCTATAAATCCAACAACTCACAGAGATTTTTTGACTGCACTGAAATAAATACAGAGTTTTTAAAAAGTTAAATAGCAACACCCGTATAGCATTGCACCTTCCTGCTGATTTCTCACAGCCTTTAAAACTATTTAAATACAGTTTGGACTGCATTATTAACACAGTAGCCAACTATTGCCACAGTGGCAAATTGCAGCAAGTGGTTCATTTCCATTCACAATTACAGAAGGGAGAGAGGGAGGGGAAAAAAAAAAATAAAACAGGTCTTCACCTTCGTCCTCCTCTGCTTAAAATCAGCTAAGCAGTCGTTCCCCCACAGCTGACTAGGGGGCAAAAAGGTGAATACAGAAGAGCCCATTTACCCCATCTCCATCAAAGGCAGCTCCAAAGTCATACTCTCCCGTCTTCATGGTCTGGACCAGGTCAGCAGCGTAGGTTAAGTTGGGGTCGGGATGATGGCCACCAAAGTCCTCCAGTGGGGTACAGTTCACAGCTGAATTTGCCGGGGCTCCAAGCTCCTCACACAGGATCTTTTTTACATAAGGGCCCACAACTACCATGGCAAAACATGGAAATGAGTCAGCCTCTGCCCTCAGTCAGCTCTGCACCAGGCACATAACCACCCAGGCCTCTGGTCTGCTCGGTTTGGGTCAGTTTATGTGGTTTATTGTACTAAAGCACAAGTGCTCACATCAAAAGCCCCAAGCAGCACATAGGTGTGCTTAAGCTTGCTCTTATCCAGACACCCAAGTTCTTGCCAAAGCAAGATTTTCTGCTGAGGGCCTGTCCCACTAAATAACTGAAACCACTCACGAGTTTAGAAGTGAGGATGAGCCTATGCCAGGGGCTCAGCACGTGAGCCAGGACCCCACTGTGAAGGGCTTATGCCCCAGGTGCACTGAGGTGTTAGTATGACAGCCCCATATAACAGAACAAAATACATGTGTGATTCACAGATATCCAGCAGTACAACAGGATTTACTGCTCTCAAACACTAATGATGTAGACAAAAAAAGTAAGTGAGCATTGGAATGGGAATGGTCTGGAGACAAGAGAAACAAGATGGTAAGAAAGCTACGGTGCTCCTAAAAATGTCTATGGAAAGAGACTCACAAGCTTGGCTTATACGTTAAATTATATAAAACAGTCTAACAGTCCCATTTTTGTACTGAAATATCTATGGGCAGATACTTGCCTAACTGCTGTGACCTCCACAGGACACTGATATAAAGTCTAGCAGGGCAGGTCTGATCACACCATCAGTGCTAACCGGCTCTGCCTCTCAAGTGTGGATTGACACGTGTGAGCCATACAGCTTCCCCCCGAAACCCCACCAATATTTCTGCCCTAGGTCAACTCCCGAGACAAAACATTTGAAAAAATAAAATAATGTAAAACCACGAAGACTTTACCTGCAAAAAGAAAAATGCAGTATGTTACAAAACAAAAACCAAATTTACAAGTGTTGGATATGAATTCCAGAAAAAAAGCTTTCTCTCTGAAGCAGGTGGCAAAGCCCCAGGGACACCCAGCCCCCCACAACGTCCCAAACCCAAGCCTAGCTGTACCTCCATGCATAGCATCTATGCGAATCTTGAGGTGGTTCTTCCCTGAAAGCAGTTCCTTTAATGCATTGAAGTCAAAGATGTTCCTGAGCATATTCGCATAAGCTTCTACCGAGTCCACAATTTCCACTGGAAAAAAAAAGTAAACGAGTTGGAGACCAACTCTCACAGTCTGAAATCTTTGCAGAAATGTAATTTTGCTACCCATGGCACAGTGCTGACAGTCCTTAGTGCAAAGGGCCAGGGCTCAGCATAAAGCCTTTAAACATCCCACAGAATCATTTCATAAGGACAATAGTAATGGTCCTACACTAATAATTTAATTACAGGCTGTCACTGCTAACCAGGTTACAGACCAACAAAATCCTTAAGACGATCACTGCTATGGCTTCCTGGACTTCTTTCAAGAGGGCTCAGTCCCACTCCACTTACCTGGAGAGTGGGGATTAAAGGAAAAGGGGGGGGGAAATAATATACATACATATAAAAACTGATCTCCAATTTCCACCGAAGTCTATGAGAACTGTGCACCTAATCGTTTGAAAAAGTTGCACCTTTGCAACTAACAGGCAATATAAACATAGAGCCATGAAAACCCCATCAACACAAAAATCCCACTATACAGAAATGGGGACTGAGATATACCAACTTTTATAATCTTTTTTTTTTTTTTTAATTATAAGCACAGGTCACCAGGAGATGGTAAAAAAATATGCGCAGTAAGCGTTTTTCAAGTCTTCTTTTAATGCTTTTTCATATTTCACTGCTGACTGACCGAAGTCATGTGTGACATGGGTTTCCTACTCCCAGAGACAGCTTTTATATGTGAAACCATGAGGAAAAAAATCAAAGATTAAACACTAACACTACAGTTTTTAAACCAGGAAAATGCACTTTAACTGCAGAGTCATCTGTTTCGCAAGTACATGTTAATGGTAGCCTTACAGACAAAACAGTCTCTGATTTTAGTGAAGTTTGATGGATCAGATTTACCTATGGAAGTACAACCTTTTGTAGGACAGAAACAATGATATAGTTAAAGTATCTACACAACATCAGATGCAGGCCAAAAAGAAAAAAAAAAAAAAATGCCAGGATGCCAGCATAACCAGGAGCAATGTCCTTGCTTGGCTTCTCTGACAGATGAGAAGGAGACGTCAGAATGGCCACGTCTGTCCTTCAGAAGCACCAGATGTCCTTGCCCATTCAAGGGCTAACTCCACCAGAAAGGAAACTTCCCAAGAGCAAGAACAGTGTTTACCTGTAAATGGTTTAAATTTGTTCTCCAAGTCAAACTGCTGTTTCCCAATGGTGCTCAGGTCCACATGGAGATCTGGGCAGATTGCATACTCCTCAATTTTCTTGCTGATTTGGAAAATTTTATCTGTGATACTTTCAGGAGCAGGACCTACCAGATAAAATGGGCATGGGGGAAGACATTAAAGAATCAGCCTGTGAAAGGAGTATACTTCAGAAGTACAGCAAAAGACCTGGGGCTGGGAATACCTCCCCAGGACAGGCATATCAGGGTACAAGGTGAGCAGATCAGTCACTTGCTCTGTTTAGCGAAACCCACTGCTCAGGGCACTGAATCTCTGTGATATTAAGACAGTTAAATTAGGTTCCTTGGGGTCAACACAAGAAACAGCCGAACAGAAACAAAGTAAATCAGAACAAACCAAGCAACCTTACCTCCATTGGCAATATTGAATTTAATGCCAAAATCTCCATTGGGCCCACCGGGGTTGTGGCTGGCTGTCAGAATGATGCCACCGATGGCTTTGATTTTCCTGATGATGCAGGACACCGCAGGGGTGGACAGAATGCCATTTTGCCCAATGACCAAGCGGCCAATCTGAAAATTAAAGAGCAAAACAAACTACTGTGAGTCCCAAATCCTAAAACCAGCAAAACCACCAAACCCCCAAACACTGGCGACAGGTAAACTGGAGCGCCCAGGAAACATGCTCACGGCAGAGGTGCTGCTTCTCTGCAAGTAAACTCCTTCGTTCCTGGGAGGCTGCCAAAGCTCTCTGCTGCATACAGTGAACATCTGACCCTGCTCTGTGGTGCCTCGTTAGCATTTTCCTTTATGAATGCTGTAGCTCAACTGGACATGGCAGCTTGCACTGAAGAGCTGAGCTTTACAGAGGCATCTAAACAACAACAACAATTAAAAAAAACCCAACAAACCCCTTTGGCTATGGTCTCGAACTTTGCTTTCAGAAGACACAATGGGACTGAGAGAAGCTAAAAGAAAACAAAAATCGATGATCATCACTACTCCCACGGGACCAGCTGCAGATTCTCTTACTCACAGCGGGTAACACACCTCCTTCCCATAAATTTAGTAATATCACCGAGATTAAACCCAGACCAATGCGCTAAGCAGTACAAGGTAATCAGGATCCAGTTGCTGGAGTTCATGTAATAAAACAAAGATGGATATTTTTCTGGAAGAACATGTTCCTTACCATAGCCCCCAAATGAGGTGACAGAGATTTAAAAAAGTACCAGACCACTCTCCATCAACCAGGGAGATTAGACCCTGTATACGACTGAGAAAAGAGGAAGAATTCCATTCAAACACAAACCAGAAAACAAAAGGCAGCGTTCCCAGACTGAAGGTCCACGTTCGGTGCTAAGCCAAGGGCACTGGATGACTGTGATTCCTCTCCTGCAGCACTGCCTGGTGCTAAGCCCCTGCTTTGCTGCCAATCAGTTATTACATGCTACAGCTGTCACAGACCAGCTGGGCAAGTGAGGTGCCGCTAAAAGAACTGCAGCTCTAGCAAACAACGAGCATAAATGTGAAAGAGCAGTTTATAAACTCAAAGTGAATGCCCTTCTTCCAGCTGGCCATAGTAGCTAGTATTACAGCCCTCACAGTGCCTATCTACCAGGCTGATTGCACTTGTTTATTACGCCATACATTTAATCTGAAGCAGCCCAACCTACATAGGTTTTGCTTTATTTACCATTCTCAGTCCAAGCCAGCACACCTTGTCTAGTGTTTTATCCCAACATTTGAATCGTGCTCCTTCAGTTTCACTGAGAATTAGTGTAGTGTCCAGGAAGCTCCTCTGAAAACTTTATCTTTTGTTTCCCAGCTTCCCTTCAAGGGTCACATTCAGCTGCAACACCCCTCTGCATCAGGGCTCTGCCATGCCTCGCATGCTGCTCAAGGGATGCTGCAGAGGACCGGCAAAACAAGGGAGTTTCCCTTGCAAACCACAGAGCAGCTGCAGGAGAGCTGGGTGAACGCACCACATCCATCGTCCTTACCACACTTGCCCTCCCTGCACACCCAAACTGCGGCTTTTATATGTGCGTTGCAGCTCCTGCAGCGAGGAAGGAAAAGAAGAAAAACTTGTCACTGTACAAGCTGCTCTCTGATTTGGGGTCTTCCTTGGCTTTCAGAGGTTTTCAGCTGTCATTCCCCACCCATCCAATGCTAAATCCTTCCACTGGAAAAGGCTGCTCTGTGTAGCAGTGTGCTGAGTAATTTACACTTGATCTTTTTTAATTCTCTGGAATTTCTTATGAGAAAAATCTAAGGATATAACGATGCAGAAATACTTTTCACAGAACGCTCAAAACAGACCCGTTCACAAACAGACGCACTCTGCGCAGTGATTTTGGGTTACAGCACTTCAAAGCAATCCAGGCAATACTTCCAACCTGGTTTTACTGAAATCCCCACTAAAATGCACACAAGTGATAAAGGAAAGCTCCTGCGATCTCCCTCCTCCCCCCAGAAACGCAGGCTGATGCTTTGACACCAAAAACACATTTTCCATGCCTAGGAAGCCAGTGTCTACAACTCTATCATGTCATCAGCACACCCTTCCAGTCTTCTTTCCGTAGAAGAGATGCATCACAAGACATACCAATCCTATACACTGTGCCACAGTTACAGCCTCTGAACAGAGACATGTCTATACAAGCCAGGTTAAAGGGACAAACTACATTAGTCATTTCCTTTAAACAAATAATCATCATTTAAAACATGCAGTGTGATGCTACCAGCATAGCAAGTGTGCTTGGTGCAATGTGGAAATCCCGCTGATCCCACATTGGTAGAGATAACAGTACCTATCTCTTCCACACACCAACAAAAGAGATTTTCACATATTCAAAACACAAGATGCGTGCCCTCCTCGTGGTTTTTTATGTTTGAAAACATCCTTGCACTCATCCCTTCTAGTCTATAGAGCAAGATGAGCACAATGCTGATAGTCACAGGTATTAGCCAGACTATATCAAAACAATCAATGAAAAATATCAAAACCAGCAGCAAAACCAGATTTTAGCCAGACATGGGTCACGCTGCTGAAAAGAAATGCATGAGAAAAGTCTCAGCTGGTGAAGATCAGTCTAATCTCACCTTTACCAGCAGAAAATCTGTCCTAGTGTCAAACAGTCCAAGCAGCAGGCCTGGCTCTTTGTGCACATTTTCCAGCTCTTCAGCTTAGCCCATACACTGACTTAAGGGGAACACATTAATTTTCAATGCCAAAGGACTTTTTTTTCCCCCAAGATGGAAAATATGTTGATTTAAAAAAGAAAAAAAAAAAAAATTATCTCCTCCCCTTCTCCCATTCACTACTAATTATCCTGTTGTGATCAGATAAGGTTTTCTGTCAAACAAATTCCTAAAAGCCATGTCTTTCAGCAAAAAGTTCGCTCTACACTACCAGAGCCAGGACAGACAGCAAAGTCTTTTCTTCTTAAAAAGCAGAAGGAAACAAAGACAAAACCCCAGTGCCCAAGAGCCTCGCAGCACACTGCTGCGAAGAGACAAGCCTTCTGTTCTGCTTCCAAAACAGATTTCCAGCACAGAGATCACTGTAAAGGTTGCCACTCACTTGCTAACTCCCATCTTATTTCGATTTTCAAAGGCTCCTGGTGTACTTATCACATACCCACAACTTATATCCGTTGAGAAAGAAACAACTGTGTTTTGCCTTTTCATTTGCTGAGCAGCTCAGAGGGCTTCTGCCGAGCTGCCGCTGACCAGCGAGCTATGGCTTTACCCGCTACTTTGCTTCTGAACAGCATCAGGGTTTTATGATCTGATGGAGAGACTATGAAATCCACAGGTGCCAACAGCTTGTGGTATGTCAAAACACAAAAGAAGAGCACACAAAACCCAAGCAGTATTTATTTCTTTGCTGCATGTGCATTCTCACATACTTCTATCCGACTGCATCACTTAAAAGTGAAAACAGTCATTTCTGTGCAACCAAACTGATTTTCCATTAAAAAGTTAACTATAGCAGTTGAATAGAGTCTTTGGGGAAATTATATCTCATAGTGACTTATTTATTATGGTTTTCTGCATTTATCAGCTACACAACTATAGGAATTGAGCCATTTAACATTTACCAACCCCATTGGCAGCAGCCATTTGGACTATCAGTTCCACTGCAGACTTATTAAGGTATCTCCCATCACCTCCAATTACCATAGAAGATCCCTGTCGATCTCTTAGGTCTATGGAAAAAAATATACTCTGGATAAAATTCTGCAAATAGTTCATCTTGGATTCAAAATAAAAGGTCTTCTTCCGTAATCCACTGGTTCCTGGTTTCTGATCATTGTAAGGAGCTGTTGGCATAGTCAGCACAGGCAGAGGAGTGTCTTCCATGTTCTTTTTTCATATAAATGCATTTAAAAAGTTATGCCAAAATCCAAAAATCAATCTTGACACCAGCAATGGCCCACCTATTAGACAGAAGTTCAGTGAAGTTGCTGAGCACCCAAAAATAGCTCCCTGAACCTTGAGCTGAATGTAGTTTCTGTAACTGAAGATGTTTTCTTGCACTTGTTGTAGAGGATCAATGTCACGGAGCATATACAATTCCACGCTGCTGTCCCTCACTGAAACGGCTGGGAAAGAATTTTTGTCTTCTTTATCATCTCCTACTCTCCACAGGCACAGCTCCTTGCCATTCTGTGCTATCACCCACTGGAGCCCAGCACCGTCAATCCATCCGGTTCTCCCTTAGGGCAGGGGCGACGGGAGAAGCGGCGAGCAGCTCAGCCCTCTGCTCAGATGCACCGATGTGCTGCCCCGGCGCACAGCTCAGCGTTTTCACCAGCCAAGCAGATCTGGATGGCAGTGCCAGGCCACTGGCCGGGGCCGGCCGTCACGCCGCTCCCCAGGATGGCAGGTCCCCGGGGGGTAAGCCTCCAGCAGGCATGGCAGCACTCCACTGGAGTTATTTTGCAAAGCCTGGTGAGTTAAAGGTCACTCTTAAAATGGAAGGCAACAGATCTGTTAGCTAGTTTGCTCACACGGCTCCTGCTCTGACAACCTGACTTCTCCATGGTCTCCCTCTCAAACACAGGAATGTTATGCACAATGAATCATACTTTTATGACAATGAGTCAACTTTTGTTTGACTAAGAAAAAACCCAGAGTAGCTAAAAAGCCACAAGACCAACGGTTGCAATTGCATACCCACACAAGTCTCACCAAGGGCAAGTGTATGCGTTCAGAGTTACTAAAACCCACAAAAAACTACCAAATGTTTTGGAAAATTGCATCTGATGAAGCTATTCATTTTGGAGCAGCTTAAATACATACAGAAGAGACTCAGATACCAAGAAACTTCTGTGAAGCATCATCTTTCTCAATATGTGAAAGGTAACTTTGAATGCTACATTGAAATTACAGTTTCTCCAAACCTCTTCAATAACACTCGGAGTCCTCTGTCCATGCTGCTGGAAACAACTTAAAGATATTACTGAAGCAATTAAAGAACATACACTTTATAACAAGTCAGTTTGTCCCCTTGTCCCCTCAGTTTGAAGCAGAAGCGGAAAGGAGATGTGTACACAGCTGAAATGTGACAATTTATGAAGGTGCTCACGGGACGGTTCCCTAAGATGCTGCTTCTGTCATTGCTCCAATAATTGACAGACTTTATTCCAAGGGGTAAAGAGATCCTGTTATATGCATCAGCACATCAAAGTTGAGCAGGGTAATTTGTATGAGACTGAGGGGAAACCTCATGACTGAAGGCAGAAAAACACCTTTAGAGAGAAAGGCTCCACCTGATCATCTATGAATGCGTCAACTGGGTCCCGCAAGGGAGCCAAAGAGCCAGGTGAGCTTCCCTAGGGAGGGATTTTAATTCAAGTTTGCTTTCAGAAAGCAAAGCTATTTGAGCCATCTGCAGGAACCGCAAAGGCTGCTGCCCCACACAGCCACCTACCCAGGCTCACCCATGGGGCAAGCACTGGCTTTGGTAAACGCCAGGATGCTGCAGGGCGCTGGCCTAAACACACTGCACATGAACTGCACACATGAACCGTGCTGCCTGATCCATCCAGAAATCTCTTATCTCACAGCCCCAGAGGCAACTTATTTTGCATGGGCTCAGAATTTGATTCCTTAATTCCTCTCTTTTCCCCACCAAACCACAAGTAGACATGTACAGAACTAGCACAACACGTATTGTACATCAACAGTGGTATTTCCTGGGATATGCAGCTAGAAACAATTGGTTTGTATTTTGTACATCCATGCTATTTCAGCATCCTGCAGCTGAGACACCTTTTATATTCATGCAAAGGCAGAGGTTTCCCTCTAGTGGCACAGAAAACAAAATCCAGCTCCCAAAATGAGCTATGAGGAGCCTCACACCAGACAAGTCTCCTGGTAGCAAAACACCTCAGCAAGTTCCTTCCCTTCTTATTCCCACAAGATAAACTTACTGCCCTGAAAACCCTGCGGCATTAAGTGACAGGAGGAGGGCACGGGCCACCTACCAGCTCCCGTGGCTGCAGAGAGGAGATGCATATGGACTTACTGGCAGGGAAAAGGCCTATGGAGGGTGAAGAATTTGTGCGTGTAATTAAGTGCAAACATACTGGACAGAGGAATCAAGCTAAATTAATCTGGGGAGGAAGGTGATGGTCATTAGTGCCATGCTTATGTACATAAAATACAACACATTCTACCTACATGCACTAAAACAGTGCACATAAAGCACAGGGGTAACAACAGCATACACAACAACCCTGCCTCTGGGGAGCTCACCTGGTCCCAGGGCTTTCCTGCAGCACATGCATCACTATTTGGGATAAATTAAATCACCAGTAACTGGCCAACCAGGACTGGTACAGGGGTGCGTGATCATATGGTTGCCAAAAGATTCAGAGGTGAAAAAAAGCTCACCAAAGGTGGATCTCGACAACCTTAAGGACTGGAGCAGAGACTGGGGAAGGATCATTTGATCTGTGATATGGGAAGCTTTGCTTGGATGACTGTGATCATTACAGATCACTTACAGGCTGGAAAGGAATTCAGCAGGTCACCTGCTCCCTCCCCAGAACTGATGTAGGATCAAATATGCCTAGGGCATCCTCCAGAAAGTTGATACAACTTGTTCTTGAAATCTTTGTCTCTGGGTAAGCTGTGCCAGTGCATAATTAGCCTTGCAGTTAGAAGCGTTTTTCTACAATCTGCTGTACATCTTCTTTGCTGTGGGTTAAGTCCTCCAGAGCTGAGACAGAAAACAAATTGATCATAATCCTCTTCCTGACACAACTCACACATCAAAAAAATCCTTTAGCACATAGACTCTGAGTGCCCTTTCTTTGCTACAGAAAACAACCCCAATCTCCTTAATTTTTCCTGTTGGTCTTATTTCCTGGGTCTCCTATTCCTCATGGCAGCAAGAGGCTGGTGAGGGTGTTTCCCCATCCAAACAGCTGATCTGCCACAGGCAGGGACATTTGCTGGCTTAGTTCCCCTTTTATTACCTTGCACTTCAGACATGCAAGAACAGAGTTAAAACAATAAACTAAGTGTTGACTTTGGTTAATGATAATAAAGACAAACAGGGCTATTCTGAGAGGACTTAAAACTTCAGTAAAACACTACAGAGCACGCAGCTCCTCCCTTGGCTCGATACAGTCAGTTTCCGCCCCATCCATTCTCCCCCTGTGTGAGCTCTGCCATCTTTCCTCATCCCATCCACTCAGGCGTGCAGCTGTCTGCAGCCTTCCCCAAGCTTGGGACCAGGCAGCCAGGCTCTCATGGCTTCATGCCCCAACACTACCCCGTCCTTAGCACAGCCTTCCTCTGAGATACAATGTCATATTTTGGAGTGAACAATAACTCTCTCTTTCTCATCCCCTGCAAACACCCTTGGGTCAGGCTTCTCCAAGGTGCAGGATGCCCTCTCCTCCATCAGCAGCCCTTCTTATTCTCTCCTTTCAGCTTATTTCCATTCCTCTCTCCCCCCTCTCTTTTCCTTCCATGAGCAAATAAAGCCAATGCACCCTGCTGTAGAGCTGTGTTTTGCCGCAATCTTTCTTTTCCAGATTTGCAGGAATTTTTCTGACAGCAAACAACTGGTAATAGGCATTACCTCTTTATGCTCTTTTTCTGTGATTAGTTAAAAAGGTACACAGCATGAAATCTTGGGGAAACAAATGGAGTAAAATCAGGTATTTTACACCTATTTTGTGACTTTCCTTTAAGACAGAAATCACATTCCCCTAACTCCTGCCCACAGAGAAGTTCCAATCCCTGCGCTGCTGCCTGCACACTCACCATAAGAGGGTGCCAAGAGCCCTGCACAACCCCACTGTTCAGCTGCCAAAACCATGCACTTTCTGCTTGAATACAACTCTGGTCCAGGCAGCCACTGCTGTGTGACATTTGGCAATGCCAACATAAAATAAACAGACCAACGACAAGCCTGTTAGTCATACAAGGAGTGTTGCTTCAACTGCAAAACTCTTGGTTTCTGTAAGAATTCATTAAAAATCTAGGTTTTGAAGTTGCTGTAGAGATTCCAGAGAGGCAAAATATCTGGCACCATCTCGACAGTAAGAGTACATATACATGCAACCATGTATGTAGAAGTCACCAGAATTAAGAGACAATTTTCTGTACCTATGCTGTACCCAGTTAAAATTAAGAGACAAGCTACGTGGGTGGCAGAGAAAGGGCTCTGCAGGGCTAGGGATGAAACCACCATCTGCAGGGCTGCTACAGAGTGACGGGCTGCGGGTTTGTCACACAGGTAAGAGATTGATCCACCTTTTGCCTGGAGAGAAGTACACACCAGCAAGCAAGATTGAGAAACTTTCTGTTCAAAGGTCAGCTCTTCAAAGTACATCCATATCTGCATGTTCCCTTGGACTGCCCTGGCATTTATTGTCCTGCCCCTGAACCAGGGGATGGAAGAGGGATTCCAGCTGGTTTACCTCAAGCAGACACAGGAATGCTCCAGGATTTCTGGCCCTGGCCTGCTGAGAGATAGCCCCTTGTCCCTGGGTCCTCCTAGAAACCAGCACCTGAACCCACTAAATCCAGAATTACAAAATGCAGACAATGCTGTGGAGCAGAGGAAGGGCACTGGCTGGCTCAGCCAGATGCTAGTGCGACATATCTGCTTAAACCTTGCAGGATCAGGGAGAGAAGCTCTGGTTTGAGCTGTACTGAGCCAAGCTGCTGTCTGATAGCAAGCTAGTAACTCACAGTATGTATATGTGATGGTGAGGTGGCTACACATAGCAGAGAACAGCACAGACAAAAAGGGAGAGTGGGAGACATACACCAGCATTTTCTCACAGGCTCACCAGCATGTGCTAGAGAAGCTTTGCCTGTGGGCCCAGCAGTAAAAAGCAGCTGAAGTACAGCAGCAGGAAAGAGGGCTGGAAGGGCTGCGCAGAGGTCACCTAGAGCCTGCCCTAGGCAGGGTCAACCCTACCCAAACCATTCTCATTAGAGGTTTTCCCAGGCAACACAGTCCTTTCATTAGCCTTAAGCTTCCCAAAATGCTTTCTAATGTCTAACCTAAACCTCCGCTGTTGCAATTTTAATTCTTGCCCTTTCCCCAGCAGGTCAAAGAACAATTCATTACCTTCCTCCCTACAGCATCATTGCAGATATTCGCAGACTGCCAGCATGCTTCCCCATCTGTAGACTAAGTTCATTCCTTCCTCACCGGCCCCACCTGCCCAACCTCAGGTCATTCCTGCTGGAGTCTCTCCCAGGAAGACTGCACCATCTCTGAGGAGCGGTACCCCACATCAGGACCCACATTCCTGGTGAGACTTTATTTCATGGTTTTCACTGACAACAACCTTATTTAAAAATCTAGCAACAACATTTGTTTTTCTGGATAACTGGATGATACTGCCAACTGCCTTTGTGGTCTGCACATCAGATCTGCTGCTTAGTGTGTTACTCTGCAACCTGTACTATAATTATAAATGTACACACTACATTCATATTTTATTACTTCTGCCTATGCATCCTTCTTGCACTTCTTCCTACTGATATCCTATCTTATTTCTGTTTATTTCTAAGATATGTTCCAGTTCATCATTTGAAACATTAATCAATATATTGGCTAGCTCAGAGAGAACCCCGACAGGATGGCAAGATACTGCTGCAGCTCAGTCTTGGCATAATACCATAGCACCTATTCAGTCCAGCTCACCTATCCCAAACTTTGCCTTCACAAAGAGAAGGCATTAGACTTCCATCCTGCTGCCCTATCAGCACAACCAGAGCGAAGGTTTCTGGTCATGCAGAGTCATTGTTCCAGGAGATTACAGTTAAATCCCTGTTAGTATGAATTTCAACTCCATCTGTTGGATTTGCAGAGATTAACTGCAAAGCACCTTAGCTCTTCCTTTGAGCCAGAGTTTCATTATTGTAGAGTTCCAAAAAGGCACTGAAACTGGACAACTTGACCACTGCTTTAATAACCTTCAATTGTAAACTGATATAAGCCAATTAACTTTACAGGCAAAAGGAAGCTAAGTTACTGTAAAAGCAGTCTCCAAGCTGTAAGAGCTGCTGCATGCATGGTTCTCTTCTAAAACCTGCCATAATCTGAAGCCAGGATATATCTGCATGGGAATGCTCACAGCATAACCAGTCTCTATTTCCTTACTTCAGATAGCACGTCTCAATTTCCCCTTGTGCTCCTGAGAAAAACAGTAATGTAAGATAGACCAGAGGATTTTCTTAATGGCCGGTAGGACCTAGCATCACTGCTTCTAATTCTGGTACACAGCGATTGCTTTTTGGAACAACTTTCTTTATGATCACTTTAGTTTGGTGTTTTTAATACCAGGTGCTTTTACTTAAAGGGAAGATCTGACCCTGAGGACTGAGAGCGTCTCTTCTTCAGGATAATGATGATGATTGCTGAACAGATGAAGGTCTGTAAACTGACAAGGCTAAAGCTGACTGCACAGTGCTGTGTGGAAACAGGAACAAGAAGAACAAATGTCGGTTACAGCTTTCTTAAAAACCAGGTAAGAAAAACAAGTGAGGCTGAGGTAGAGGTGAGCAATAATGAACACTTCCCATCAGTAGGTCCAAAGCAGATCCCAGACATGCCGGTCCCACTATGCCCACCCTTCCACAGCTGGGATGCTGGGTCCAGGAACATGGGCACACTCTAGCCAGGACCCGAACATGACTCTCCAAGCCTGCACTGCACCACACTGCTTATTATGGGCTCAGCAGCACCACCGAAATGGAAACTGGTCTGGAGGCTTAGGCAGAACAGCACAAAGAAAAAGGGAGCAGAGCTACAAAAAGTAGAGCAATGGCAAATAAAGGGCTGCTGAGCAATGCAATGGAGTTTAAACACTTGGTTTCCCTGGGATAATTGAGTGGGGAAAAAGGTTAACAGCAGCCAAGCCAGGAAACCAAACTTTCTAGGGTAGAGAGCAGTATTTCTAATAAAAGCATTGTTTGTCCTGCAGCAGCAAAACAAAACCAGGCTAGCATTTAACATGCAAAGCACTGCCTGGCATTCAAAACACCTTCAAGCAATTTGCTTTAATGTAGCTACTTTGCAGCACTTTGAAATCTGTTCATTTAAGAAGGAACCAGGGGCACAGAAAATTTGTTGAATAGCAGGTGACAATGTTAGTGAATCAACCTGATGCTAACTATATGATCAGATCTAGATTTATAGCTTCAATTCTGTAATTTTTGCATGTTTTTGACATACAGCTATTGTACAACCACCATCCTATCCTGACAAGTGATGCTCTGACAGGAGCTTTTTAATTACATGAATAAAAGCTTAATAGTCAGAACTATGTGGCAATAACATCAAGGAAAACCGGCACAACAGACCAAAATAAAGCAGACAAGCTACACTGGATGCCAACTGAGAATGGCAAAACTAACAATCTCTATTTTAGTTTACTTATATAAATGCAAACTTATAAATAGCACAAACACTCCTTAATCGTGCAACTACAAATTGAGTTGTTGCTAACTGATATATAACTAAGTACTTACATTTGACCATTCCAGATGGAGACAAAACTAAAACTCACTTTAGCCTCCTTTCCTTGTAAAACTAACAATCATAAACTGTGGTTCTCAGGTTTCTCCTGTGGCTTGAGAGGATCATTCAATGAGATCTTAAAACTAAGTGATTTTGAAGTATTAATCCAATCACCTCTTAACTCCTAGAACCAGAAATACAGTTTTCCAGCACTTGCTTTGGCACAGGTGGCTGGCTGGCTGACTTTAGATCAGTGAATACAGCCTGGTATAACATACCTTGTCAATCAAGCAATCAGAAGCGCCGTGTTTGAAAAGACTGTAGCCCAAACTTCTCTTCATTCTATCTTTATTCCTTACTTCTTGTTTTCAGTTCTACCACATTCATGCTATAACTACATTCCAGTCCCTCCTCACATGCGTTGTAATAATCATTTCCCTACAGACAGAACAGCGCTGTTGGTTCAGGTGTCCAGACAAGACAGTGCAGCCACCTCTGGAGTTTTCTCTATATTACTCGGTAATTTTCAGCATGAGATTACTGAGTCTTTCTCTCAGACCTGCCTGCTGGAGTCAGGAGACCCTCCAAGAGCCCCAGCACTCAGACAAAACCACAGCCTCCAGGAACAAGTTATCACGTGTTCCCTGTTATGCAGTACACTTTCTTACCAGTTAACAGAAGTAGTCCACCCTTCTTTTTGAAGGGTAGGCAACTTCCAGTTACTTCACATTTATTATGAAGAAATAGGATTTTCATAGGCTCTTACTCAACTACATCATGGTAACTATCAGAGAAGTAATACTTGCAATTACAGAGAAAAACCACAAAGCAAGCGTCCCCTACCCATTCCACAATAGGAAAGCAAGTACACAGAAATTTATTAAAAACTTAACATTTTGCATTTGCTAAAGAAACTTTCTATTTTTAGTC
The DNA here is from genome assembly GCA_035590275.1 of Ibycter americanus. Classification (NCBI taxonomy): domain Eukaryota; kingdom Metazoa; phylum Chordata; class Aves; order Falconiformes; family Falconidae; genus Ibycter; species Ibycter americanus. The sequence goes on along the minus strand of JAVJGI010000032.1, from coordinate 32,969,440 downwards.
ACCTCATTTCTTGGAACCTGATGGTTTTGCCATTCTTGACTTTGGCAACACAATACCTGCATTGTCTTATACAGGCCAGTACCACTCAAACTTAGCCAGCAATTTTATGTCAAGTTTTCAATGACTCTGTGTTCTGCAGATCGCTTCATGTACCTCCTTCTGGTTACTTGTTCAGGCTGTTCATTTATTAAATAATTTGGGGGATATTTTGCTCTTCAATGCTCCCCTTATGAGGTCTTTTTCCTCCTCTTTTTTAAATTGGATATTTAGATCTACATTTTTGCGGTGCTTTTGACCTGCCACTCCTCTTTTGAGTCTCTGGGGGAAAAAATGGGCTAATTTCATGGCACTCTACAGCACTCTGACAAGACTATACCACTACCTCTGTTCTGCTGTAGTAAGGGTATAAAGAACCTGCATCAGTAGATGAATGGTAATGCTGTAATATCGCCAAATTTTTGCTTGAAATAGTCTTAACATTTTGTTTCAGGCCATGGCCTTCATCTTGTTTTACAAATTAAAGATTCAGAACAAAAAAGATTTTAAAGTAAAACTTCTCACTTCATCTACTAGCGTCTTGGTTCTTAACCCACATATTCTTCCACCTGTTTTCCTCCTCTACCTCCTGTTTCCTTTCTTGCCCTTCTAGAACATTTTCCTGACTTTAGAGCCAATTCTACACTAGCACTCTGAATTCACACAGACAAAATACTACAAGGCAAATGCCCATTAGCAAGTGCACCCCTTGGGACCTGCTTCTGCAATTCTGGCAGAAAGCTCAGCGCTGCAATGCTGCACGTACATGAGCGTCTGCACAATCAGGGTGGAGGATTCAAGCAGTGACTGGCCCTTGACCCCCCCTCCCAATAAGACACCTAATCAGACCCCAGCATGGTTTCACCCTCAGATCCTTGCTTACTTCTGGGATCGAGCTGAGGTACAGATGATGAAGAACTCCTTGATGCCTGGAAGACTGCCACATCCCACCATGCCCTGGAGCACACATCCAAAAACCTGCACAAACTAAGGCTTTATCCGAGAGAACAAGTCTCCCAGTCTGCTTATTCATAGGCATCCAAGGTGCTGACCGCGTGTGCAGTCAGGCACAAATGCTGTATGTTTCAACTCCAACCCCTTCTTAGAACAACTAAATAATCCAGTGTCTGCTGCTTTTCTCATCAGGGAAGGCTGCACTATCCATCACTTCCACAGGTGCACACAGCAAGGCCGGTGCTGCTAAGGAATGCTGGGACACGGACAGAAAGCTGAACAGCTACCACAAATCACAAAAGACAAATTTCTACATGGCTTAAAAAGAAACAGTTATTTGCTTCTTTACGCCATAAGGTGGTGGCTATCTCTAATTTATTTTTTATTTTTTTTCTTAAGAGGCCAGACATTTAAAGGCACTGAGGCACCTGATTGCCACTGGGAAGCTGAAATAGGTAACTCTAAGGTTTTACCCTGATGTCCAACCTTAACCATCAAACATCCTCAGCCCACTCCCTCCTTGTTGGTCTATGAGGAAGAAAGTTGCTGCTGACAAGGAGTCAAGTAACCCAGGAGAAGGGGATGTATTTCATTTGAAAAAGACCAAACATAGGGAAAAACCACCCTCTGCAAATTCAGCTTCAGCGCAGCTTATCCCTACCAGCTGTCCCTGCTGGGCTTCTCTTGGGCTGACCAAGTGACAGAACAGCGAGGAATCAACAGGGATGAAGTCTCCAGCAGCGAGATGCAGTCCAGCATCGTGGGATTCAATGTCGCTCCCCACCCAGCACACCTCACCACCTGCACACTGCGCCACTGATTCGTGCTGTTAGCTGAAAAACCCAACTATGGCCCTAAGCAACAAAAAGCAGGACCAGGAAAACTGCACGCACTTCCCCACCTCCGCATTTGCATGTACCAAAGGGAGGTAAGGCTACCGGGTAATTTTTACTGCGTGAAACACGAGCTGTCCCCACGCTGAGCCTCCTCAGCGTATGTGTCATTCGCTGATTTACTTCCACGTACACGCAAAGCGCCAGCGATTTCCCGCTGCCGCTGACAGCTCGCCGCCCCCCGCCGCCCCCTGCAGCGGGACCAGCCTCCGGCCCGGCCCGGGGGGTGCCGTCTCCCCACCGAGAGGGGAAGGGAAGCGCCGGGAGCGCGGAGCCCTACCCCGTTGGCGGCAGCGATGCGGACGATGAGCTGGATGGCGTCCCTCATGTAGAAGCGGCCGTCCCCTCCCACCACCAGCGTGGCCTCTTGCCGCTCGGCCGGCGGCACGGTGGCCAGGATGCTCTGGATGAAGTTCTCGGTGTAGTGGGCATTGCTCTGGAAGACCGTCACCCGCTTGCGCAGCCCGCTGGTGCCCGGCTTCTGGTCGCCGTAGGGCTTGGTCTTCACGGTCTCGATCCGCACCATGGCCGGCGCCGGGAGAGTTCCGGGAGCCGGGGGGGCACCGAGCCGGACCGGCCCCGCCGCC